>JAMZEH010000083.1:210000-510000 GCA_024699665.1 Ostrea denselamellosa | reverse complement strand
GCCGCCGTAAACAAAGAACTTAGCAACGGGTTTGACGTCACAGTTTTTTGAGCGCGGATCTTGATACCTGGGGACCGGTAAAGTAAAGTCTACCCCCGAATCCCCACGGGGTTTCTAGGGGCGATGTACATAGTAAAAATAAGTACAATATCTTAGGTGCATCATTTGATGATTCTAAAGTTAAGAACAAAAATCATGTACTATATCATGATATTATTTCGACTGCATGTATATTAAAAATCTGTGATAAATTTAAGTATGAACACAATTCATTTCTATACTTTTTTTAAAGCCCTATAGACATCGATCCTGACAAAAGCAGTCACCACTCTTACTGTATCTCTACCTACTACAGCATGATAGAGGTTCATGACAATTTATACTTTTGACTTGGCACCGCTCAACAAGGAGGTATATAAGGAGCGTTAATCAAGGCTTTAACTTGTTGGAATACAGATATATGTTATAGTCGGATGCGTGCAGTCATTGTGACATTGGTGAATACATTTTCTGTGACAAATAATTCCCAAAATATCAATTGGACAATTTTTGCCCAAATCAACCTGAAGAATCAGCTATGTGTATTTCTGTGTACAGGTGCTATGAAGTGTAAAACTTTGCAGTATATCGTGACGATTATGTAGATGACAATGGAGTTGATGCGGAGGAAACCGTGATAATTGTAATCAAATGACAAATATCTAGCAACTAGCAATTGAAAGATTCAAAGAATTTACTATGATCATGTATGTGAATTCTTCATGTGTGCACTCAAGATTTATCATATTTCACAGTGTAATTGATCTGTTTCAATATTATCTTTGTTAGGAGTTTGCTAATTATCTATGATGATATGTTAGGAAGTTGATATCTCCAGTTCACAATGTTCTAGTGATTTGTTGGTGGTTTGTTACCTATCGTTTAACTAAGAATTGATAGTAGTTTGTATTATATAGTTGTTAGTTTGTTTCAAATAAATTGCTTCAACTTGTACAATTATTCATCTCGAGAAATTAATTCTTATTTATGTTGCTGTTTTGGTAATTGTGAATATTATTAGTAAGCAATTTGATAAGCAGTTTAGTAATAACTGTTTTGCACTGAGACAAAAATAAGCATTTTTCTAGCAATTTGGTATTCTATATATGGCACAGTGAATAAATATAAGCAGTTTGGTTTTCCATATATGGCACAGTGAATAGGGTCAAAGGTTAAAGTAAGCAGTTCCGTAGCAGTTTTTAAGCAGCGAAAATGAATATTCATAGATGAAGGCTTGTAGAAATTTCTAATTTAATTTTTTCGGCCAAATTAACTGCCTGAAAACTGCTAAGGAACTTTGAAGGCTAAGAAACTGTCAAGAAACTGGTAGATGAATGCTCTTATGCAAATGATACATGCATATTAATGAGGCTTGTTGATGGTTAAGGAACTGCTTATTTTAAGTGAACTGTGAAGGTTAAGAAACTGCATGGGGAAGGCCTTCCACTTTGACTATTTTCTCTGAAAAAAAAGACATATGCACAAACATGTATTCCGATTTAAAATTTAGACCAGAAATATAAATTGTGTTTTCTCTTACATTGAAGTCAAAATTATGGTAGGTTAATTGGTTAAGGATAAAAAATCAATCTAGTCAATATACTGGACTTGTATATTCATCTCTTTGATACAAGTGTATAGTAATCGAGCCAAATGTACCAGCTAGTCTGATTTGATTAGATTGGGATATAAATCATATTTTATGTCTTTAACTGTTAAAAAGTTTTAATATTCAAACAAAATGTCTTACTGAACATGAGGGGCCTATATTTCACTTATTAATGCAATTTTTAAATATACTTTTAAATTACTTATGAAGTAAATTACAGATGCCAACTCTCAAAAATGTTTCTTCACAACCTCTTCCACAAAATATGTTCAAAAAATCCATGGTAGTGTACATTTGTTTAATTTAAGGTCAGAAACACAGCAATCTTTATTTGAGACTGAAGTAGTCTTCTAAATTTTTAAACCTCCATCAACATTATATGTGATCAGTTACAATTAAGGAGTTACAAATGTACGAAGCCGCCCGCGTGGCGCAGTGGTTAGAGCGTCGGGCTCAAAGATCTGATGATCCTTGAGTCGGGGGTTCGAATCCCACTGTGGGACGTGGGTGCCGGTCTTTCGGATGAGACCGTATAAACCGAGGTCCCGTGTCGCAGTAGGTGTGGCACGATAAAGATCCCTCCCTGCTCAAAGGCCCTGAGTGCCGAGCATAGGCCTAAATTTGCAGCCCTGTCACCGGTAATGGTGACAGCCGCCGGATAGCTGAAAAATTGCTCAGGCGGCTATAAACAAACAAACAAACAAAACAAACAAATGTACGATGGAAATTCACGATTCTTTTTACGATGTTATACAATAAAATAAAGCAGAAACTGAAAATGTAAAACAAACACTGCATACAGATTTTCATAGAAGAGAATTTACAAAATGAATTCTGTACTTTAAGTTTATAAAGAAGGGACCCAATGAGTCCCCACTTCGCCAAAATTGAAAAATAAAAATCTTGTATGACCAAACTACCTGTTCCCCCTAAATTTCTAGTATTGTTTCTGACTCAATTTTAATTTCTGAGACTAAACTATTTATGTCGAAAAATAATTATATATAATTATGAAACAGCTAGCAAAGGTTTCTTAATACAGACTAAATACAGTTGATGTATATCAAATAACTATAGCCAATAACAGTGTCATGCAATGCAGTCTTAATTGTGGATTTATTTGACTCAGATTTTAATTTTTGTACAGTTATTCTCTATATACAAATATATGACTAATTTGAATATGAAAAAGATTCTTAACTTGATGCATTACATGCCATTTTTCTGAAATAGTTTGTATTTGGAGTAAGTTAAATTTAAATTATAGATAGAAATGTGAACATTTTATTCATAAAAGTGGAACGATTCTAAGAAATAAATTAATTATATTATGTATATATGTACTTCAAAAACGTGTAACAGACTATAATATTTTTTTCATAAATATGGTAAATTCTATGTAATATTTTAGTGTCCAAAAAATTTAACACAGTACATTAAAACTTTAAATATGATATTTTGAAATGGAGAATAGACCTATAATATTTTTTACGATAATCAGAGTTTTTTCCAAAGTTACGCAAGCGGCCAAATCCATAACTCTTTTCTACCATTTCTTACTTCAGCTTTATTCAGCTGATGTCGTTCGAAAAATAATGCACTGATACACAAATTTATATACTGCAAAAAGAAATAAAGCACAATATACCATATTTTTTTTATTAATACTTACATTAACAATGCAGTTTCTTATAACACATCTATTTCCGGTAGAAATTCTCCATATCTTTGATGGATTGCATTGAAGTTTTCCGGAGCAACGAGATTGAATTTCACTCGGAAGCCCCTTATTTTATGCTCAACTTAACAGCGATAAAGGATATATTCCGAACACATTAAATAATAATTGGTAAATGTTTGACTGCTCACACTGGGTTGTATATTGTTTATATTGCTCAAGAATCTTTCACTTATATGAGATGTCGCCATTGCCAGTGAAGAGCTGTAAAATTTAGACCTAGAGCAGGGAGGGATTTTTATCGTGCCACGCATGCGGTGGCAAGGATTCTCCTGAAACTTCGATTGGGTTCGATATTCGCGGAAGAAATTTCCGTAAATAAACAAGCGATAAAATTAAACAGTTGAGAAAATGAAGATCATTTGAGTGTTTATCAACACGGCAAAATTTTACTATAGAACATTAACCACGATTGACGCGCGGAAGCGCCGAATACAACTTGTCCAAGCATCTTGTTATGCCACTTTCTACCAAACTCTTTGCTGTAGAAATCGGTGACCGCAATTAAGAGATAAGCCACGACTAATCAGCAAGTAATTTAGTTCTATTGAAGCTAAAGACTGCATGATATTCAGACCGGACGGGATTTCTTGACATTGTCATGATTTTTGTGTATTCGGCCAAAAACACTCAAATTAACATATTTTGATCGCAGGGCAGATTATTTGGTTTTTATTGCACACTAAATCTTTCCACAGCCTTGGCGTAGAAATGCCTAATGGCCAGAAATAAAAATTGTGACCCGTTGTGATGGGCTCTAGGGAAGAATATCATACCATATTTGGTATAGCTCGGAATGGGGAGTTGCATCCTATCATTTGTTAAAATTACAAAGGTATGCTTTTGTTTTGTGTAATTTTATAGATCCTTTAAAAATACGAGACAAGCATAGGAATTTAATGAAAGCTTTTTTCGAATCTGTATACCCTCCAAAATTGGACCGTTATTGGTTCCACTTAATAGGCACACGCACACTAGAAGAAGGTAACAAAAGAAAAGGGAGGATGACACCTGCTTTTACGACAAGCAAAGGGTACTGAGGGTCTATTCTAACAACCCGGATCCCTACGGCATATATATATATATATATATATATATATATATATATATATATTGCTGTTATTTTGTAGTGTTAACTGATCGACGACATGATCACTTTTGTTTGTTTAGGGTTCCCCAATTAAGCAAGTTGTTACTGACTCCCTACTTAGTATTATATATATACCGGTCGCGGTAGCTCAGTGGTTAGAGCTTCGTAACCGGGAGGTCGTGAGTTCGAGCCCCGCTTGTGCCATGGCCGCGTCAAACCTAAGACGGAAAATAGGTAGTGATTGCTCCTTCGCCAAACGCTCGTCTTTCGGATATGACCTTAAAAACGGAGGTCCCGTGTCACGGTAGGCGTTTGCACGTTAAAGAACCCTCACTGCTACGGCCCTGAGCTCTAAGCATAGGTCTAAATTTGTGGTACTTCACCTACAGCTGGTGACGACTCAATATGAGTGAAAAATTCTCGACGGGACGTAAAACAAACAAGCAAACAATAGTATTATATATGCTCATTACATTCCTGTTATCTGTAGTGCTCACTGATTCATGACGTGATCCCTTTCTTTTTGGTTTAAGGTTACCCAATAATCCACTTTCGAGTTACCGTATTCTGGCATAAATTTAACATTTCCTTTGTACTCGATGCGGGCTCCGTGGCCGAGTGGTTAGAGCATCATGCTCAAAATCACAAGGCCTCTCACCTCTAGTCGGCGCGGTTCGAATCTCGCTCTTGCCGATATATGTGAGAAAGTTTTCCAGTTTACTTTCGGAAGGTTGGTGGTCTCTTCTCGGGTGAATTGTATCTGGGTTATCTCCTCCATCAATAAAAACTGGAGGCCACCAGATAACTGAAAACTTGTTGCGAGTGGTGGAAAACAACAAACAATCAATCAATTAACATGATTTTCGAAAGTTTTAATTATCTCTATCAGAATTAAAGCAGTTTTTACAGTATCAAGGAGTTACATGTCACTTTTATAAAAAAAAAAATGCACGAGGACTGTTCGATATGTAATGTGTATTGTACCACAGCGCGATAAAGCTTTCCACGATTCCGTGGATGATGATACTTTTGAATAGCTCTATTTAATACCTTTCCAACGGTATAAACACTAGTCTTCAGCTCCACATAGTTTTAAACTTACAGTCATTTCAATAGAGCCAGTCGTTGACCACTATTGTAAAATGGTTAATGTAATGTCCTGAGTGACAACACATTCCATGCCTGTTAACTCTTTATTATCTCCCTCGCTAGAGAGTTCCACAAAACAATAATCAGTTACCAACAATTCGTACACATAATAATTCGCATACATTACATCCTTTCTTTTTTAAAAAAAATAAAAAATGACAAGTCACTTGAATTAGTTACACAATAGTATCAAGTCCATATTATAAGAGTCAAATTTCACTCATACTGATAACTGAAATTTCACATAACATAAACTGAAATTTACTAACAATTGATGCAATAACTTATCTGAATCACTGCATGAAATATCATTAAACAAAGTCACTAGTTGGAATAGTTCTCCAGATATTTGGGTTTCTTAATTTCACGTCCAAATCTGGTTCTGCTAATCAAATCACTGTCCAACAACGGTGGTGCGATATCAACGGATTCGCGGTTAGGAATAGAAAACTGTTTTGACGCAACGTTGAGAGTTTTTGTTTCAGGAGACTGCTTCCGCGTGACATTTGGAGTTTCTGGTTCGCAATGCGTAAACACGTGGATTCCTTGAATTCATCATTGGCGGCACCGCACACTCGCCAGACGAGATCACGTGTGGTTCTTCTTTGGTTTTGAGGAGCATGCGATTGTTCCTTCTATATAATCGATCACTTCCGGCTTTCACAATGTGCGAACGAGGTTGATCCGTATGTTTTATGAACTCAGCAGGCTTCCAACCTTCTGGCGACTGTATCCTAATAGTGTCTCCAGGTTGACATTGTTCACGCTCTTTCGCTCCGCGATCGTAGTAATGTTTCTGCTTCTTACGATAGTTCATCAGCTTGGAAGACACGACTTCTGATTGAACTGCTGTCGGTTTCCTGAGATTATCACTCATTGGTAAACAAGTTTTCGCGCGTCGACCCATAAGTCTCTGCATCGGTGATCCAATCTGTTCGTCTCGAGGTGTGTTCCTGAGATCCATAAGACTCAAATACACATCATCACCAGATTCACTGCATTTCTTAAAGAGGTTCTTCACTGTTTGCACAGATTTTTCAGCAAGGCCGTTAGATTGTGAATACAGAGGTGAAGAGGTTACATGCTCAATACCGTAGTTCAAGACAAAAGACTTGAATTCAGCACTTTTGTATTGTGGACCATTGTCACTAACTAGAGTATCCATAATACCATATCTCGCAATATTCTCTTCCAGGTGCTTGATAACATTCCGTGACGTGGTATCGCGTTTCAGTGACGCTACTTCAATGAAGTTGGAATAGTAGTCCACCATGACTAAGTAATGAAATCCATCCAATTCAAACAAATCTGTGGCTACCTTGCTCCACGGTAACGAAGGTATGGGGTGTATCAACATAGGTTCCTTCTGAGATTTGCGCTGAAACTGTAAACACGCACTGCAACGACTAACCACATCCTCTATCTGATTGTTCATCCCTGGTCAATAGACAAGTTCCCGTGCTTTTTGTTTGCATTCAACATCCCCATATGTGAACTGTGAATAGTTTTCAAAGTAGACGGTCTTAGCTCAACTGGAATAACAATGCGTTCTCCACGGTAGATCACACCATTGTATGTTGAAAGTTCATCTCTGAAGTCCCAGAACTGTAATACTTCAATCGGTGCATCAGCTCTTCTTGTGGGCCAACCATCACTAATGACACGCTTCAACATCTGTAACTGGTCATCTCGTTTTGTTACATCTGCAATCAGGTCATGTTTGTTACTTGTCAGTGTCTCTGCTTTGAAGACCATCATCTCATTATCCATAGATTGACATGTTTCTGGTAAGGGTAAACGACTTAAACAGTCCGCAAGTCCTAGATCTTTTCCTTTGACGTAAACAAGACGAAACTCATAAGGTTGTAGATTCAACATCATCTTCTGGATACGCATTGGTGCAGATGTCATTGGTTTGCGCATGATGGTTTCCAAAGGTTTGTGATCAGATTCAATTGTAACATTGGTTTTGCCGTACAAAAGGTTATGGAATTTCTCGCATCCAAAAACAACTGCCAGTAGCTCCTTCTCGATCTGGGCGTAGCGCTCTTCCGCAGTAGTCAAGGCTCTGGAAGCGTACGCAACAACTCCATTCTGGTGGATAACAGCAGCACCTAGTCCCTTCATAGATGCATCCACGCTGAGAGTTACTGGTTGACTGATATCAAAGTATCTGAGAACTTCAGTTAAGATAAGTGCTGTTTTCACATTCTCAAATGACTGTTCAGCTTCAGGAGTCCAATTCCAATCACCACTGGTCTTTAAAGCTCTGAGAGGTGCGTTCAGTTCACTCAGATTGGGAATTAACTTGGCCACGTATGCTAACATCCCAAGGACTGTTTCTAATTCTGCATGATTTTCTGGCGCTCTCATCTCGGTTATTGCTCTAACACGTTCAGGAGTAGGCTTTAGTCCTTCACCAGTCAATAAATGACCTACATAGTTCACTTCACTTTTGGCCAGAACACACTTGCTTTTGTTCAATTTCAAGTTTATGGCCTTAACCCGTTCGAATACAGCTCGTAAACGACTGTTGTGTTCACTATCATTCCGACCATGTACAAGAATGTCGTCCATAACAACTTCCACACCATCTATGGTTCCAAAGTGATTGGTCATTTCTTCTGCAGCACATTTAAGTCCCATCGGCATGCGCAAGTAACGGTACCGTCCGAAAGGAGTGTTGAACGTTGTGAGAAGTGAACTCTTCTTTGAGAGCTTAATCTGGAAGTAGCCCATGTTTGCGTCCAAAGTTGAAAATATCTGGCTTCCATGAACTCGAGTTACTATGTCCTATATAGTATTCATAGGGAAATGTTCGCGCAATACAGCTCTGTTCAAGTCAGTAGGGTCTGAACAGATCCTTACGCGTCCATTCTTCTTGCACACACACACCATACTGCTAACCCAACTGGTTGGTTCCGTCACTGGTACAATGATGCTACACTTCACTAGTGGTCAAGTTCTTTCTTTACATCGTCCCGCATTGCAACAGGTAATGGTCTCGGTGCATGAACAACAGGTGCCACAGAGTAGTCCACCTTGATATCATATTCTCCTGGTAGATAACCAACACTGTCTCCAATCACATCTCAGAATTCTCGAAGGAGTTCGCCCACAGACGTTTTAACACTGTTCACCATGTTCACTCGCGTAATGAGACCAAAATATAAACTATCTGGTCTTCCTAGTAGACTGATGTGTTTGAGTGTATCCATAATCTTAAATGTTAAGTTGCGAGACACAGTTTTGTACCTACAGGGCAATGTTATTTCGCCATACACTTTTGTAGGGTTTCCACACGCACCATGGATAACAGTACTGCTCTCACAAATTTACGAAATTGATGTAAATTGTTGAGCTATGGATTTGGAAATGATGTTGCATCTGGCTCCACTGTCAATTTCTAAATCCAGCGGTAATCCTTTTACATTGAAAGTAACAGTCCATTCACTGTCTTCACTGGAAGCAACATGTACCATTTCAAATGAGTTCTCCATGAATGCTGTATAACACTGCTGAACCATGCTTTGATCAAAAATATCACATACTTCCTCCCCTTGTTCTTGACAGTCTGAGTAATGAACATGGCGTTTTGATTGTTTGTTAGTTCTGCGTCCGCGACGTGGTTGTCCTCTGCATTGTTGATGGTTTTGCGAGCGACCTTTGCACTGTGGTGAGCCTTTGAAGTGTCCTCTAATGCCACATTCATTACAGGTTTTGTTGAAAGCTGGGTATTGACGATAAGCATGATGCTTGGTGTATTTTTCACAGTACGGGTGTTTCACTTGATATCCAGGTCCAGGTTTCTGTTTCCACTTGGATGAACCAGCGTAATTCACTGTCGGATTTTCAGTAAGAGTGTCAAGATGTGCTTTGGTAAGCTCTACTTGTCTGCATGTCTGTATTACTTTATCTAGAGTTAAGTCTACTGCAGGAATCTCAATAAGTTTTTCTGTACACTTACGGTCATTAACTCCATTGATGACCATGTCACAAATAAATCTTTCACGCTGATCACCATACTCACAGAATTCTTATTTCTACGTTTTGTGTTCAGGAATTCTTGCCGCTTAATGTTTTTGTAGTTATGTACACCATAATCTCTATCAAACTTACGAAATACGGTTGTCAGGTCATGTTTATCCTCGGCCGGAACTGCATCTATGCCTGCCTCTACATTGGCTTCTACTTCCGGTGCCCAAGCAAATGAATCGTAAATCCTTATGGCGCCACTTCCCATGTTCGCGAGTAATACTCCTACCTTGCGTTTCCTTGGTTTATCATCAAGACCAAGCGCCTCTAGATGAATCAAAAATGAACATTTGTAAGCGTCCCATTCCTGAGCTGTCGTGTTTGGGTCACTGGGGTTAAATTCAGGCAGAGTTCTTAGCGACTGTGTCGACATGGCGTCCTTATCCTTCGGAATAAAATGTAACAAAAGTTTAAAAAGTTATTCGCCACTTCCTCGTGAGCTACACACGATATCCCATTTCTGACACCATGTAATGTCCTGAGTGACAACACATTACATGCCTGTTAACTCTTTATTATCTCCCTCGCTAGAGAGTTCCACAAAACAATAATCAGTTACTAACAATTCGTACACATAATAATTCGCATACATTACAGTTAAGAAATGGGTTGAGAATATTGAAGAGTTTATATAAATGTTCGCACAAAACTCGGTCATTCGATAATGCAGATTTTTAATGAATTGGGGAGAGTTTATGAGTCTGATAAGGTATTTTAAGAGACAGTTCATAGGTGGAGAAAGAAATTTCTGATCGACACCGAGTCCATTAAAGATACAGCAAAATCTGGCTGACCTGTGACTGTAACAGGCAAGGCAAATGTCCCAAAAGTCAGGAAAATAATTGAAAGTGATGGCAGGTGCACGATACGTGATATTACCAAAGCTGCTGGCATATCGCTATCGTGGGTGCATTTCATTTTGAAGCGTATTTTGAAAGTACGAAAGATTTCTACCAAATGGATTGATTGATTGATTTTATATTGTCTAACGTCCCTCTCGCGATCTTTCACTCATATGGAGACGTCACCATTGCCGATAAAGGGCTGCAAAATTAGACTTATGCTCGGCGCTGAGGGCCTTTGAGCAGGGAGGTATCTTTATCGTGCCACACCTGCTGTGACGCGGAACTTTGGTTTTTGCGATCTCATCTGTAGGACCGCCCCATTTAGCCGCCCCTTACGACAAGCAAGGGGGTACTGAGGATCTACTCTAACCCGGATCCCCACAGGGATCTACTAGATGGATATCGCATATATTGACACAAGACCAAAATCGGGTGCGAGTACAAACCGCTAGGAAATGATGGACTCATTTGTTCAGAAAACCACGTGTAGAACATTAATGAGGTTACTACATTCCGTGAAAGTTGAACCAACACAGAAGCATTCCACTTCTAGCCATTTTGCATACATCAACGTTTAGGTAAACCAAGAAGTCTGTACTGATTCTTTAAAAATAGAGATTGTTCGACATCTTATCAATTTTAAACTGACCTACTTGATATACCCTCATCCATATTGGAGACGTGTATGCATTTTAATATGGTGTTCATGTGACATTGAATTGATAATAGAATATCAAATATCAGATGATTTAAACTTTGAACTCATAGTTCAGGTTCATAGGAATTATGAAGCAATTTCAAAAAAGAAAAAAAAAGAGGGGTGGGGGGGGGGGGTTAAAGGGGGCATAATATAAAATAAGCAATATAGATATGCAAATTTAAAAATAATCCAAGTACACCAGATGATCAATTCCTACAGATCTAGACTAGTATTTCTAAAAATCATTCATCTTAGCTCTGTCAGATTGTTCATTCACTTCCAAGCCCCGTGAGGATCCGGGTTGGTAAGATAGATCCTCAGTACCGCTGGCTTGTCGTAAGAGGCGACTAAATGGGGCGGTCCTTCGGATGAGACCGAATAAACCGAAGTCCCGTGTCACAGCAGGTGTGGCACGTTAAAGACGCCCCTCCGCCCCCCCCCCCCCCTGTTGAAAGGCCCTGAGAGCCGAGCATACGCCTAAATTTTGCAGCCCTTCACCGGCAATGGTGACGTCTCCATATGAGTGAAAAATTCTCAAGTGGGGCGTTAAACAATATATAAATCAATCAATCAAAGTTTAAAACTCAATATCAAAACACTTTCATTTATTATCTTTGCGCCAGCTTAACCAACCAAGGTGTTTTGTTTACATCGTTATTTTATTCAACATATATACACAGGTTAATAACAATGGCTGATCTGCTTGTGATAAAACAGAGCTGAATAAGAGTTCAAATATTAATTCATTTCAGCCAGGTAAGAATTAAATTTCCTTCTTTTGTATTATACATATGCAATTCTTTTCTTCTGCTGCTTCAAATCTTGTATATTTGAAAATTTTTAATCTGGTGTTTTGATGTTATAGGTAGTCTGGCAGTAATAGCATGACATCATGAAAGTTTATTAATATCATATATGGGTACTGAAGACCTCGAGCAAGGAAAATGGATGACCAAGTTCCCATATAACTCAAAAAAGAAGAGAGATACCACAAAATTGATAATAGATTATTGTCAATTCAAGACGAAAAGATGCAAAAATTAATGTATTTGTTATATAAATATAATTCACTGCATATATACATTTCTTGAACTTATTTGGGAATACATGTAATTCATATTAAAACTGTGAATCTAGGAGTTTTCATAAATTTTATCAATATTGTTTGCTATATTTATGTACATATTTAATGTCCATACTACATTGTAGTCAAGTGAGCTTGCTTGTATTTAGTGTTCTGATATTAATCCAAATATGTATTTTTCATCACTAGAGTCACTTGAGCAGTTAGCATGTACCATGTATAAAGCAGACTTAAGCAAGATATACCCAACATGTTTTGAATTAACAGAAAAGGTACCTATTAGTACTTTCATTTTCTTTCTGTCATACGGCAGTAAACAGCACTAATTATCCATATCAATTTTGTTGATATATATTTCAGTCAATTAACTTTTCCAAAACTTGAAAACATGTTTTTCTTGTGTGTTGCTACATTTATGATTGCAGAATTGAAATGGTGTTGCTGAAAGGGATATGACTTAAGGACATATGCAAAGTTTCTAAATAATATATAATTTTTCACTTGCATTCTATCTCATTTCTACAAACAAACAAAACATTGAGGTATAATACCATGTCTGTTTTAGAGTTACTATATTTTGATTCCTGGTTGTTGCTTGTTGCAAGTAAAAATGTAAGTTTAGCTCTATAAATTGGGTGATCTAACCGCTGAGCTACCCAGGCCAATGTGAAAGATTGAGTAATATTGATGTTTACAAAATCTAAACCTATAACACAAAAACTCTTCATATCATGGTGATGAAATATTGATATCAGATATACTTTGTTCAGTGAAAAACATTGAGCAGGGATTACAAATATTCGCTGGAAATGTGAAAAGTCATTGAAATTAAGTTCTACAAGAGTCATTATTCACACACACCGGTCGCGGTAGCTCAGTGGTTAGAGCGTTCGCTTCGTAATCGGAAGGTCGTGAGTTCGAGCCCTGCTCGTGTCATGGCCGCGTCAAACTTAAGATGAAAAATAGGTAGTGATTGCTCCTTCGCCAAACGCTCGGCGTTAAGAAGTGAGAATCACGGGTCTTTCGGATATGACCTTAAAAACGGAGGTCCCGTGTCACGGTAGGCGTTGGCACTTTAAAGAACCCTCACTGCTACGGCCCTGAGCGCTAAGCATAGGTCTAAATTTGTGGTACTTCACCTACAGCTGGTGACGTCTCAATATGAGTGAAAAATTCTCGACGGGACGTAAAACAAACAAACAATCAATTTATTTCGTGAAATATTTAAGAATCAATTACTGTATGATCTAAATCTGTGTTACACTCTTACAGTGGGTTGTTAGTTGGAACATTTTGTTACATGATCTGGTACAGTACAATCTCAACATGTACATTTATACTTCTTCTACAGCTTTATTTATTTGTTTCAAATATTTTATTGAATTAATTTCAACCAAAAAAAAAATGAATTTCAGTGCGTAAAAAATTCCATCCATACAGTCCATACCACACTGTAAACAAAATATACTTTGTACACACATTCCTCAGAAATAATTTTGATTCAAATATTATCAAATGTTTAGGATGATCACATGACTACACACTGAAAGAGTTTCTCAAAACAGCATGCAATGATTTAATTATGAAAGATACAAGACGTAATTAGTAAAAGTTTGGATTTTAAAAAAAATTAATTAATCCAAAAAAAAATAAAATAAAATAAATAAAAATATAACATGACTTTAAAAAAATTATATACTGTATTTTGTATATTCAAATATATAATTTTACAAAAAATTCGTAATTATTTTCACTTATAATTACCTGTTTGATATGTTTCAGTGAGTTTAATACGTTCTTTTCATCTCCTACTACGGCTAAACGACAGCTAGGCTACACACTAACACAGCGACATCACCAGCTTGACCAACAGTTGACGAAGTGTTCCGTTGAAGTATGTATGTATTGGTACTCAAACTTGAGCAATATAAACTCCAGGAATGTATCGTGCGCAAGTAACAAAATGTTATTATCAATGGTGGCTTATCAAACGATCATAGACAAATATGTACCACCTTACACCCCAAACTAATACACGTGTATTTCAATTTCGTGATTATCAATATAATTAAAGTTTATCTGCATTCTGCTAATGCATAACTCGACGAAATGTTGGTAAACAACGAAAAACCGGAAGGTACCCTGCTGAACATTTTCGAAGCGGCGTGACTAAACGCAGAATAAAAACTGTGTTCCGGAGGAACTCGAAACACGGCTATTTCTGTGCGTTTCCGTTGAAATAGCTTAGAATATTGAAAATTTTAGCAGCCGATTTGATGCTTAGCATCAAATTTAAGTTGTTGATATATGTTATTATTTAAAAGTATTCATATAAAAACTGTCTGTGGTTGTTTCTTTGCTTTGTTCGTATGTTTCACGCCTTGACTGACAGTGACATCACCAGTAATAAGTGAAATGCCACAAAATTTGACCAGTTGAAGGTGCTTAAGAACGTAGCTGTGGGAATTCTTTCTAGTGTCAACGCCTTCCGTAACATGAGACATTCGTTTTAAGATCGAGACGCTTTTCAATAATACAGATTTTTTCGTGAAATTTCATGCATACTATCTCGCTTCTACGAAAACAAAATTGGGGTATGTTACTATATCTGTTTCAGAGTTATCATATATTGTTCCTGGTTATTGCAAAAAAAAAATGTAAATTCAGCTCTACTGTATTGTAACGTGTAGCGGTCACCCATCCCAAGGTTGATCACGCTCGTTGTCACCTAACTTGCGTGATCAAGAGAGACTTTATCACATAGCTACAAAGGCTAGGTCTCTAGCGAGGCAATATAAATTCCCTTCATACTGTTCACTACACTTTCCCCCCTCTCAGCGAAGCTTCGTCCAGAAGCTTAGCATGACTTCTCTCTGAATGCTTGGCACCTCCTCTGCAATGGCATCCGCCGTTCACTACACTTTCCCCCCTCTCAGCGAAGCTTCGTCCAGAAGCTTAGCATGACTTCTCTCTGAATGCTTGGCACCTCCTCTGCAATGGCATCCGCCGTTTACGACGACAACCAACGTCATCCCCGCACGAAACCACATCCATACATGGACACAAAGTTTCAGAGCTTCGAAGAAACTCTGCTTGAAGAAGATCCATCAAACACCAGAGTCGCTACGCTGCCACCATTTCTAACGTGTAGTGGTCACCCATCAGCGAGCTGATGACGCTCGCCGTTGCTTAACTTGCGTGATCAAGAGAGAAACTCTGCCACATCACTAGAAAAGCTAGCTCTTTAGCAAGGTAGTAAAAGTTCCCTTTATACTGTCTGCTACACTCCCTCATGCAGGGAGCGAGTCCTGAAGCTTAAGCATGGGTTCCCTCTGAATTTTTGGTACCTCTTTAGCAACGGCATGCGCCGTTCACGATAACTACCGCCGTCCCCAGGCAAAACCACGTATGTACATGAATACAAAGTCCCAGAGCTCCAAAGAGACTTTACCTGAAGAAGGCATCCCACCAAACATCAGAATCCCACAGTTGCCACCAATTTGTAACATGTCACGGTCACCCATCCAAAAGCTGATCACGCTCGCCATTGTGTGAACATTTGAGAGATTCTACCACATCACTAGAAAAGCTAGCTCTCAAGCGAGGCAGTATAAGTTCCCTTTACACTGTCCGGTACAAAATAAATGTAAAGAAGGAGAGAATAATCTTTTGAAGAATGGGGTATCAAACACGGGGGTTTTATTAGGTTACAGGTTAGTGATCTAACCACTGAGCTACCAAGACCGATTTAAGAGACTTGGTAATCTTACTACATTACAAAACCTAAACCTATAATGCAAGAACTTATCATATCGAGGAGATGAAAAGATAATTTTTGAGAAAATGTCAGAAACGTCGCGTATGTCCTTGGTTAAAAATACAATCCGAAAGACTCATGATTACTTCTAATTGCGGGTGTTTCTCAAGGAAAGTTACTACCTGTCTTAAAACATCTGAAGTCTGACGCGGCGCCTGTATAGAGAAATCGGGACCAACTGGTATAGAAGCAAAAGTGAGTCAATAAGCTCCAACAGCCACGAAATCACTGGGAGGGCCTTCTTGAACATACACATGATTGGTTACATTTGTATATGATGTCAACGTGACTGGTGTTTCAGCATTGTGATGTCCTCAGGACCATTATCGATAATTTTAACATCTGATATAAAAGTGGAAGGTAAACATTCCTCTTTAAAATGAAGGTAAAGAGTTATCAACAACAAATGTTCTCCGTCTTTATTTTGTATTACAGATATTTTATTTCTCATCAACCACTGCTTGAATCGTCACACAACACTTTGCTGTTCGCTGCCCTGAGTCTCAGTCCGTTTGCATTGCAGCTGCCTTCGATTATTACTTCGTTAATATGGCTACAGGTGCATGCCTTGCTGGAGAAGTATGTTCCTTTGCCACATGGTGCCGTATAAAGTCGCTCGTTCACACATCGATGGAATATATTACAGAAACGGGGATCGGTATAGTATTTGTCCTGGTCTTCCCGAGGGCATACAAAAGTGCAATCTGTATATATCAAAATATTCGTCATGCAAGTATAGTGTCTGAATAAATTTTAATTGATTTTGATAAAATAATTGTTTTGGGAGGTTTATTGATTATTTTAACAAATTACTATTATTATCAATTATGATCAAATCACAGTTAACTAAAATGTAAAACAAAATATGGGAATACATATATTAAGTGCTGACCACTTCTCATTGTGTGTGTGTGTGTGTGTGTGTGTGTGTGTGTGTGTGTGTGTGTGTGTGTGTGTGTGTTTAAAGATAGAATCTTTTTATTACTGATTGCAAAAATGAACTACACGTAATAAAACGTTTTTACTATCCTAAAAGGATCCCATTTCAAGAGCTGGTCGGGGGGTCGGAGAGGGTCTGGACCCCATGGAATTTCGAAATAAAAGGAATTGTAGTTATCTTTCACCCTAGCATCGTGTTTAATATTGCTTCATCAACTCCCGCGATCGACTTTATTCGCTCATTGGGGACGATTTCAAAATTCAAGGTCATAATAATATGAAAATTACCGTATCGAAACTTTGGGTGCAGATTTCGCATAGTCTACTATCTATAAAAACGTAGAACTTCCGGGGGCTTCGCCCTGAACCAGGTCCCAGATCCCCGGCCTTTTGGACACCCTCCCCCTCCCCCAATGAAAATAGATGGATTCGCGCTTGCATTTCACATTACACGGGAGAAAATGCCTAATGTTACAGTAACTACCGGTATACTCATACAAATGGCAAAAAGTAATATTGCCTATGATACTATGCATCGATAAATTTGCTAACGCATCTTTGATAATAAGAGACCCATGGGCCACATCGCTCACATGAGTTATCTTAGCTCTACTGTTGTTCAGCTATTGTGGTTTTTAAAAGATTTTTTCAGTCTTTATTCCCATGAAAAAATTTGGTCTTATATTGTGGCCCCAACCTAGCCCAATAGGGTCACGATATAACTATGATACAATATCAAAGGATACAAAATCAAGGCATGAAATGTAAGGTCTTGTCACACGGAATCCATATACAAACAAGAGCTCCATGAACCACATGGCTCACCTGAATCATCTTGGTTAATATTTAAAGATTTTCCCTATATATTTGCATGTAAAACTTTGATCCTCTATTGTGGCCCCACCCTACCCCAGAGGCCATATTTTAACAAACTTTAATCTGCACTATGTCAGAAAGCCTCTATGTAAATTTGAACTTTTCTGGCCCAGTGGTTTTTGAGAAGATTTTTAAATGACCCCACCCTATTTTTTGGCACTTTTTCATATTTCCCTTTAAGGGACATGACCCTTCATTTGAACAAACGTAATCCCCTTCATCCTAGGATGATTTGTACCAATTTTTAATATATTGGCCTTGTAATTCTGGGGAAGATTTTTTTCTTATATTTTCGCATGTACAACTTTGATCCTCTATTGTGGCCCCACCTTACCCCCGCGGGTCATGATTTTAAAAAGTGTGAATCTGCACCATGTAAGAAAGCTTCCATGTAAATTTGAACTTTAAAGGTCCAGTGGTTCTTGAGACTATTTTTAAATTACCCATTCTATTTTTGTGATTATCTTTGAAGAGCGCATGGACCTTTATTTTGAAGAAACTTAAATTCCCTTCATCCGAGGGATTTGTATCAAGTTTGATTGACATTGGCCTGTTGGTTCTAAAGAAGATTTTCAAAATTTGTGAAGTGTGTTTTCATTTTCTCGCTATTACCTCCCCTTGGAGAAGGGTGTTGCAATTCCTTTGAAAGAACTTTAATCCCCTTCACCCAAGGATGCTTTTGCCAAGTTTGATTGAAACTGGTTCTGGAGAAGAAGATGAAAATGTGAAAAGTTTACGACAAACGACGACACCGATGACAAAAATACCAGCGGAAGGATTTGATCAGAAAAGCTCACTTGAGCCATAGCTCAGGTGAGTTAAAAATGAGGCTATGCAGTTTTACGGTAGCGATTATTTTGATTACGAGGATGAAATCAAAATGACTTGTTTGTTCTTCTAAATATGATATATGTAAGTAATAGATTGAAACAAACTTCTCGTGGGGATCCAGCTTAGAGTACATCCTCATTACCCCTTGCTTGTCTTAAGAAGCAATTAGATGGGGTGGTCTTTCGGATGAGACCGCAATACCTAATGCCCTGTGTCACAGCAGGTATGGCACGATAAATATCCCTCCTTCTCAATGGCCATACGCGCATAATACACAAGTTCATATATGTAGCAAAGAAACTAAAACTGCAAAGTCAAACAGAGTTTCGTCCCCTTAGGTCTTGCTACTACTCCTACGCGTTGTAGTAAAAAGTACTGACTGCTTTGAACATGTGATAAACTGAAGTTCTCTACTACAATTACAGATAAATTGATTACACAAGGATATTTTTATTTCAGGGAATTCCTGTGTGTATTTTCTGTACAAACCGTTATCATCTTTGCAGAGAAGTACATCTTTAGAAACTGTAGCTTCGGTTTGATTAGCCTTGGATTGGTCTTTAAGTATCGGGCGACAGGTGATCTCATCGATGGTACTCACAACACTTTTTGGGATACTTCCATCACAGCTGACAGACCACCCATCATAGTCGTTGTATTTGATAATGCACGTAAAATTTACACCGTAGAGGGGGACAACATGATTTCCCAGTGTTCCCAATAAAGTGATGGGTGCAGGTGCACAGTCGCTAGTAGAGGAACATGTGATTTTGTAGTTCCCGTCATTCTCTGTTTGTCCTACTTCTAGATGGACATCCGAATTTTCACCTCCATGATAGAAATAAAGTTCAATAAAAGATTCAGTCCAGATCTTTCTCACATGCTTGCTGAAAAACTAAATTTATAATTTTCGTACGAGGGTTGATTGATATATTGTGAGCCTCATATGTAAAGGTTTGAATTATTTTTCAACATAATCCCCTTCAATATCTATACACTTTTGCCAGCGATCTTCAATGCTACATTTGAAGAAGTCATATTCTTGACTGTGCGGAACGTCCTTCACTGCATGTATGACGTCATCATCTGATTGAGAGTGGGCACCACAAATGACCATTTTCAGTTTTGAAAATACATGAAAGTCTAATGGAGCGAGATCAGGCGAATAAGAACCTATATTTTATTATCTACAATGTTGAAATGAACCTTCAAAGTTTGCCTACACATCGCTGGCAATAGTGCATAGATACTGAAGGCGATTATGTTTGAAAATAATGCAATACGTTTGCCAAAATTGAAACCCCTTATATAGGAGGCTCACAGCATATCAATCAACCCTCATACCATATTTAAAATCTGTCTACTTACTCTCAATTTCGATGTTCACCATACTGGAGTAATTTTTGTTTGAGGTATATAAAGTCAGAATGTATTGTCCATCCTCACCACATTTCACAGAATCTCCATGAAATTCAATTAAATTCTGCAGGGAAGAAATTCGAATTTCCCATCGTCCTTCTCGGAACATGTTTGATTGAAGAGTACTATCTATTTCTATTTTATTCTGTGACTCAACAATGTAATACTTCGGCTTAAATTCCAAGATCAAAGACGACTTGCTGATATTCAGATCTTTTGGATATATACAGGCAATCACTATCGGTGTGTTGAATTTCAGCTTTCCAGTACTGAGATTGTTGTTTATTTGTAAGTTGCAGTCTACAAAAGGATCAATTAATGGTTACAATAGAAAAGATCTATAAGGGAAAACAATATTTTTTTCCGGAATCGTTATATCAACTTAATACTTAGAGTATAATCCTGAAGAATTGAAGAAACTAGTCTCGTATATATAATCAATCGGCTTTGTGATATATCTATTATACTACTACATGTGTATTGATTGATTATATATTGTTTATATGAGAATATTTCACTCACATGGAGACGTCATCATTGCCGGTGAAGGGCTGTAAAATTTAGACCTATGCTCGGCGCTTTGGACCTTTGAGCAGGGAGGGATTTTTAACGTGCCACACCTACCGTGACACTGGACCTCTGTTTTTACGGTCACATCCGAAGGACCGCCCCAATTAGTCGCCTCTTACGACAAGCAAGAGGTACTGAGGATCTATTCTGACAACTCGGATCCTCTCGGGGTTACTACTACACGTGTAGTATATATGTATATATATATATATATATATATATATATATATATATATATAATATTCCAAAGAAAAAATCTACACATCTACACACACATGCATGTGTGTGTGTGTGTGTGTGTGTGTGTGTGTGTGTTACTTTTTCATATTTCCATCTCGAACCTATACTTTATTATCTACAATGTTGAAATGAACCTTCAAAGTTGGCCTAAACATCGTTTTCCCCATTTAAGCACCAGTTTTGACATGAATTTTGGCTTTGAAGTCCTTTCAACTTGTCCCCAAGAGTTTTTGCTGATGATATTTTAATAGGTTACAATCTTTAGAACAATTTTAAGAGCACCCTTGACAGGGTTGAAATTCACGAAAAACCGATAGAAAATTAGGGGGACTGTCTTTGAAAACTTGGTGTGTATTTACACGGGTATTGCTAGTGCTTAAAATAGCATAGACATCTGAACCGCTGACAGTATATGATGTAATTATTGTCTGCCATGGTTCGAATCCGCCTCACACAATAGTTATTTTTATTTCCCATTTTCAACACTTTTTCATATCTTATACAATTATGTCTACATTTCCATTTAATAATCTAGTTTAAATGCATATCCATTCTTTATATAGAAGACATTAAAGTGAATTATACAAAGGCAGTCAAGTGGAACTATCCTCACTGTGGTAAAGTTTATTCCAAGGATAATAATCACTGGACTGAAGGATATGTGCGACGAAAAAAAGGCATGCCATACAAGAATATTGAATACAATCTTGCTTAAGTTTGACATTTGCAATAAACCAAACTTTTTATATCATTATCGTTATCATCGTGATATGCACACATTTCTCATTATATGATAGGAAATGAAGGATTCTTGCTTCATGCTTATTGTTTCCAGGAACAGGTCTGATTCTATAACATGTAACATCTACTGTAACAAGACAGGTCGTACACGAATTATAGACCCATGACTTTCATATTTAATGCCGACCGTCTGGCGATGGAACAGTTACTACCTGTTTTAAGGATATATGCGACGTTTCTCAATAATATATAAATTTTCGTAACATTTCAAGTTCAATTCACTTGCATTCTATTAATTTCATTAGAATCATTAAAATCATTAGAACAATCAGGTGTCGAACCCGGGACTCTTTCATTACTATTTCGGTGATTTAACCGCTGAGCTTCGTCCCTTGAGGACCTGGGTTAGAATAGGTCCTGTGTACCTCTTGCTTGTCGTAAGAGGTGACTAAATGGGGTGGTCCTGCGGATGAGGCGGCAAAACCCGAGGCCTCGTGTCACAGCAGGTGTGGCACAATAAAGATCCCTTCCTGCTCAAAGGTCAAAAGCGCCGACCAATAGGCCAAACTTTTGCAGCCCTTAACGGCAAAAGCGAGTAAAAAACTCTCAAGTGGGACGTTAAACAATATCTACCTGAGAAGAAAATAAATCTCCTGCTGTGACCTTCAATTCGATATTTAGATGTATCGACGACGTTTTAGCTATTAGCAATGATAATTTCGATTCATATGTCGATTCGATATATCCCAGTGACTTCGAAATAAAAGACACCACAGAGTCTTCCATATCTGCTTCGTACTTAGATATTCTATTGAAAATAGATGCTGACGGCAAACCAACAACTTAACTTTATGACAAATGGGATGATTTCAGTTTCTCTATTGCCAGCTTCTCTTATCTACGAAGCAATATTCCATTATCACCTAAATTGTGTTTATATCTTTCAACTAATTCGATACGCAAGAAATTGTTCTGCATATTATCGGTTTTTAAATCGGGCCACGTTACTGATAAACAAGTTGATGTTACAGGAATGTGTATAGTCTCGTCTAAAATTAACATTTCGCAAATTCTATGGTCGTTATAAAGATCTAGTTGCTTGTAAACCCTTCCATTAAGTCAAATGCTGTCTGATGTGTTTCATATCAATTGACAGGCCGTTCTTGGCAAACTGATTCTGACTGTGGATTACTCCGTTTACCTGGTGAAGATATAGGGCTCACGGCGGATATCACCGGTCGACAGGGAATGCTTACTCCTCCTACGCACCTGATCCCACCTCTGGTATATTGAAGGGTCTGTATTTGCCCATCTATCTGATTTTTATTTTCTATAGGGATTACGAGATTGAGTACTGTTCGTTACCATAGCCTTTTCATACAACCAACCAATCAACCACTGAGCTTCTAAGGCTGATATAAAAAGCATGATCATATTACTACGATATAAGATTTATACTTATATCGGAAATCTGACAAGAACTCTTCATGTCGAGGAGATGAAAAAATGGTTTTATAGAAAATGTCAGAAACGTTGTACATGTCCTTAACGACGATACATGTAGTATTATATGCATGTACTTAGGATTTCCATTTTCATAATTCTAATACACGTATCATGCATCAGTGGCATGTTTTATTATTACCAGAAATTAATATCTTGTAAAATAAATGTACAAGTAAGAGGTTAGCCCGAAATTAATTAGATCCGATATATACCATTATAAAGTTATGAAATATCACACAGAGCTCAAAATGCGTACAAATTACATGCATCATGCTATGCTAGTACATCGTTGTAAGAGTCTATCATAAGTGTACGTCTATATTCACACACTAAAGGCATTAAGAAATAATCATTGACATTTACTCAGCCTTAGGTCAGATATCCACGGGTGATTTCATGGTTTACTCATCACCCGGATGATCAGTAGAAGACGAGACCACCCGTGGGTATCCGACGAAACCTTAAATGACAATCCAAAACGATTTCGTAAAGACTAAAATCCGATCCGGACCAACATGTTTTTCTTATCTTTTTTACCCTGAATTGATAATTGATCCTTTGAAATAAAAATGAGTATTATGAATAACATGATTTTTTTATCACGCTAAAATGAAATGATTGATACCAAACGACTAATTATCAATAGTAAACAAATGACTGGTTTGATTTCCTTTCGGAAATCTTTATTAAAACTGGCAGCAAACAGGAGGCTACCATGTACCCATTATATTTAGAGAAGTGGACAGGCATTGCCTACATCTACTTCTCTTCGCACGCCTTCATGTTTTGCTACTTATATCCCCAATCTTAACATTAAAGGACGCTTCTTTTGTAAGAAAATCAACACTTACTCGTCGTCAATCCATTTTCAAACATTCCAATTCCCGGGTTTAAATTATGAGTTTATGCAATCAGCGTTAGAAAAAAATCGAAAATCCAAAGACGAAAATTTTGAAGAATTACTACACACGCATTAGGTTTCTCGGAAAGCTTAATGACATAGTTAAAATAATTATCCTTGTTGATATCAATCGAAACATATGCTTATTCATAATTGAAATGTCAGAAAGCTTTCCCAGAGACAAAATGTGTTTTCTAATTTTTCCAAATTTTCTGACCTTTTTCTGACTTTGGATTTTTGATTTTTTTTCTACCGTCAACAGAGACAAGAAAGCAAAAGGTATCAGGCCGCAGAAGATACGAAAGAAAATATATTCTATTATTATTATTATTAGATCGGATCACACTGACGCATTTTGTATGTACATCCTTCGGGATAAAGAGTTAATTTTGAAGTCATACATTAATTAAGATTGTTATAGTAATCAAAATTCTTTAGTACAACCAACTTTACGGAGAAGGATAACGATTTTAAAATGCATTTGTTCGAACTCAACTCTCATTATCACCTCAAGATAATTTGCATATATTAATAGTTCTGTGAATCCGCAGAATAGTCTTGAATCCACAAAACATTGAGCTCTAAATAAATTAAACCCGAAACAAACGCAGTACGAACTCACAGTTATAATGTTTATTGCTTTCTCACTTTTTCTCTCATTTCGGGCTATATCCCCACCACCCAAACCCCATCATAGGATACTGTGTAAAATCAAGAACACTGTCTGCTCTTATTAAAAATCCACCTTTCTTATGGGACCATCCACCTTCCCTCTTAGCCACAACTATTTTCCTGGACCATGTAGGTTTTCATCTGATTTTCTTCAGCAACTGACCACGTGGCTTAGTTTCGTACTTGCATCTATCTCTATGTTAGGAATCATGGTAACACCTGCATTTTGCACATCAAGTTTTACAGTAAACACTCAACTACACTTGACATTTATCCTAAAATTATTTTACACATTTCTACACATGTAATATCACTTCAAATATGGGGCATTGCCATTTTTAAAGAAAGTTAACGGGCCTATAGTGCGAAACGGTGCCCAGCTAACTGCATTTTAATGTTTAATCTTAAATACGCTTGATTTATATCTATATATTATACAATTCGAACGTTAATATTAACATAAATTTAATCCCCGATTAAGTTGTTATATTACATTAATCATGAATAATACATTAAACGAAAATCCCACAGAAACATGTGTACATTTTGAAAACCCATATCAGAACTCAGAACACACCACACCCTTGTGCGACCTGTAATAAATAATTGGGTTACTTTTAATTTAAACCCGGGGCATGTAATGTGTGAAAATGGATTGACGAGTAAATGTTGACTTCCTTACAAAATATACATTGATTAGTGTTAAAATTGTGGAAATAAGTAGCCCATTAGGTAAACCCAGGCAAGTTTGTGTCGAAACAATGTTTCAAGTGTAAACCGTCATCGTTTCCGGCATTTACACGGTTTCCAGAATCAAAACATGAAGGCTTGTGAAGAAAGTGGATTTAGGCTATGCCTGTACACTTCTTTAAAACGAATACTATATATACCAGTATCCAATCTAAAATTGGCATTTTAGTATAAAGAAAAAATCGTTTGAAATAAACTTACCAAACTCGTTTGGGAGTATCACTACAAAAATAAATATAGATTCAGCACATATATTATGAATTAATGAATGATTTAAATTCTCTCTCTCTCTCTCTCTCTCTCTCTCTCTCTCTCTCTCTCTCTCTCTCTCTCGCTCGCTCGCTCGTTCTCTGAAACTACCGTAGGCAAGATCTTGCGTAGTAATGCGCATTCCTTTTCTTCTGTAAATAAGTCACTAAACTTAAAATCGTGTGTTATTTTTTTTTTTTATAAAAACCACAACACCGAATATTACTTATCGTTGCAAGCCATGGCTAAAGTGTACCCTTCCCTCCTTTTCACCCATGGCTCTCTGTGTGAAATTTTTTCTGGTTTCTCGTTTCTTATAAATTCGGCCAATAGCTGAGCTTCCGAGCACAGGTTAGTCGGAGATTTAGCCTGTTATAGAATGCAAGCAAATTACTCTTGACCAATCGGAATGTTTGTACTTTCACTTCTTCGGTAAGCTAACCAAAACAGAACCTATATGTATACAGATATGGCGATTTTGATATTGATCAGTTGACAAATAAACAATATATGATTGCTTGTCAAAGATAGTTTTGGTTGCATAAAGCGCACGTTTTTATTGCCGCAACCATTATTGATTTAAAAACAAATAATAAAAAAATTAATGATTTACATGTATATAGCGCCATATGATAAAATACCACTCTAGGCGCTTCATAAACAAGGAGAAACACCTTAAGAGACTTACATAATATGCATTACTTAGACAATAAAATTAGCAAATTAAGATATTCAAAGAGAAGTAAATATAGATGCCTATAAAAATTAAAAATGCTGATAACTAATTAAATTACTATACTGATAAAATATATGCCAGCATTTCTTCTCAAGTCCTTTTAAATAATTGTACAAAAAAAGATATTAATAATTACACAGGTAAGCCAACTATAAAAGTACGTTTTCAAATGATTTATAAAATATTAGATGGATTTGACGTATCGAATGTGCAGAGGAAGGATGTTCCATAACCTTGCGCAGCAAAACTGAATCCTCTTTCACCATATGTCTTTGTGTGTATTTGTGGCAATGCAAGTCTCAGTCTTCCATCTGAGCGGAGTGAACGGTCTTGTTAGATCCTTAACGGTTATTAGATCCTCAAGATAATCCGGAGCAATTCCGTGTAGTGATAAGTACTCATGCACTAAAATTTTGTACTGCGACGGGACTCAACTGGTAACCAATGCAAATCTGCAAGAACGAGTGTGATGTGGCTCTTCCTGGATCTGTTAATGAGGCGGGCCGCGTCGTTTTGAATCTTTTAAACGCGGCCATGCTAAACCAAATCTTCAATTTTAGGCTAAGTGTGAATTCAACCGGTCATTGAGGCCAACTTTTTTTATTATCTGTTTTACGGGAGCGCCGACCCAAATTTTGGCAAAATTGAAATAAAAATTAAAATACCCGTTCGGTTTTTTTTTTATTTCATCCACCGACCGTTCCATTTTCAGAGAGAGAAAAAAAACGTCAGTCTAGTTCCTGCCCCCCACCACTTATAAACACTTCTTTGGAGTGAATCAATGGACGGGAACCAGACTAATAAGGGTATTTATAAAAAGAGATTTGTCATTGGTTGATTCCAAGAACATCATCCAATCAGAGACATCGAAACGTATGACGATATTTAGCTCGAAAATGAAACCGAAGCGCCGCGCCAAGATGTCAGCCTCAGCTTAGGACACGAGACATTTAGTTATTCAAGATAGTTAGTGTTGACCATAATGGTAAAACTTTAAAGTCATCGAAAAAGTGAGTCTCGATTTCTCTGTCAATGCCGTGATTAACGAGATGGACGATTCTCTGGCCGTTATGAAATGTTATGGTGAGTCAATCGGAACCCCTCGCCCTTTACTTCGTAAAAAGACTCGGACATCGCAGGGTAGACATGTTGGGCATACATGTTGTAAATAGTCCGTTGTCAATGACTCAATGGCAGACGAAGGTAAGAAAAGTGTTTGTCATGCGGGGACAAAGATAGACGTTTATCTCTTCTTGTTGGTAAAAAAAAATCAATCAAATCAGGAACTTTTCAATCATATTTTGCAATTGTTAGATATTTCCGAATTAAAGCAGTCCGAAATTTTCACGGAGTCTTTTCACGAAGTAAAGGACGAGGAGTTCCGATTGATAGTGAGCGTCACGTTGAAGTTGACAGCAGTGTTACGCAATCCGCTCGGTTGGCTCTTTGGACTAGTAAATTAAGGCGTCAGTCCATATATCAAGCCGAACCGAATCTCAACCGATATAATATTACTAAATATTTCATCGACACACTTTATAGATTTTTAAATACTCTTGTTTTTGTTTATAAATGCACAAGAGAAAGACTGAGAATTTAACAGAACCTATGACGGCGGAAATTCCGATGCAATTGCTCCACAATAAAATCGATCTATATATAATTGTACCAATTAAATGATGACATCATATATAAACAAGCCACTTATTAACAGTTGTAGGATAGTGACAGTGTCTTGAATAAAGAGATCAGCAAGCTTGAAGATGAACTGACTAGAACAGGTCCAGCATAATCTCTATATTTACCTATATAGCTTCCTTAAGCTATACAGCTTTATAAAGCTATTTGAAATAGATTGATTTAGCTATTTAAAATCTTTCAAGAAATTAATTTCTAAAAGCATAAAATCAAATTTCATTGAGTGGACATATTTCATCCTTGTACTCCATAAAACACAATGTAAACAAAAAATATTTCTTAACCTACGTCCCGCAGGAAGAAATTTGATTCAAAATTGTCCTATCTTTAGGATTATTAATTTGTTATGCAACAGTTATCTAATCTACAGCATAGAATAAAAGATGAATAGAATAATGGACTGGCAATCAGATTCCACATTGTAAAGTCATCATACTTGTTTATGCTTCAATGCACACAGGGTAGTGGACAGTTGACAACACAAAAGAAATTCTCTTTTCATGAAAATTCTTAAAACGACGTAGTAATATTATGAACCCTTACAAGAACAGTGTTCTGATAAGTTCAAATTATGAATATATTAAAATATTATGTGCCATCGCACTTACAAAATTCAATCTAATTCAATATTAGCTAACTAAATCAAGCTATTGCAAATAGCTTTATATAGCTTAATAAAGCTGGACCTATTGAAAATAAAATTTCCCCCTTAATTTATTGGTTTTATTTTTATTTTTTGGACCGACTGCTTGAATTTATAACTTTTAATTTTATTTTTATTTCGACCCCCCCCCCCCCCGACCCAATTTACAAAAAAATCCAGTAAAAAAAAGAATAAAAAGAAAGTTGGTCTGAATTACATCATTCTCGGCATGCATATTTATAAGAAGAAAAAAAAAATTCACGCAGAGAGCCTCGGAAGAAAAGGGATAGGAGCGTGTATTTCAGTCGCGGCTTGATGAGGATTGCCATGTTATCAAGCCGACAACCCTACGTCAAAATACTCCCCGAGCTAGTCCTATGTCATAGCACTCTTGGATTTATTCCATTGCATTGTTTGTTTGTTTTACGTCCCATCGAGAATTTTTCACTCATATTGAGACGTCACCAGCTGTAGGTGAAGTACCACAAATTTAGGCCTATACTTAGCACTCAGGGCCATAACAGTGAGGGTTCTTTAATATGTCAACGCCTACCGTGACACGGGACCTCCGTTTTTGAGGTCATATCCGAAAGACCTGTGATTCTCTCTTCTAAATGCCGAGCGTTTGGCGATGGAGCAATTACTACCTATTTTTTACGTCTTAGGTTTGACGCAGCTATGTATAGACATATATTTCAATAAATAAGATTAAATTAGTACGCAACAGGTAACGCAATATTTTCATTTAATGCAATTTTTAAAAAAAAAAAGAATATAGGACTATTTTATTAAACTGTCTCTATTTGCAATATTTAAAAGAAATTTGACCTGCAGTTTGTTTTATAAAGGTCACAAATCCAGTCTCTTGGACACCTCCGTCAGAAAAGAAATAAACCCATTAGTTTTCATTAAAGTACACGTTTTAACGTTTAATGTTTAGTCACAAATTTTTGTACTTGTATAATCACACTTGAGAGTATGTACGGAGGTCAAATTTGCATGCTTTTTGTCGTATTCAGCACTGCATAAAAAAAAAGAATTTATTGTTCAATTTTAAAGAAAAACTAACAAATTACATATCAAGATATATAGATTACATAGTAAAATTACAGAAAATTTCAGACTAGAGATTTCATTTTAAAAGGCACTTTAACACACACACACACACACATACACACAATGAGAAGTGGTCAGCAGACTGTTAAAGTCTCTGCTAATATTTTGTTTTAAATATCATTATTTGCTTTCGAAACTAACTGAACATAATACTCATATATATTTATAATTTCCCCCTAATCCCTATCAGTACTTTTAAAACCAACCTGTGAAGTGAACTACACCCTCACCCCTGTCCATATTTCGTACGCAATAAATCAATAAATTGTACATATAGCATATAATCTCACTATATTCGCTTTGGATATATATACTTGAAAATTTTATATAAATGTACAAAATCATGTATACGCAAGTCCATATCATGTTTCTTTCACCGTGTCTGTGAGGCGAGCCGTCATTTTGCATGTATTTTACATGTTTGGTGGACTCATTGTGTGTGCTATTCATTCAGTTACAATGACAGGTGGATAGGTGGCCCAACTCAATGATTCTCATCCCCTCACTCCAATCTTTACTTGTGTCATGCCCATCCCCATCTAGATTACTTTCGACGTCACATATATTCAGTAACACATTAAGCATCACGGTCAGTTTCGATATCGGTCGAAAATAGTGCTTGATTATGATTTTGTTTTCTTATAATTATTGTTTTCTTCTTCTTATCTTTATTTAAAAGGTAACCCTTGCCTGGATCTTACAAAAGTCCCATCACCAAGTCTCTTACGCTCCATTGGTGTCGCCTGTATAGTCTAGTACCCGAGGCCTTCCACTTGCACTCGAAAGGCCTTGGGTACTAGCCTGTCATCTGTATTATTTGTTGCTATAGACGCTTGACTCAAGTGCTTTAAAACTGTACCGCGTAAACATTTATATTACGCGAGGTGCTCCCCATCTTCGCAAGCCAAGGATTTTCGGTCCACTCCGCTCTCCACAAACCCTTGAAAGATGACGCCACTAAAACTGTGGTCCGTAGTGGTGACACCTAACGAACGTTCTGAATTTGAAAATTATAATCTAACCAATCGGGTAAAGGCTTTCATGATACTATTCGTTATTAATGTAAACAAGTATGGCGAAATCAACTAAAGAGTCTTTTAAGTAAAATTAACGGCAGACCAACAAGGACAAGAATATCGCTACCAACAAAACAGGAAACATCAGCGAGATAAGAAGAAATTCTAATTAATTCTACACCTAGCACATTCATACTGTCAAGCATGTTTATGGCGCAAGTCTTGTATTAAGGTTGACTTTTCAACTTTAACTTTGTTTTCGAGATCATAGTCAATTTTTTCTTAGCCTGTTTAGTTTGATGAAACACGCATAATAAATATGCTAGGACGTGTATAGGTTGTCATTTTGACACGGACTGTGATTCGGAACTTTTGACAATTGTTGGAAACCTAAGAAAAATTACCCTATGATTTTTTAGTGTTAGTAGACCCCCACAAAACCGACACACTTCCACTGTAGAGATCGAACTCGAAGCTTGTTGCTAAACATCACACGTGCTTGGTCAAACCCTGGAACCACAGTTTTCGTGGCGTAATCTGCCAAGGGTTGTGTGGGGAGTACAGTGGACCGAAAACCCTTGGCTTGCGATGATGGATGTTTCGAAAATAATAGGTTTTCGGATACTGTTACGTACTACCTTAAGTCAACAAAATATACAAGAAATGTTCTTTCAATTTAAGACGCCATGTTAAAAGCAAGCACGATCCAAGTAAATTTAAAAAATTTGAAAATACTTAAGAAACTATTTGTGCACACCAACTTACGTCTTTGCGGATTCGGCGGCGGTCTGTTATACTCTGTGACTAGTACGATCACCGTCACTACTCCCACCGCCATGATGACCATAAAAACCACAAGTTTGACCTTCTGAAATAGAAGCGTATTTATTTAGTATTTACTATTCTGGAACGTCTCATAAATGCCTAGTAAGTTATTCTATAAATAAATCCTGTGCGTCGATGTATATTTAAGCTGACATATATCCTGACTGAGTTGAGTGAAAGTCGTTGAAATAGCTCCTTATGTACTAAAACAAATTTCATTTTATTATAGTAATGCTATCTGACCTCCTTCAAGTGCGTTTTTGCCTTGTTCTTCAGCTCATCTTTTTCACCGTCTTCAGATTTACAATCCTGAAAAAGGAAAATATCCCAAGGTTTTGTCGTCCTGGCTTGTCTTTCTAACAAGAAGAGATGATACCGTTAATTCAACTTAAAAGATTTCAAATACATGTGTATTGTACAATGTCGCCATTACCATACTGTCGTTCTTAGCTTTTATAGACGACTCGTGGGAATGGGACAATATTATTTCCTCGCGGTCCTTGTTGAAATTTGCTATTCCGTTTCCATAAGTCCGAGCGTTTTCTTCTTTCTGTAACTGAATGCATCCAGACGTTTGGATATTGATTTTACATTTCACGCAAGGTTCTTAGTATCATTCTTGAAATATTCATTGCAAATTAAAAAGCTTAAATTGTTGAAACAATTGATTATCAATATATTTATCAACACACTTACTTTATGCGAATCAAGAAACAAACCAGGCGTGTAGGATTTTGAAGACGCGGTGCTTCTTTGTGAAAAGTCAATTGCACTCTGTAATTATTAAATATGAAGCACTAAAAACCAACCATACTTATTATTGGATCTATAATACCTACATAACATCAAGGGAGAAATTATCTAAAGCACTGAAATGAACAATATCCATAAACAAAATGAATTGTCAAATTTTCAGGACAACCGTGAAACCAGCAAGAACAAGATTCGAACGGAAAACTTTCAAAGAGACATAGCGCCTTGGTATGCAATTTCGTCTACATATATATTTTTTTCTTGAATATTAATTTTTTTTTTTACAAATTTTCTGCTGCACCAAGTTAGTTTATAGTTTTGTTTACCCAAATACCTCAAGATGCATACGTATATATATATATATCTGTGTGTGTGTGTAAGTATATATTTACACACACACACACACACACACACACACACACACACACATATATATATATATATATATATATATATATATATATATATCTGTGTGTGTGTAAGTATATACATATATATATGTGTGTGTGTGTGTGTGTGTGTGTGTGTTGTGTATTTTCAATAAGCATAAACATCACCGTGATTGCTTAGATTATATAGTAGATCTTAAAAATGCAAAAGGCCACCTTAAAGCACAAATGAAACAATGAAATTATTTCATTTCCTTATGATGGTGCATAGGTCCATATTGAAATTCTGGTTTAAGGTGGCCTTCTTGCTGAAAATGGCAAAACATGAGAAAAATTGTTCTTAAATTTACCTTGAGACTTAGCAATCTGTAATAAGTGAAAATTTTATATCTGTAATATCTGTATGCCTGCGTGGCCAAATGGTGTAGGTGCTCGGTAATCTTACATTCAAAGCAAACAATCCGAGTTCAAGTCCCACAATTCAATAATTTTCCAATCTGATGCCCAATGATAAGAAAAATGTTATAGTTTATTTACACACATATACATAATATTACTTACACACAACATTTAAATATATGAAGTGAATTAAACGCATTAGTCCATCTGTTTTCACTGCAGAACTGATGTCAGTCTGTTTCCCTCTCCAATACAGGACAACCCCCCCCCCCAACTTCAAGGTTACCAGTCAAAATCATAAAACTCCGATAACGGTCAACCTTAATCAGGAATATAAACAATGAACCCCATATTCCGATGAAAACATCAGCGACGCTGACAGATATATCCCATTACTCATTATGATAACAGTAAATAGCAATATCGAATGGCGAACTAAACAATGTGTAAATCGTAATCATAAATCCCAAAGGCATATACAAGTTTGAGTGTAGGGCAACACGGACCTCCGACAAAGCGAAGGTAGGATCAGGTGCCATGAAGGAATAAGCATCCTCTGCTGACCGGTCACACCCGCCGTGAGCCCTTAGTCGAAATTGGGTAAACGGGATTATTATCCGTAGTCAAAGTTAGTGTGAAAAATGACAGTCTAACAAAGGGTATGAAATAAATCATTCAACATATGTCCCAGAGACACATTGTAGTCGCAAACAAGGTCATTATAGCGACCGTAAAATTTGCGAAATGATGACTTCAAACGAGATTCGTTATAACATTGCAACGTCAATTTTTTTTTGTCCGTAGTTGACCTCGCTTTAAAAAATTCTCATACGCATGGCATCCATATCGAATCAACTGGGAAATATACACACCATAAGCAGGCGAAAGTGGTATATTACTACATAGATATGGAAAGTTGATGATTGCAAAGTTGAAGTCATCACGCTTGTCATATAATGTAGTTGTCAGTCTGCCATTTGAGTCAATATTAAGTAAAATATCCAAATATGAAGCAGACACGTCAGATTCTGTAGTGTCCTTTATTTCGAGTTCATCAGGATATATCAAATGAACATAATTATGAAAATTATGATTGTTGATTGATAAGACGTCATCGATATATCTATATGTATGGTTGAAGGACACGGCACGTATTTTGCTTTTATCCTGTAATAGTTTCTGAACAAATTCCGCTTCATAAGATAATAAAAATAAGTCTGCCAAGAAGGGAGCACAATTAGTGCCCATGGGAATGCCAATGGCTTGTTGGAAGACTTGGTTTCCAAACACTACGTAAATGTTATCTACAAGAAAGCCAAGCATACTCTTAATGTCTACTTCAGAGTACTTGTGCGGGCTATCGGAGTGGTGTCTGACAAAATACATGTATGTACCTTGTTTTCCAATCACTAGAAATTTGTATTTTCGAGTGCCATTTTTGTTCAAAAAGCAATTATCTATTATCTGAAAAAGTCTAGATTTTAATTTATCGTGAGGAATTGTTGTATAAAGTGTGGAGAAATCATACGTTTTGATGCTGTCAATTTTAGAAAAATCCTGAGACTTTAGATTTTCCAAAAGTTCCTTAGAGTTTTTGAGAATCCACATCTGATTGACACCACTTCTGGAATATGTAGTAGAACAGTATCTCTGAAGTGACTCTTTCATAGCTATTAGCAGTTTATTTAGTAATAAAGATAAAGGCTTGGTAGAGCACTTACTGGAACCAGCAATGTATCTTTGTTTGTAAGGTTTTTTTATGTAATTTCGGAATCCAATAAAGGTATGGTAATTCAAACTGATCTTGATTCTTAGGAATGTCAAAAGTATTCAAAAGTGAAAGATGATTATGAAAAATTTCATCCTTTCAAATACTGAGCATGCAATCATTCAAGATAAACTAATAAACAGATTAAGTAAAACTCTAAAATTCTTATTCTGGCTGACAAAAAGCTAAACGAAATACAAAATGCGGGGCACAAATGCACAACATTTAATAGATAAAAATAGGCCAAGGGAGGAAAATAATTATTAAAGAATTTGACTTCTTCAAAATTGAATATAAATACAGTCCTCATGCAGCACCTGTCATATGATATTTAGGCAAAGCTAAGCGCTCGAATTACCAATCAAAGGCAGATAATAGAAGAAATATATTAATGATGCTGCAGCTGTGTCAGAAACAGGCAGTATTCTGTCACGATTTACTGTATACCTTTGGCCTGAGCATGTTTGTAATAAACATGACAGAAAGTTAACCAGTGTCAGTTCAGATTTATTTGGTGCTGATATATATGTGTGTATATGGTAAAAATCTACAAAACAATTGTAACAATCATAAGTGCATGTACAAGTGTTTTGAAAAATCAGAAAATTAATTTGATGTCATGAACTGCGTTCCATAGTTTTGAAATTTGAACAGCACTGCAGTGTAAGAAAATTACATAATGAAATAGCTAATTCCTATCAAATGCCTATAGTTATATCACTTGAACAATTATCAAGTATAATGTTATTCAATAATATCAGCTATTCGCTACATATACATTCAAACAAAGTTGCCTAGAGGAGATAACAAACGACGCGCCATACATCTACACGTGTCTTACATATTGTATAGTGAATAAAACGACAAGGCATTTATCTCGTAACTGATGCATTGAGCAAAATGTTTTACATGTTCATTAGAAAATTTCTGCATACATACAAAATTACTCACACTATAATTTCCTTATATTTCACATAAAAATCAGACGGAGGCTGTCGAGACGTCTGCATCGTGACGTAACATAATAGAAACAAAAAATAGTAAGCGCACCAATTTGATTCGCTTATCGCGAGAGCACACTCCCCGTCTGGTATCTTTAGATATCAGAATATTAAACTTCAACTATAAACAGTAGGAAATTAGTAATGTACAGGTCTGTGTCTATAGCGGCTAAATAGTTCTAACACTACCTGGTTACATTTTCAAGATTCAAAGAACAAAGTATTTCTGGAAAACATATCACTGTTCCAGGACGATAATTATGTCGTTCGCTTGACTAACGAATGAAATGGCCTTGTCATTCTGATTGACTTTGATCTTCACTTTGCGCAAGGTCATCCTGTCCAGGAAACACCTCGGTGACGATGCCTAAGGGCCATTCATTTCGATGCATGTCCTTTCTCTCATCAGTATCACATTTCATTGGGTCTGATGCCATTTCTTTCGAGTCTGTAGGGTGTGTAAAGATTCCTTCTTCCACTTGTCCTTAAATACTTCGCAAGATGTTGAATTCTTTTCCAATGAAAATGCATCAAGTCCTTAGAATCGCCTTCACAAATCCTTTCGTCTAGTACATCCATTTTCTGAGTCAATAGAATGTTTGGTGTGAGGATGAATGATGAATTTAGGTCAGAAGAGATACCTGTTCAGATCGTGAGTTAATAATTGCGCTGGTCTCTGCTAAAAAGGTGACCAGTACTTCCTGTGTGAGTCCAACCCGTCGATGATCTAACAGCATACTATCAAGTATTCGTCTCGTTATTCCTATAAGTCTCCCCACCCATGTGTGATGAATGGGGAGGATTGAATGCTACCTTCGTTGTAAAGGAATCATATCAATGGAAAGTCTTTGACACATATTGCATCTATGTGTAGAAGGTCAAGAGCACGGAAGAAGTTTGAACCTCTGTCGGAACAAAACGTCTTCACTTTACCATGAACCGTGTCAGAGCATTTACAAAGATGAGGATATTTCTTCAAGAATTTCTATATGCACTCTGCGAGTGACAAGACAGGTAAACAGAGCTGTCTATCGTTTGCCGCTCGTCCACGTCCCTCTGGTTCTACGAGGTATGAAGTTCCATGATCCAAAAACGTCGACCCCTACTGACGTAAGGGAGGTTGTCCTGGAATCAGACGCTCTTCTGGTAGGTCACACATTTTCTGGATCTCACATTGTCTACGCAATCTTCTGCACACGACACATTTGTCTAGGATTGAAACGATAAGGCGCTTACATCCAGTTATCCAATATCCACTGGATCTCACCTTGCCTTCCGTGAAGTAGTGACCTTGGTGACGAACTGACTGATGACACTTGACGATCAGAAGCTTAGCGATATAATGTTTCCTAGGTATCTATATGGTGTGTTTGCATACATTGTGCGCTCGAACACTCTTCAGCCATCCACCTACGCGGAGGATACCTTTGTCGTTTAGAAAAGGATCCAAAGAAAGTATAGTACTGTTTCGTGGTAAGCTTCGTGAAGAACGTAAGCAGTCTATTTCCTCAACATACAATTCTTGTTGTACGGCTTTGATCAAACAGGTGCGATCAGACAGAGGTACCAATTTTGTGGGTGCCATCGACAGTTTGATGATCGATGCAGCGAGTGTTGAAGATGAGCCGGTAAAAAACTACTTGTTTAACTCTGGAACTGTTTGGCTTTTCAATCCACTACACTCCTCCCATTTCGGTGGGGTTTGGGAACGTCTTATTGGAGTAACTAGGAGAGTATTCGACTCCATGATTGATATTCCAATAGGAGGTTTGATTCATGAGGTTCTTACTACATTCCTAACCGAAGATTGCGCTATTGTGAACAATAGACCTCTGGTATTTGTCTCATCAGATCCAGAAGACCCAAAAACATTTGTCTCCTTCGCTGATACTCATTCACAAGCCTGATATCACGATGACCAATGCACCTGTTGAAAGGAAGGAACTCTATCGCTCACCGTGGAAAAGGGTTCAGCATTTATCGAATAACTTTTGGAAACGATGGAGATTGCAGTACTTGCAAACATTGCAAAATTTTAGAAAGTGGAAACCGAACAAAAAAATTAACTGTTGATGACATAGTTCTTTTAAAGGCCTATACAGAATTTCGCAACAGTTGGCCGATGGAACGCGTGAGCAAGGTGTTCCCAAGCAGTGACGGAAGAGTTCGTAAAGTGGAAGTTATGGTGTACCGTGAGGGACGTTACTTGTTCTTTGTGAGATCTGTGAATGAACTTGTGGTTCTTGTATTCGAGGAGTGATATATTCTATGACTGTGTCAAATACTGTTTGATTCACTGAACTCTATTCATATTTTCAGGTAAATAAGCACTATGCATTTGTGTATATATGTTCCTTAATAGTGATGTTAAATAACATCAGGCGGGGAGTGTTATGCCCCTTTCATTTTTGGCAATTTTTCCACTTTTTTCTGATAAGGAATTATTGTTCTTATCGTTTGTTACCATGTTTTGATTAGAGCTATCTCCCATTTACCGTGGCTTGTAGCAATCTCGTGATATTTACTTCAGCATCAATCTGTATGATTTGTGGCCGACTACAATGTAAGTAGTGATGCATTGTATTTGTGCATTTGTAAAATTGTTTTTTATAATGTTCAATTTCTGTTCCCATTGTTAGTTTCAGTGATATATTTCATATCATATCAAATTGAACATTTCTACAGCACGTGTCTTGTCGGAAAATTATATATTAGGCTTTGTGCAGTTGATTTGTAGTAATGTTTGCAATATATGTGAATTATGTATGTAGTGAAAGATAAATTTCATGCAATTTTTCTTATTAAGTACTTGTGTAAAGTAGGCCCCTGTATGTCAGAAAAAGTTATGGAACGCACTTTGTGTCATGTATATTCCTCGAATTTTTCATAGGTATAGTCTGCCATTATCGATATTATTCCAAAATGTAATCTCATTCTTTGTAGTTTTACAGCCTTTTACTACGCATCACGCATCTACTCATCTTCATGTAGTATAAAACACCTCAGAGAAATAAATGTTTCAAACTGGAGTGATTATGTGTATGCTGGTTATCCTACTGCCTTCGGGGCAGAACTATATATGCAACGATACAAATATTGGTCATTATTATATCTTCATTGAGAAATAATTCATTGAGCCAAAAATTGCATGTAGTAATTTATATTACGAAAAGTAAATATAACTATAGTCAGTTACATAAATACATACCAGTTTATGGAACTGGGCTACAGTTTCCCAAAATACAGGTGAAATTGCATAATAACTCACTTATGATGACCTATTTAAATAATTTACTAAAATATTAAATTTTGTACATATATATCACTCTGCGCATTTAAATTACTTAAAATTCAATACACATTTACTTAAATAACACAAATTATATTTTCTACATTTCAGTAAATCTGTCTCTCATAACTTGTACACAAACTTTTATAAATAAAGATTAATTACGTATTTAAATACATTATTTGAATTTAACCATATCAACTACTTAACCATATAATATCAACTACCTACAGTTATGGATGTAATTAGCAGTTCCTCTATCAAATCAAATAGTACAAGTTTTACTTTGGCGGACAAGTTTAGTCGATTTCAAAACCCTCTGGAAGCTTTACCAAAATAGTTTTTCATGTATTATTTCATTAAACGAACTCAGGAATTCCCGCCAGGACTTCCTATTGGCTAGAACAAATTGCTACAACCAATGAAATAACAGAACAAGTATAACCCCTAAGAGTATACATGAACTAATCCAAGTTATGTTTTAACTGGACCTATGTAGATTAAACCATTACATTTAAAAGGGGTGTTTAGGCATCTTTAAAACACAACACAAATAAAGTTAGTAAGTAGCGCAATATGTATTGAAATGAATGATTGTGAATGACAATCTGAAATATATAAAATTAAATTAAGTACAACAACCACAGATTCAAAAGTCATTTAGGCATCAATTACCTATTTTGCAAACAACGCAAGTGTTCTGATCACTTTTACGGGAATCATTTTGTTGTGTTGTAATGAACTCTCGCGAGAGCCAATAATACGCGTGAAAAAACAATACAGCCCAAATTCTGGCTGTCAATGATTAGCCCTTACCTGTTGTACTCGAGAGAAGCGATATCAACAGGGTACCGGTTTAATGTTTTACGGGGCCCAAAGATCGTCATGTGCAGATATTATATCATGCTCACGAGATAATAAGTCAGTCGTGCAAATGAGATATTATGTCGAGCGCACGAGATAATATGGCGTGCGCACGACATAATTTTTTTCAAAAAAGAAATATTGCGAGTCCTAAATATACCACCGTGTAGGATTGATTAATTATATATTGTTTTACGTCCCGCTCGAAATTTTTCACTCCTATGGAGACCGTTGGCGGTGAAGGGATGCAAAATTAAGGGCAACGTTCCACACCTGCAGTGACACGGGACCTCCCCACGGGGATCAAGTTTTAAAGGCCTTTCCCTTAAATAAGGGGTCAGGAGGGGTCGAAAGGTTTTTCTTAATATCTTGATATCTATAAAGAATTTGTGAACAATTCTTGAAATATTTTTTGTTCTGGTGTTTTCCAGGTACTGATGTTATTGAACAGAAAATTGATTATGCAGTAAAAGACGTACAGGAGAAAATTGAATTTCCCAAATATCTCGAAACCGAAATATACGTCTACAAAAGTTGTAGATGTTAACAAAACCTTTTTGACGATATCAAGTTTTTAGGGGTCAGTCCGTCAAATAAGGGGCCAGGAGGGATGAAGCGTATTTTATAAATGTATCAAAATCTATAATGAATGTGTGATGCATTATTGAAGCAAAGTTGTTTTTTTCTGACGTTCTTCAATTAACAACATCCTTAACCATAAAAAAGTACAGTCCTGTATTCAGCCTTACTTTAAGATGAAATCCACACCTTGTGTGTCATATAGATATACTTCCACTATTGCATCCATGTTATTTGATTATTAACAGACGTTGCAGTGCCTTGATATTGAGCAATTACAACGAAGTCCTCCAAATGTTCATGTTCTTCTTCCTCGTTTAATTACAGTCCCACTGGTCATATCATTAGAGGAGACATAAATATTGTACAAAATGAAGATCTTAAGTCCCCGATTTTAAAAGGTCCTAAATTCCGAGAACCTCGCTCATTTAGATGGCGACATAATTTCATGGCTATCATGAATTCTGTGGAAGAATATGCCAGACGTTGGACGAAATCTGAAGGAGAGGAACTTGACACTTTGTCCGAGTGGATCAAAAGTATTCGAAAATTGTTAAAATCCCGCATTCACCGTTTGATGGGGAAAATGCGCACTTTTCATCCTTCTGCTTTTAAGAAAGCAAAAGTGACGAATGAGTTACGTAGACTACATGAAAACTTTGTGCTAGTACCAGCGGATAAAGCAAGTAACAACATTGTCTTTGTTTGTAAAAGTTACTATTATAAATGTCTTTTAAATGAACTGGGCTTTACTTCAACATCTGGGAATCCTACTTATACTCGAAGCAATCTTACAAAGGATGAAATTCTTCATAATCATCTTTCAGTTTTAAATACTTTTGACATTCCTAAGAATCAGGATCAGTTTGAATTACCATACCTTTATTGGATTCCGAAATTACATAAAAATCCTTACAAAACAAAGATACATTGTTGGTTCCAGTAAGTGCTCTACCAAGCCTTTATCTTTATTACTAACTAAACTGCTAACAGCTATGAAAGAGTCACTTCAGAGATACTGTTCTACTACATATTCCAGAAGTGGTGTCAATCAGATGTGGATTCTCAAAAACTCTAAGGAACTTTTGGAAAATCTAAAGTCTCAGGATTTTTTTTAAAATTGACAGCATTAAAACGTATGATTTCTCCACACTTTATACAACAATTCCTCACGATAAATTAAAATCTAGACTTTTTCAGATAATAGATAATTGCTTTTTGAACAAAAATGGCACTCAGAAATACAAATTACTAGTGATTGGAAAACAAGGTACATATTTTGTCAGACACCACTCCGATAGCCCGCACAAGTACTCTGAAGCAGACATTAAGAGTATGCTTGGCTTTCTTGTAGATAACATTTACGTAGTGTTTGGAAACCAAGTCTTCCAACAAGCCATTGGCATTCCCATGGGCACTAATTGTGCTCCCTTCTTGGCAGACTTATTTTTATTTTCTTATGAAGCGGAATATGTTCAGAAACTATTACAGGATAAAAGCAAAATACGTGCCGTGTCCTTCAACCATACATATAGATATATCGATGACGTCTTATCAATCAACAATCATAATTTTCATAATTATGTTCATTTGATATATCCTGATGAACTCGAAATAAAGGACACTACAGAATCTGACGTGTCTGCTTCATATTTGGATATTTTACTTAATATTGACTCAAATGGCAGACTGACAACTACATTATATGACAAGCGTGATGACTTCAACTTTGCAATCATCAACTTTCCATATCTATGTAGTAATATACCACTTTCGCCTGCTTATGGTGTGTATATCTCCCAGTTGATTCGATACGCGAGAGCATGCCATGCGTATGAGGATTTTATAAAGCGAGGTCAACTACGGACAAAAAAAATTGGCGTTGCAATGTTATAACTAATCTCGTTTGAAGTCATCATTTCGCAAATTTTACGGTCGCTATTATGACCTTGTTTGCGATTAGAAAGTGTCTCTGGGACATATGTTGAATGATTTATTTCATACCCTTTGTTAGACTGTCATTTTTTATACTAACTTTGACTACGGATAATCCCGTTTTCCTAATTTCGACTAAGGGCTCACGGCGGGTGTGACCGGTCAGCAGAGGATGCTTACTCCTCCATGGCACCTGATCCTACCTTTGCTTTTTCGGAGGTCCGTGTTGTCCTACACTCGAACTTGTATATGTCTTTGGGATTTATGATTACGATTTATACATTGTTTACTTCGCCATTCGATATATTATCATAACGATCATTGATTACGTAATTATGTGTTCCCTTGAAAGGGGACACAATTTGTTTTAGTCTGCTCCTTTTTATTAGGGCTGTGTTATTGTTCTGTTATTATTAGACCTTTCCATATTTCTGTGTAAAGTCCTACTGATATTGTTCTGTTTATCATTAATTTCTTTCATCTTTTCTTACCACTTAAAAAATCATGCCTTACGTTTTATCGAAAAACAGCAAAGTATAACATATCCAACATCTCGAAACATGCTCAGGTATCACCCTCAGTACTTGAAGATTCATACAGAACAAATTTGTAGATAATGGCGAGACAATAATAAATATATTAGGAGCTGAGAGAGGTCAAAAGTATTTTCTGAATATCTCAAAATGTAAAAAAAAAAATTGTTAAGGAGTACTGAAGCAAAGTTGTTTAATTTAACGTTTTGTAACTGCTGATATCAGCAAAATGATCACTGATTACGTAATAAAGGATTTCTAGAGGAATAATGTACGAAAGTGTGTTGCTTTCTTTGAAAACAAAAATATGTTAAATATTATAGAACAAAAGTGTAGATAATGATAAAGCTTATTCGACGATATCAAGTTTTAAGGGGCAGTCCCTTAAATAAGGGGCCGAGATGAATCACAGTTATTTTCTAAATATCTCAAAAATCAAAAAGAATGTGTTAAGCATTATTGAAACAAAGGTATTTGCTTTAATGTTGAGCAACAGCTGATGTTAGCAAAATGATCATTGTTTACGTAATAAGCGATTTCTAGAGAAATAATGTACGAATCTTTGATGCTTTCTGTCTTACACGAAAAATAGTTTGTAAAACATTATAGAACATAACTTGATCATATGTGATTCTAAACAATATGCCATCTTCGGATTTTCTCTTGTGTATCCACTTTCAAGGAATTAAAGGGATGGTCCCTAAACCGGAATATCCAATATATTTTGAAAACTAAACAACATTATGTTATTAAAATTAACGTTCTAGAATAAAAGTTGAAGATAAAGAGAAGACCTTTTCGACCATACCAAGTTTTAGGGGTATGTCCCTTAAAACTGAATTGTTTTAAATTTCAAGAACCTAAAAGAATTTGTTAAGCGTTATTGAAGCAAAGTTGTTTTGATGTTTTCCAACAGCTGATGTCTGCAAAAATCATCATTGTTTACGTAATAAAGAATTTTAAAGGTAGTAATGTATGAAACGTTCAACACAGAACACGTATACTTACCGGCGATATCGGTTGGGTTTGGGGTATAACAGCGTCTGAATAGTCCTCAGTATTCTACAAAGGTAAAAGGTAAATTGTGTTTTTATTATAAATCGGGCTTCATGACGAGAGAGAGAGAGAGAGAGAGAGAGAGAGAGAGAGAGAAAGAGAGAGAGATTATGTTCAAATAATATATATATATATATATATATATATATATATATATATATATATATATATATATATAGTTATAGAAATTCCAAAAGGTATGACATATAATGCTAATGGTTATAGGAAAACTATGTTTTCCTTGGTATAGTACATATATATTACTTTCCATTCTAAAGTATGTAATTACTGTTTTCATGAAAGCTCAAGTAAACTTTCTGATCACCTATTGTTTGGCATCTTTTTGTCCGTCTGTAAACTTTTAACATTTTCAACTTCTTCTCCATGCAGAACCACAGATCTAATTCCAACCAAACGTACCATAAAGCATGTTTGGGTAAAGAGGATTCAGGTTTGATCAAATTATGTAACACAGTGGAGAAAATTCAGAATTAGTTCAAATTTTGTTCCATCTTTTAAAAATCTTCACGAGAACCACTGGGACAATTTCAATCAAACTTTGCACAAAACATCCTTTGTTAAAGAGAATTCAAGTTTGTTCGAATGAATGGCCTAAAGGGGAGATAATCAAGAACAGGCAAAACAAGGGTGGGGTGATTTAAAACTCCCCCTTTTAAGAACCACTAGATCAGAAAAGTTTAAGCTTACATGAAAGCTTCCTGACATAAAATAGATTGAAGTATTTCAAATCATGGCCCCTGGAGATAAATGAAGTCACCATAGGGGCATGGGGAGATAGAGGAACAAGACGCCCACAAGCCCTATAGGTCACCCGAGTATTAGTTAAAAGTATCACTACTTCCAAGGCCTGCAAAATCTATTATGATTTTCCTGTTCTGCATATGTAAGCTAAATTCTGATATTCAGCGGTAATACAAAACAAAATGTGTTCTTAAACCATAAATGACTCCGAAAATGTCCATAATGGTGATTTGTTGGTTGTATATTGTTTGTCCCACTCGAGAATTTTTCATTCATATGGAAACATCGCCATTGACGGTGAAGAACTGCAAATTTTAGGCCTATATTTGGCGCTCACGGCCTTTAGCAGGAAGGGATCTTTATCGTGCCATACCTGCTGTGACACGGGTCCTCGGATTTTGCGGTCTCATCCGAAGGTCCGCCCTATTTAGTCGCCTCATACATGAAGCAAGGGGAATTGAGGACCTATTCTAACCGGGATCCATATTGATGAAAGACTTTACATAATATTGTTGGTTGGTTGGTTGTATACTGTTTAACGTTCCACTCGAGAAGACGTCACCATTGCCAGTGGAAGACTGCAGAATATAGGCCTGTGCTCTGCGCTTACGGCCTTTGAGCAGGAAGGAAACTTTCTCGTGTCAAACCTACTGTGACACGGTATCACGGTTTTTGCGGTCTCATCATCATATGCATTCAGTCGCCTCCTACTACAAGGAAGGGGTACTGATGTCAATTCCGTCGTCCACCGGAAGTTAGCTAAATATTGTCATTTCTTTTCCCTGTTTTTAATTTTTAAACATTGATAGCAGAGTCTTACATATCATTTTAAGTCATACCATCTCCACTACAATCTAGTTCTACCAAATCGGAATTTGTCCAATAAATGAGCATTTGTCATTGAAATTTTCAAGGATAATTTCTCCCCGCTCTTAGTAGAATTTTCATTCGTTTCTAAGACTTCCAAGAAACTGGAAGTGAATAGAAAAGAACCGGAAGTTCTTAAAAAGTGATCAATTTCATCTCCTATCTGATTTTCGTTCTATTCCGATAGCTTTAGGAACTTATTCCTTTCATTTATTGTACTTCTTCATTAATTAAATTATCACAGTCAAGATCCTATCTTATCTGATCAAACATCGAACGGAAGACCTACCCGTTGCTCGCAACGAGATCATGTATACTTATTATTATTATTATTCTTTTTCTTACCGACTTTGTGCGCGCGATTTCTCATAAACGCCTCGATAGAATTTCATGAAACTTTCAGGAAAGACACATCATTGGACGAACTAGATTAATTTTTTTTTTTCAAATCCACGTCCCGTCGCGAGTTGTGGACGATTTTCTGGTTTTAAAATGACATTTTCTCCAGAACTTTTTCCTTAATTCGTTGAACATATAGTCTTCAAACTTTCAGGAATGACTATCTCTTTTGCATAAGATTCATCTTCGTTATCCGTCACTTCCGGTCGTCACCGGAAGTGAACAAAATAAACGTTAAATTTCAAATTTACCCTTTTGAAACAAAACTTAAATGGTCTAATTAGGTCTTTTTCGTAGTTTCAGAAAATGTAGGACTTACCGGAAGTCAAAACAGCAACTTCCGGTTTTTCGAGAAAAACTGAAAATCGTTCTTTCTTTCTTTTCATATAAATGGCTTATAAATAAAGATATTGATATGAGTTTCACATATGTCGTTAACATTACTGACATTTAGAGTGACGTCAAATAGGTTTTTTTTTCAAAATTCACTTCCGTTCGTGAGATATATCCATTTCCGTTGCTTAAAAATACATTTTGTCCATCGTTGTTCTTCTAAACAGTTAATCATAGAGTCTTGAAACTTTCAGGGATGATAGATAATGACATTCAGCTTTGCAGTAAGGTTCATCGTCGTCATTCATTACTTTCTGTCGTCACCAGAAGTGAACAAATAAAATGTCAAGTTTCATATTTATACTTTTGAGATAAAACTTGCACAGAATAAATAGGTCTCTTACGTGATTTCAGAAAATATAAGACCTACCGGAAGTTAAAACAGCAACTTTCGGTTTTTCAAGAAAAACTTCTGAAAATTAATTTTTATTTGTCCTTACATATCAGTCTGATAAATCAGATGTTTGCTATGATTCTCACATATATTTTTGACATTATTGATCTCTAGATTATACTTTAATACTTTTATCAAAATTCACTTCCTTTGTAAGATATGTCCAATTTTCGTTTTTCAAAATAAGATTTTATTCGTTCGTTTTCTCAGAAACGGTTGATTGATTGATTGATTGATTGATTGGGTTTTACGCCGATTTGGCAATATTTCAACCATTTTACGGCAGAAACGGTTGAAGATTAAATTTTGAATGATAGATATTTTAATTTTTTAAAATATTTTTTCATTTTTAAATGTTGATAACAGTATCTAACAGAACATTTTAGGCCATACATTGTCAACGGAACTAAAATGAGCATTTTTCATTGAAGCTTTCATGGATGGTTCCTGCGCGCTCATAGTGTAATTTTCATTCGTTTTAAAGACTTCCAAGAAACCGGAAGTAAAAAAAATTGAAGTAAAATACACAAGCTTGTATACAAAAATTTAAAATGGTGTTTATACAAGCGAAAATTTTAAAACATTATAAGTGTGCCAAGAAATGGATTCGAACCAAGACACTCAAAATGTTGATGGTGAGCTTTTCCTGTGTAACCAACTTAGCTATACTATGAATATAAACGGCATAAATATGAACCACGAAGATAGAAATAGGTTTTCACATTTTTTGTAGGTTGTTTGGTAAATTTCAACCCCAGGGCAGGGGTGCCCCTAAAAATCCTATTTTGAATTATGTCTTAGATCAAACCCTATCAAAATAGTTTTTATTAGGGACATGTATGCCTAGTAGGACTTCTACGTCAAAATTCATGTCAAAGTAGGCGTTTTTCTGAGAAAATGCTATTTTAGCCAACCTTAAAGGTTAATTTAAATATTGCTAATACGAAATTTTAGGTTCAGAATGCAAATTTGAAAAATTTAGAAATATAAACGGTAAAAATTAATAAATGAACATTGATTTTCAAAAGTGGATTTTTCCCGGGAAATCGTTCTCTTCTATAGGTCAATTCTATTGATATTCCGAATACATCCTTTTTCATAGAAATAAAGATTTAAATTACAACACCAGGGCCATGGTGACTCATGTAAGCGATGTGGGCCGGGGGACTCTTGTTTCGAGTACCACTGTAAGATTGTGACTGATTGAGAGTACTAATATTTTTGTGTATATATTTCTCTTAAGAAAAATAAATCGCATTATCATTAAACATTAAAAACACTTAAAACAAATACTTAGCTTTCGTGACAAACATTAACGCTTTAGATAGAAACAACCTGCTCCTTCTTGGTTCAGGAAACACTGCAATATTTAATGTGAAATAAATGCTGGAATTACTTATATCCAAAGTGTTCCAGTTCTTGAATTTTTTTTCCAGTATATGTCACTCTATGACATTTTTTAAAACGGTCGATAATGAGAGAGAGAGAGAGAGAGAGAGAGAGAGAGAGAGAGAGAGAGAGAGAGAGAGAGAGAGAGAGGGATGTTTGAAAGAAAACCTAACTTTACATGACTTCATCGATTACTTTACTTGACAATAAGAAAACATCAATAGTTAAATAAAGTGATATTTTCCTAACAAACCATACGCAACTCAAGGCAATGATACACTGTTACCTATGTTTTGATTTGTCATTTTCACAAATAACATAATCTGTCCCATATCAACAACCCTGCTAGTTCTATGTAAATACAAGGTATATACATGTAGGTATGTATGTATCAACAGATTAAAAATATACTTGACAGCATTTAAATACATGCACAATATGTAGTATTTTCTTGCAAAAATATTGAATTGATAATAACACATTTAATTGAAAACTGACAGTTTGAAAATTATTTCCCCAGCATGTATAGAATGCATGAAGTATTGCACAACAATCAATAATTAACATTAATTCTTGAAGTAGGCACTTTAAAAACAGAAATACAAATACGTTTCTACGCAGCGAATGGTAAATAGAAGCGACCTGTCACTTCCTGGTTTCAAAATCATAAAGAGAACATTACAATATTTACCGTGGAAAAAACGCTGGAATTACTCAGGTTAAAGTCAGTAGTGTTCCAATTCTTATAATTTTCTGAAATATCACTCTCTGCCATTTTGGAGATGGTTGATCATGGAGTGTGTAATTCTACTTCCTCCGACTCCTCACAAAGAAATATATGTTGATATATTGCCATCGACAAAAGGTATTTAGAATTTTAAAAGTCCACAATACCCCGACTTCTTGCATGATTGCATCGTCGATCTAGAGCATGCACACACTCGCAGCTCAGTTGAGTTGAATGAACAGAATGTCTGTAGGGAGGTTCGTTATTTTATAAAAAACGGATAAAAGCTTCATGGAAAAAATTAATATACTAATGTTTTAAAATCGGTGTTATATATATATATATATATATATATGTGTGTGTGTGTGTGTGTGTGTGTGTGTGTGTGTGTGTGTGTGTGTGTGTGTGTGAAAACCAACAACACCAGTGTTGGATCTACAAAGTAGATACAAGACCAAGGAACAACACTTACATGACCAAACGACACGGACAATGAAAATTGTCAAATTTTAGGGACAACCCACCTGGGGGCAAGAAGTTTAATTATATATGGTATCTAAATAAATGAACAAGAACAGAATAGTTTCTATGCTAAACTATCTAAAGGTAGTGTCTTACATATCACTATATTATGTGCCATATTACATGTCTGTGTTTTGGATAGTAGATAGAATTTGATAACACACGTTCTATTAGGGGATTTGTCTTTGAAGGCTGGCATCTGTTATTCTACACGGAAGAGTGAGCCGAAATTTGAACTGTGAGATACTGCTAAAAGAATTGCACCATATGCACATTGATTTTTCTCAAAATCTTAATCATAAAGGAATTGTCCGGACTTTGTCGTGTCGTTCACACACACACACACACACACACACACACACACACACACACACACACACACACACACACACACACACACTTGATAATTAACAAATCCTCGAGTCCATTAAAATTAATTTCTATATGTGAGAAAGTTTGCCAGTTTACTTTCGAAAGGTGGGTGGTCTCTTCCCGGGAATATTGTATCTGGGTTCTCTCTTCCACCAATAAAAAACTGGACGCCGCCAGATAACTGAAAAAATGCTGATTGTGGCAGAAAACAACAATCAGTCAATCAATCAATCTATCGTCTGTCCGATTTTGCTACCGAACACTAACTAAATAACTTAATCATGGCATAAACGATGTCTACTGAAAACAAATCATTAACACAGGTATGAAGTAGGGTATGGTGATTACCCAGCCACGAGCGAAAACGGTCATTTACTGGTGCAGTGACGACAGTTACTGAAAATACATGGACAATTCATATCTTAATTATATTACTGATGTTCCTAATAAATATGTATGTTTTTAAATATTTAAAAATTCAACACCTAAGTAAACGAGTACCGATTTTAGTATTCGATACTCGGACGTTCGATCGAGTACCATGTTAACCGGGTAGTCGTTGACATCCCTAATATATATGTATAAATCTACAGATCTACACAGGTAATAGCATAATAAAAATATCACAAAGCCGGTTGAATACATACTCGACTATTTTTTTTTCAATTCTTCAGCAGTATTATACTCCTGAAGAATTTAAGAAACTAGTCGAGTATATACTCAATCGGCGATGTGAGATATATATATATATATATATATATATATATATATGTGTGTGTGTGTGTGTCTGTGTGTGTGTGTGTGTGTGTGTGTGTGTGTGTGTGTGTGTGTGTGTGTGTGTGTGTGTGTGTGTTTTACGTCCCGTCGAGAATTTTTCACTCATTGTGAGACGAAACCACACGTAGGTGAAGAATCACAAATTTTGACCTATACTTAACGTTAAGGGCCGTAGAAGAGAGGGTTCTTTAACGTGCCAACGCCTTCCGTGACACGGAACCTCCGTTATTAAGGTCATATCCGAAAGACCTGTGATTCTCACTTCTAAATGCCGAATGTTTGGCGTAGGGGCAATCACTACCAATGTTTACGTATTAGGTTTGACGAGACCATGGCAGGAGCATGGCTTGAACTCACAACTTCCCGGTTACGAAGTGAACGTTCTACCACTTAGCTATCGCGTAGGAACAAATCAACATGTTCTAATGGAAATTCTAGTCAATGGGAGAGCCAAAGTTGTTATCTAGGTATGCCGCTGTTGAATCTTATGGTAACAGGAGCAATTGTGTTTAGTGGATCTAATGTAGCAAAGTCTTTACACCTCTTCCAACACTTGAAAGTAGAGTCATCACCGTAGGAGGCGACGCTAGGTGTGAATCACCAGGACACTCAACAGAGTATGAGTCTCACAACCTATTGGAGTCTGCAAAAATTCTGACATCCAATTGGTTTAATTAAATTTCTTCAGTTATTAGCTAATATAGAAGAAAACGTTTATACATTGTATATACATCTATATCATATTCCAATTACAATTCATATTCATATTATTCATATTAACTGAATTGTGATATTTATGACTCCAATATTGAAATATGTATCATATAAATCGAATTTCTTTTGATATGTCTATGTCTGTTTTAATGACTGAAATATTTTGCAGAATAATGAGGTGTCAGGATCTACTCATATGGAACTGGAAGGGTTGAAGAGAGGACTCCGAATCCTGGAAAATGCAGGCACCCAAGTTGCAAACCTGGTGACGGATAGACATTCGATGGAAAAGAAATACATGAAGACTGAACATCCAGAGAAAAAAGCACTACTTCGATGTGTAGCATTTGGCTAAAGGTATGATGATTTACACAATCTAGAACATTAACTCCAAATATATATAAAATTCTCTCGTAGTTATTGCAAATGTTTGGACTGATATACTGTTTTGACCCTTTGTGCATGTAATTTAACCCTTCGGTAGCATCATAGGGCCTCAGAGGTCCGACAAGCCGGGAAACATCTCTTATTTAGTTATTTTGAATATTTATGACTTGCCGCTTTATGTATTCTCCTAAAATTACACCAAAAATCAGGTGATATTGTTAATTTGTCAAAACAATATATACAGTCGAAAATATACATACCCAGTTCTGAACACCCTCTGACTGTAATGTCGAGCCTCCAAGGCCCGGTGCTTTTTAATTAGTTTTAACAGGTAATAAAATATTTTTATATCACCTTGTCAGTTTATATAAGAAGAATACACAGAAACATTTTCATATGTTTTCAAGGCAAATCTTAATGAGAAAGAAGATATTTTAGAGCTTAATATCAAAACTAGCAAATTTCAACCAGATTATATCAAATATTACCAAATAAGGTAAATACTTTCTTAAAAATGAAGACACGAACTGTTTTGTGCAATTGTAGTCACTTTGTAATCACGCTACTCTATGCGCTCAACCCAACTCTGATTTTCAAATGATTGTTATTGTAACTGAAACTGACGATGATTGATAAAATACATTGTACACAATATTTTTTCATTCGTGCTTAACATAACTTAATATAAATATAGTAACAATATAAAGGTTTTATTATTTTCGAAAAGGCCTCAGTGACCAATAGGATATTATTGAAAATGAAAATTAATTCAAATGTCTTGGTATATTTTTTTTCAGACTGCTTCGATTTTGGGGGGAAAACACCAGTGATGAAGCACAGAAAGACATGTATGGTAGTGTAATTGCAAGATAACAAACTATATTTTGTTTTCACAATTGAATTCCAACTTGGCCAGTTTGCTAAATTTGTGATGAAAGCTACCAAGAGTATTACATGTATAAGCATATGAGGTAACTGAGCTACCGACCGGCATGAAGGGCAGTAAGTATGGGATGACTGAGATGTCATAGAACAGACCTGTATGTACTGAACGTTTAAGAAACATAATTTGCACGTAAAAAGTTTTACAATTGTTATTACTTATGTGTATAATATAATATAAGCAAATACTTTTCAAGAAATATGGCTAGACGTTTCGTTAGAGTCTCATATATCATAAATTATTCCCTAGGTCAGGCACATATGCTGTACAGAAATAAGTTATATACAAACTTTGTTTAATAACTTAATCTGTCAAATTTATGAACATAAAAATGTTATATTTAGTAAAATATTTTTAATTGTCTATCCGCAAAACACAATACATACTTTCCCATTCTTTTCATTGTATGTTATATCATTTTCATTATGCCTCCATCGTAATGGTACAATTGTTATATTGTTATATATAGTACCGCATATTTCATTGAATGTGGATTGGATGAATAGAAAACCTTCAATGGTGACAATTAAAAATTATTTATAAAAAAAATTTGCAAAACCATTTTATCTACGAAAAAAATAAGAAATTTAATATTTAAAAATTTTAACAAAATACGAGACCGAGTCAATAAGTAACCAGCCTAACTTATTTCCGGTTGACTGCGACGGACACGATTTCGATGCCTTGTTTCAATACACATGTTACACCTGGGTACAAAATTGCACGCGTATTGAGTCATTCTTTAATAAGATATTGAATGTCAAACATGGTAGTGATGCAAAGGCATGTTTTTCATCTAGTTGAGTACCCTGCTGTAATTCGGTATTTGTATTTAAAAGGTAAAACACGGCGAGTTAGCCGATGTATATGGGTCTTCTGCATCATCTTATACTCAGGTTAAATTCTGGGTATGGGGAATTCAAACGCAATAGATCGTCTTTAGAAGATGAATCCAAGTCTGAACGCCCACTGGATGCCACCGACGAAGAAATGTGCAACAAAGTTCGGGATCTGGTAAACTCTGATAGACGAATTCAGGTGGAAGAATGGTAGAGTTTCAACAGTTTTGCATGATCCTTTAGGTATGCAGAAGCTTATCAATTTTATCATAGATTTTTCAAATGTTCATAAAAGCCCGTTGGGTCCCTAAATTCCTTAGCGATGAGCAAATGGCAACCAGAGAAACAGTATACAGTTCCTTGTTGAAGCGTATTAGGTCAAAAGATGATTTTCTTTTGCGTCCGATGACTGAAGATGAGACTTCGGTTCAGTATTATGAGAAAGAGAATAAACCTCAGAGTCGTCAATGGGTAGGGCCGGGGTCCCCGAGGCTAAAGAAGTTCAAGGCGCAACCATCTGCTGGCAAGGTGATGGCCACAGTATTTTGGGATGCAAAAGGTGTTATTATATTGGACCTTTTACCCAAGAAAAGTACAACCCCGTCATGATCCAGGGTATTAGAACAGATCCTCAGCACCCCTAGTGTAACTGTAGGAATATGTCTGCGTACGACTTAATAATTTTATAGAATTCTACAATCTTAGGAGGTTAATTTTGTTGTATTTTGCACGAGATTCAGTGAGCCAGAAGTGCGCGGCCAGAGACAGAACAAACATGTTCATCTAGTTTTTTTGTGTATATGCGATAAAATGGGCTAAAAGAGGTATGTAGGTATGTTTTCATAATGAATCAAGTTAAACTCTTTGATATGTAACGTATGACATTATGTCCATTTCTCTTTCATGTATTTTGCGTAAAAAACTTATATTTGTAATCTGTTTATTGCAGTTTCACGTGTGTGTGTGTGTGTGTATTTATGGAAGTTACAACGTCATTGAATGCGAATAAACTTCTTCACTCAGTTAGAAACCTTAGTCCCATTTGCTTGAAATGATGCGAACGGTCCAGTATTTGTACCAAACACAATACCTAGCTTCGCGACTAAATGGGGCGTTCCTTCGGATGAGACCGCAAAAACAGAAACCCCGTGTCACAGCAGGTGTGGCACGTTAAAGATCCCTCCTTGCTCAATTTTGCAGCCCTTCACCTGCAATGGTGACGTCTCCATATGAGTGAAAAATTCTCGAGCGGGACGTAAAACAATATATAATCAATCAATCAATCAATCAAGAGAAGTACAATAACTGGAGTGTATTATGCAAACTTGCTAGTCCAGCTGAGAACCGTCATCCATGAAAAATGCCGAGATAATCTCTCTAAAGGTGTTTTGCTGCAACAGGACAACGCAAGAGTCCACACCTGCAAAGTCGCAATGGATGCTGTAGAGCGAAACGGGTATGAATCAATACCACATCCTGCTTATTCGCCTGACCTAGCTCCTATTGAATTCTTCCTATTCCCAAACTTGTAAAAGGATATCCGTGAACGTCATTTCCGGTTTGACGAAGAAGTCGTGATGGTAATTGACGAATGGGATAATGGAACAGACCCTGACTTTTTCAGTTCTGGGCTGATGGAACTTGAACACCGTTGGTCAAAGTGCATCACACTAGAGGACAATTACATCGAAAAAAAGAGGTGGATCTCAACCGGAAATAAGTTAGGCTGGTTACTTATTGATTCGCTCTTGTATCAAACTGACATTTTGCAGGGTGATATTCTTATAAAACTTTAATTTTCCAAAAACTCTGATAAATATTCAGATATACGTCAGGTTTAACATATCTGAAATAAATCAGACCATAAATATATTTTTGGGCTATTACTAGAGCAATTTTTGTAATACCGGGCTTCGAAGGTCCTTTCATGCAATCAGTGGAAGTTTTTTTTTATCCAGCTATCAAAGGGTTAAAACCAATCAATTCTTAAAATTGTTATTGCAGGAGTATCAAAGAAGTTGGATGCAGCATCGAAGATAAAGGACTGACAGGTCATCAAGCCTTGGGTGAAAAGTGTCATCAACCATTGCTACTGAGTAGCTGTGTCCTCGGGAGATAACGGGGAACTGAAAAAGCATAAGTGGGACTCTTTGGCAAAGCATGTTGCAGACGAAACATGTGAACACAAGGAAATGGAGATTGACAGACTTTGGTTAAGAGAAGGTACATGTAGATTTGAATAGATCAGTTGATTATTTGTTTTTATCAGTCGACTTTTGGTTTATAATGTAATGTTATAAATGATCAAAATATAATAGTATGAGATTGAAAGGGTTCATGCTTTGCAGGTAACAATGTAACATTCCTTTAGAAATATTTCGATGAAATGTATATTATTATATTTTTCACAGAATCTCGGCCTCGTAGATTATTCCGGGAGGTTGTGGGAAGCCGACTTCTCTTACAAGACATTGCAAAGCTTTCTCCACTTCACCAGACTTATAGTTCAAAACTATTTCACAGCGTGGTTAACAAACTTGCCCCAAAGAATACACACTTCTTATATCCAGCAATGATGGTCTGGTAGTATTGTATATGTATATAAGTTTAGCATTATCTAAAGTAGATAATGCAATTTCAATTTTTTTTTTTTAAATTTAGTTTTTATTTACTTATTTATTTTTGGTTGCTGAATGATAACAAGGAAGATGGAGGTAACCAGTAATTTCAAATTTAATTGAAAAAGATTATGAGACAGGGTTGGTTATTACTGTTGTCCAAGTACAACACCAAATTCCTGGCTTAGGTGTGCCATATATACACTTAAAATATGTTTGTGTGTCGGCCCTACAACAATAATAAAACATATTACATAAATATCATTTCATAATACACATTACTATCTGCCATAATGAAATAATTTGACATTAAGAGTTTTATCCCTTAATCTAGATTATGAAAAGGCCAAGATAACTAACAGCATCCGATCTCATAATTCCTATAGAAAATACAAATCAGAGAGATGGGCAAACACGGACCCCTGGTCATACCAGAGGTGAGATCAGGTGCCTGGAAGGAGTAAGCATACCCTGTCGACAGGTCACACCCGTCGTGAGCCCTTTATTCCGATCAGGTAAACGGAGCAATCCGTAGTCAGAATCAGTGTGCCAAGAACAGCCTAACAATTGGTATGAAACACATCAGACAGCATTTGACTTAATGGTAAGTTGTACTGGCAAATTAGATTGTTATAGCGACCATAAAATTTGCGAAATGCTGACTTTAGACGAGACTGTACAAACCCCTGTAACATCAACTTCTTTGTCAGTAACCCGCCTCGATTTAAAAACTGATCATATGCAGAACAAGCTCTTGCGTATCGAATCAGTTGGGAGATACAAACACCATATGGAGGTGATGATGGAATATTGCCACATAAATGAGGGAAGTTGACGATGGAGAAATTGAAATCATCCCGTTTGTCATAAAGTTGGGTTGTTAGTTGCCGCCGGCATCTATTTTCAGTAAAATATCTGAGTACGAAGCAGAAGTGGAAGACTCTGTAGTGTCTTTAATTTCAAGTTCAATGGGATATATCGAATCGACATATGAATGAAAATGATCATTGTTAATAGACAAAACGTTGTCGATATATCTAAATGTCGAATTGAAGGCCACAGCAAGAGATTTTTTCTTCTCATGTAGAAGGCTTTTGATATTATATATATATATATATATATATATATATATATATATATATATATATTATAGATAATATATTCAGCTACCTCGCTATGGGAGTTCAGTGCATTAGCTATGATATATTACATATCAACTGGGTGTTCCAGAAATGAGTCTTTTAATAAAAATACGTAATCGTATGGCCATGTTTATTTTATCAGTACAAAATCACTCAGTTACTCAACTTCTTTGACTTGAATATAAGTTACAATATTTTACTTTTATTTGATAATTTAAACTTCAATTATACAAACATGTTAATAAAGAAAGTATTTAATACTCTTGTCTAATATGTAAGGTCTAAATATTTAAAGCATATCTCTGTTAGCAATTAAGTCTATTTCAACGTGCTCTCTCAAATTCTCTGGTAACACAAATTAAAAACAAACCAATGAAACTTAAATACAAGACCTTTAAACTTGACCATATGACCACTAATTTTATGGGGTGGATAAATAAGTTAAAACATGTACATTTGCATGATAGTTTTTATTATAATAAATAAAAACACATTACTACATTTGCAATCTGTATCATTTTCAAATTGTGTTTAGCGACCCTACACCTCAGCGAAAATGGCACACGACACCAAGTTACAACAACGACTGGAGCATCATCATTGGTATTTGAGTTATCCAGAGGGAAGTATAGGTGGGGACGCAGTCGTGAAACCTGACAAGACCCAAGTTACCTTTGCTACGTGTTTCACACCTCGAACAAAAGAAAAGGAAATCGGACGTGCTGATAGAGCGGATAAGCAATCTCTCTCTCTCTCTCTCTCTCTCTCTCTCTCTCTCTCTCTCTCTCTCATATTCATATGTACATGTATCCGTTAAGCCCAATCACTAACACTTTACATCAAAATAGTATAAAATATTTACTCACCATCTTGTTTTCGGGTTTCGGTCACCAAGCGACAAATCCTGTTGCATCTAGATCTAGCTCGTCCTTTCAACAAAAAAAAGACACATGGACAGTTTTCTATCACTCTATTAACACGTCTGATCTGTTTTTGTTGGTTTTTCAGGGTAATTCACATATTCTCTGTTTTCAAGACATTTTCAAAAATGATATCTAGAAAACGCATGAAAGTCTTTTCTACTAATCCAGAAAATGTCCAAAAGAATAGTCGATTGATTGTATATTGTTTTACGTCCCGCATGAGAATTTTTTACTCATATGGAAACGTCACCATTGCCGGTGAAGGGCTTCAAAATTTTGGCTTATGCTTGGCGCTTAGGGTCTTTGAGGAGGGAAGGATCTTTAACGTGCCATATCTGCTGTGACACGGGGTTTCGGTTTTTGCGGTCTCGTTCGAAGGACCGCCCCATTTAGTCGCCTCTTACTACAAACAAGGGTTTTGAGGACCTATTCTAACCCTGTTCCCCACGAGGCCCAAATGAATAGTATTACTAAGTTTGTAAAACTATTTGAAAATATACGGCAGTCACTCTTGCAATATGGATGAAAATATTTTGAATGTGTTAAAAAAAACATATTATTTTTAAAAACTGCTCACTGTGGACCCTCACTTGAGTTTTGAATACAGGTAAACTCCCCTCGAGGGTACTAATTATTAAACCCAGCAAGTGAAAAATTGCACCAATCAATATTAAATACTGACGATCGTGATTAAAGAATAAAAGATACAGAATGGTTATAATTCATTAAACAGAAACCAAAAAGACTTTAATTACTCTTGTGAAATATGCACTAAGTACATTGTTAAACTTTTCTCAGCAACCAAAAACATTTTAATTACTCTTGTGAAACATGTCTTAAGTACATTTTTAAACTTTTCTCTCGCCACTCGATTTGGTCCCTTGCTTCGCTCGTAACCAGACCTCTTCTTTTTCTCCCTGTAAGTACTGAACCGCCTCTGGCGTATTTTCGCACTGTTGCATATTCCTGCATAGTCGTTGACAGAACCCTCTCGTGCAATTAAAATGGTGAAGTTATTTACAGCTGCAATTAGCAGTTTGAAGTGTTACGGTAGACATGGCTGCAGTGACTCCTTGAAAGTTTCAAGAGAGCCACTGGCTACGGCATCCTTTGGAAGCGAGTTCCGAGTCCTGGCCTGGATTTCTGGAAAAAAATCTTTGTCTAAGTTTTTACTCAAATTTTCTAGTTTTTTCTCAAATCTGTGAAAACTCAAATTTCTGCATTTCTCGAAAATAACTCGGTCAACTTTCTTACTCAAGTTAAGTAAAAACTTAAGTTTCCTCCGTAGTAGACTTAAGTCAGAAAATATTGCTCAAATATGGCGATTAATAACAGAACCCAAAGTCGTCGCCGCCGTCATCGTCAGCGAACAGCCCATAACAGACTCGTGGACCGCAAAAATCCATTAGAAAATTTGTGTGAAGTAGAAGTGTTTAAGAGGTTCCGATTTCGGCCCGACGTTGTTCTTTACATCATAGATTTGCTTGCCCCTTCTCTTACTCGAGAAACATTTAGGAGTTGTGCTCTTCCACTCCTTTTTCAAGTCCTCGTTACACTGAGGGTTTTAGCGACTGGTGGGTTTTTACTCACTTATTTCGGACACATTTGCCTGCCTTTCCCCACCGGCCATATGCAGAGCAGTAAGAGACGTGTGTCGTGGTTTGTGCCGGGTGGCAAGGCAATTCATCAAAATGCCGACTGGTCCAAGGGTGGCACAAGTAAAACACGAATTTTTTTCTGTGACAGGTTAGTCTTGCATCGACAGACAAATCAAGGGAAATAATTTTTGGGAATACTGTGCAAGTTATTTCGTACCACAAGTCTTTCATATTGAACTAGAAATGTATCTAATAGTGTACCGGGGGAGTGAAAAAATTACCTTGTTTGAGATATGTTATCGTGTTACAATATATTCTATAACAAAATGTTTTGATTTGATACTGACACGTAAATAAATTGGTCTTTGCTGAACTATTCTTAGATCCACCAATGTAAGGGTGGATCCAAGCTTAAAATTTGGTTTGTATTGTAAAGTTGTATTCATGTCTAAATTAAATTGGTAACCATACTGCTGTCATTATTTGTAAACAGTTTAATCTTTATCGATTTAATATAGGGTTTCCTAATGTACTAGGCTGCGTTGATGGCACTTAAATCAAAATAAAAGCACCTTCCAACAATGAGCCAGGTTATTTAAAACTAAAAGGCTACCACTCTCTAAATGTGCAGGTATCTTTATGAAACGGTTATAAATATGTATTCCAAATGTTATCAATAGACTTACAAGCAAATAGCATCTTTCTTTTTTTTTCAAAGTAGTCGGATGTGGAGAGGGGGTGAAGGTAGACTAAAAAATCTTGGCAAACAAGAGATGTTCTGCTGTTCAAATCTTAGTATTCTAAATTGTCCTTCAGTATAGGAATTATTTTTAGATTGTCAGGAACAGCTCTACATTCAATTCCCATTCACTACTCTAATGAATAAAAAGTAGGGGGGGGGGGGGGGGGGGGGGCAGCCATTACACTGAACATTGCATGTAACATTTAACATTTGAACTTTGCAAATAACAATAAGGAAAAAACTACATTCTCAGAAAAATGGACATCCCCTTTCCCCTTAGTTATGCATATTTGCATATATTTGTTTATAGATAACTTGTTTGACTGACTTCACAAACGATGCCTATGACAATCAAAGTAATGTAAATCTTAATGTTAGGGACCACTGGAATGGGAAGGAAGTGAGAGATTACATTTGTCAGTCATTTTTTAGTTGAAATATTTGATACTTAAGATATTATAGTATGTTGGGTGGAGTTATCAAGGCAATACCAAGTGTTATTCAACAACTGACATCACCAATTTGAAGATGTATTATCAGTTATTTAAGTTCTGAATTAACGATATAGCCTTATAGGTTACATCCAATAACTGACATCACCCATTCAAATGAACATGTAATGCCACTTATTAGATCACTGACACCTAGTGTACCTAATAATGGCTTAAACAGTTTCATTACTTAGAATTTCCTGCAAATATATGTTTTTAAATTTCTTTAGACTGACTTCAGAGAGGCTTCCTGATTTTGATATATACAATAAGGCATACAGAATGTGCCAATAATAATATAAAAATTATTCTCACAACTCTAACATTGTAGAGAAGATGAATATATGTACAGATGTGTACAAAATATATAATAAATAGAAAGTATATTGTGCAAGGAATAACAATTATCCAGAGAGTTAGTAAATTCTCTTATAATAAATAGGAAGTATATTGTGCAAGGAATAACAATTATCCAGAGAGTTAGTAAATTCTCTTATAATAAATAGAAAGTATATTGTGCAAGGAATAACAATTATCCAGAGAGTTAGTAAATTCTCTTATAATAAATAGAAAGTATATTGTGCAAGGAATAACAATTATCCAGAGAGTTAGTAAATTCTCTTATATTACTTACAATGTACACAATGTTTTTTATAATTTGCAAAATTCTAGTTTGTTACATTGAAAAGTGCATAAAATTTTTTAATACTTCGATCTCATTGATAATATTTGAATAAAATTTATTATTGAATTCTCTATAGATATGAATTTAAATAAATAATGAAATAAATCCCCAATTCAATTAGAAGTTTACAATATACAAATTTTTCATTTACTTGATCCTGGCTTTTGAAGATTTACACGTGTTACCTATTGTTCAGATTCTATGTTTAGCTGTGACATTTTCAAATACATTGTTTAATTTTGTAATACTCTGCTTCTTCTCTCAGTTTCTTCGCTTCCTGACTGTATTTATCTCTCTCTGCTCTCATTGTCAATATTTCCTCCTTTTCCATGGTTTTACTCCGTTTTGTTGTTGTTACTGGCGAAGGAAGTTGTCTGGACATTCAGGTCAAATAGTTGGTATTGTCCTGTGCCCACGTCATATGTTGTTGCATTACCTAAACAACATTATAAAATATATTCAACTATCTCAAAGTTTTGATTTTTTTTCAAAACGTGTATATGCATGTGCTAGTGATTACATGCAGATAAATAAAATTGATGATTTTTACAAATGAATCAATATAATTAATCCTTGTACAAGTATTTGACACTTGAACTTCTATGTTGTGTTATAAGCACACATATTACTTTGTAAATTACAACATAATGGGAAAAAAAGGAAAAATATATTTCAAATGGCAGACAGATCTTTATAATTCCCATGGGAACTGTATACATTGGAGGCAAGCACATATGGCACAGTTGTACTTGTGCTGCCCAATTCAACATCTGGCTGCATAACACCAAGAATTACTGAAATTTGATAAAAGTAAATGTATTACCAATAAAAGTTCTTCTGTTGCACTATATAAAGAAATTAATGCATACAGGTATGTTTCAGTAGTCCGAATTATTCAGTATCTACATGTACCTTCTTCTGTATCATGACAGACCACAAAGAGTCGGTCTGTCTTCCATACTGTTGAGAAGCTCAGCCTCTACAGGGATTGGTGATGGAGACTTTGGTCCACCACCAGTAGGTGGCCGGTGTAACGACGAAAAGTGACCCCCGTAGAATAATGACCGGGGGGTCAAATTTCTACGTAGAAAAATGACCCCCCGGTCATTATTCTACGGCAAGTAGGGTCATTTTTCGACTGTAGAAAACCCTTCCAGACCGTTTATTCTACGACACCACACACGTTGAAAAATGACCCCCATAGAAATATGACCACCTACTTTTTCACTATATTATACAATAATATCTTATGAAATGAGATGTAATACTCAATATTCGTTCATCCCAGGGTTGGATAGGGTCGGTGAAGATAACTGTGTCTCCTGTTTTTGTTTTGTTTTTAAATATCCTTAAATGTCGTGGAAGCAAATTTAACACCACTTCTTATATGGGCCCCATAAAATATGATTTAATAATTCCTATTTCTTTGTGATTGGCTGAGATTCACCATGTAGAAAAATGTTACTTCTATATTTATCTGCACATGACTTTCAATGTGTACGGGGTTGGGAAGGAGGAGGTGCGAGCTAATAAATTTTTTTAGCTGTCATTTTCCCCTGATAACGCCCCCCCCCCCCCCAATCTATCCCATGAAAGAGCCTGGCATTGGTGTCCTCAATGGGACAAGGGGACATTTAATCTCATTCGTCTGCAAGTCTGTTTAAATTTGTCACAAAAACTTTAACCTTTCTCGTAACCTTTGAATGAGATAGGGCTTTCGTATTTCACATGTATATTACCTGCTACAAGATCTTACCAAATATACTATGATTTTTAAAAAAGAAAGAGATATGGCTATCATTTTATATATGTATAATCCTTTCTAAAACTACGTTTTCTGACCCTGTGACCTAGACCTTGAAGGTTGACCTACTTTTCAAAAATGGTATATTTCTGTATATTTCTAGATTGGGAAAAGATAGGGGTTTCGTATTTGCATTCCTGAAACAAGACGTTCTTGAGCATGCTATGGTTTTTTACCCCTTGACCTTCATGTTTGACCTAATCTACCAAAAAATCGCTGGAAATTACTTTTGAATGACATAATTATATGATAGGGTGTTTATATTTGACACAACATGCCATAAATAATGGTCTCCCATCCACTGACACCGGAAGCGGAGATCACAATTCTTTGATTTCATTTCAAAGCAACTAAAGTACATTAAAGAATTCCAAATTGATATATATTTTTATATATTTATTTATTACAACTACAACTATAAATAGAGCACAGAAACTTGCCACTAACTTTAATGTATTTTCAACGTTTACTAAGGGGTATCATATTTCGATTTTTTTGCAACAAACTTGTCTTCCAAATCCTCCCATTCACACAATAAATTGAACACATTTGGATCTATTTCCTCGCTTAATTTTTCTAAACCTTTTACTTGATGGGGAAAATCTTTGAACTTCAATACGTATACGTCTTCTGGTCTTTCTAATTCTCTGACAATATTGGAGTCGGTTTCATTGTTTACCAGTGCAGCTTCAAGCATTCTTTTTGAAATATACTGGTGGTATTTCTTTGGCACGAAGTTTTTGATGTAGATGTAAGGTGTTCTGCTGTAAATATCCTCTGTTACATCCAATACAGGTTCGTAATGGTTTCCAATATTCATAATAAAAATGCATTTCGAATTGGATTCGTTTTTTCCCTCATGTACGGCAGCCAGACGTAATTGTCGTTGTTTTTGTCATTCATCCCGTGCTTGCAGTAAACAAAGATCGTTGTATTGCAAATTGTAGCGAATGTACGGATTTCTGTATCAGTACCCCAGGAACCTTCATGTTCCATCCGCGAACGTTTCAAATATTTTGGATCCGCTTCCATGGTTTGCAATAGATGTTTATTCTCCTTCATAAAGCCAACAACTTTATTTCGTACATCATTGTGATATGATTGAACTCCAAATAAAACATAACTAAATGTTCTAAACAAGCAATTTCCATCTCCTCTCATAGACGCCGTCACTGTTGGAATGGAATTCGCATTTACGTGCCGTCTACGTCCTGTTTTGAGAACATTCTTAACCTGGTGGCCAAACATTGCAGCGTTAATGTCTTGCCACTCATTATCCACTGGATAAAAAAGAATGCGAGATCTCGATTCAGTTTTATTGGTAATTTCAACTTCTGGAATCTTGCGTTTTTTCGGTGGAAGCGGTATACCACGGCTTTTAGTTAATGGAGTGTCTTCCTCTTTGGGTGAATTCCTTTTTTTATCAGCTTTTTTCTGCGTTTCATCTGGTTTTCCATGTGTTTCATCTGGTTTTCCGTGTGTTTCGCCTGGTTTTCCATGTGTTTCGCCTGGTTTTCCGTGTGTTTCATCTGGTTTTCCATGTGTTTCATCTGGTTTTCCATGTGATTCTTCAGGCTTTCTACTCATTTCATCATCTTTTGATTCCTTGTAAATTTTCAACCTATTTCCATTTACTGCGCATTTCAGTCCCTGTAAAGTGTATGTTCCCTTCTTGTTAATACCTTCAACTATGTAAGGACCGCTCCATAATTTGTCTAGTTTTCCCCCTTTCCGGGTTAACTTTCGGGTATTGTGGAGCAAAACTCTATCTCCAACTTGAAAAGTTTTATTTTTTATGTTCTTATCATGATGCTTCTTTTGTTTCTTTTGTGATTTCTTTATGTTTTCCGCTGCCTCTTCTCTTTCACAAGAAAGCTTTATGAAAGCGTCGGAGCGCTGTTTCAAGAAATCTTCAAACTTGTCATTTTCTGGGATCGGCGAAGTGGGTAAATCAAGTTCAATGGGTAACTTGGCTTCGCGACCATACACCAGAAAGAATAGTGTTTTCTTCGTTGTCTCATGTTGCGCAGTTCTATAGGCAAAAAGCATAAATGGAAGTTTCGTATCCCAGTCATTTTGTAGTTCATTAACACAAGAAGATAGCATAGAACATAGGGTTCGATTGTAGCGCTCCGTATGCCCTCCTGTTTGTGGGTGATAGGGGGACGCAATCCGATGTTCAATTCCATAATCTTAACAAACAGCATCGTTTAGCTCATTGCAGAACTCTCTGCCTTGGTCGGTTATAATGACTTCTGGTACTCCGTGATCCGCAATGAACTTGTATAAACTGTTAACGATTGTTGAAGCCTTCTTATCTGCTATAGCTTCTACCTCCACCCATTTCGTCAAATATTCCGTGAAGACAAGTAGGTACTTATTACCTAAAATGAAAGAGATAAACGTAACTACGTTTTGTATCTTCATGTATGTTCCTAAATAGCCATATAGCTTCTTTATCTTTGAAATATTTTGTGAAAATTGGTCTGTAATACTGCTTAAAATCACATGTTTTGTAAGTAAAATGTATTGAAGGTGATAACAAGCATTCACCTCCGATGATTTTAATTTGAACGGACAACTTCAATTCGTAAAAAATTAACGCGTAAAAATTAAATCACTCCTTTTTGATCAAAATTCGTAAAAAATTACAGCAGTAAAAATTACCCGTTATACGGTAATATATTTATAAATATATTTATAAATGAAATATCCAATTATCTGTTTTATATATACATGTACATAGGTTAAAAATATCTATGTCTTAAAACACACACAAATAATTATATACCCCCAGTATATAAATGTTATATGGAAAACTATTATAATAATAACAATGAAGTTTGGATCACATATTATATAGTACCCCAGCAGAAAAAAACGGAGTAATACATTTCTTTTAGATATTTGTGAACGATTTATGGGGGTTTTTTGTTGGGGTTTTTTGTGTGTGTGAGAGACAGTTGTGCGGGGTTAACGTTGCTAATAAATCAGACCTACATGTCAGTTAGATTCTAGCAAAATGAAATCAAAGGCACTAGCTGCTCTCACTTTGTTGAAATTTTGAGGTCATTAGTTATTTTGCTGAATCTCATTTCATTGTTTCACGTTTCGTGTTTTACACATACCCATTTTTTCATATATAGAATGAAATCATATTGCATGTTTAAAAAATCCAGTCAAGTGGTCTAATACATCAGGAAAATACATAATAATCTGTTTCTTTCCAATTCGATAACCCTGTGTAGTTACTGTTACTTTCCCTACATTAGCTAACCGTTAAAAAAACACGTTAGAATACTAGTAGGTTTTAAGGACCCTCTCTACACCAGTGCAAAATATTTTTTGGACATTGAGAAAAATACATTTTATAAAAGTGTTAATATTAACTATTAAGCTTATTTATATAATTTTCACTATATGGCGCGTGGCATTTACCCCAGGAAAAAAACAATCAAACACTACACAGTAGTAGTATTAGTGAATACAAATGACTATTAATTACTTCCATAGAAAACAAGCTAATTCCGAGAATTTGTGTCCCCCGCTTAGGGAAAAAGTAAACCATGCGCAGTTCGGGGGTGGGGTCGGATCCCCTTGACTGAATTTGTAGAATTATTAAATGTATACATGTATACTGAAGCATATAAAATATGCCAATATGGATAATTTATAAAGATTTGATTGCTTATTCTTTATTATGTGCATAGAAGATTCTTTTGATATGGAATATTTATTAAAATTATTATGATGAATTTATGAGTTTGTACAAGTCAGACCTCATATATTTTTCATTTCACATGCTGAATACTATCATTTAGTAAAAAAAAAAAAAAAAAAAAAGCATTTCGAAAAAAAAAAATTGGATCGTCTGAGATGCAAACCCGGGCCCTCTCACGTACGAAGCGAAAGACATACCACTAGAGCACGGAACTGCTTTATACTGACGCAAATTATATGCAAAGATGAAGTTACATACATGTATATTTTCACGTTCGATATTGTCAAAATTTTACACAATGCATGGTGTCTAATTTAACCTTTATTAAACATTTCTAATAAACGTAATAAGAATATAAAGTCCACCAAGAACCTGTTTGGAACGTAATAACTCTCCTCATACCCCCGTGCTAAAAAGCGACACATAATACAATACTAATAAATCAAACGGGACGGGACACTTTGAGAGGGGTTAGAGAGGACCTAGGGAGTTTATGTATACAATTACATTGCAAAAGCTCAAAATCTTTTTGAAATATCGCCCGGAAAGGGATAGTGTTTCATACAGAGAGAATGTATCAATTTACGACCTTGAACCTTGACCTTTTGACCTCAAAATCAATAGGGGTCTTCCTTGGGCCACAGGGAGTTGTTATGTAATATTTCATTGCGAAAGCTCAAAGGGTTCTCGAGATATCGTGTGGAAACGAAAGCGTTACAGACAGAATGACGGACGACGGACGGACGGACAGACCCAAATTAATATCCCCCACTTTTCAAGTGGGGGACAAAAAATAGATGAAAATAACATGTTCATTTACTTTATCTAGGCCTTTTAAAATGTTGGGAATATTTCAAGTGATTAAAAATTGAGTAGTAAACTGTGAATTTCTATTAAAAATTATCTAAAGGCAGATCACTTTAACTGCATAGAGATGCCATAGAAGATGTATTAATTTTTACATTTTTAGAATTCTAGCTCATAAATTTGATTCATCGTTAAGTTTATGAGTTTCGATTATTTACATTAATTCCAGTATTATGGTTTCGATGGAACATTTATTTATTTCAGAGTTTGAACCTGTTTAACAAATATTTAACTAGTATATATTTCATTCGAATGTTCACTTTTCGAGTAGTTTAGAAGTGGCACCCACATACTTACCCTCTCATTAAAGCACATGAGCTGCAGATTGCGAAAATAAAATACAGGAATAGAAGGCCAGTCGCATATTGATTTAATTTTAATAATTATTAATTCAATAAATTCAAGCAATTATTAAATAATAAAAAAAATGTTTTATTTCATTTAATAAAAAGACATTAATTTTTTGATTACATTCGAGCGTAAACTTATTTAATGAAAACACCTCAATACATTTTTTGCAATTTTATCTATGCATGCTGTGAACTATTCTTTATAAAAATGTATAGAATTCTTTATGAACTACCTCTGCTAGTTTCTTGCAATGGTCCAACTATATCCATTCCTATTTGCACAAATGGCTTTGACTTTACTGGTATGGGTCTCAATGGCTGCTTTGCTTTCTTCAAGGTAGATTTCCTTTGGCACCGATCACACCTCTCTACGTAATTCTTAACGTCATCATACGACGATGCCCAGTGATATCTTTCTCAAATTTTCTTCCATCTACGAAATATATTCATTTGGAAAAATTTAAGTAATAAATGCGGGGGAGAAGCAAATGTTTAATCTGAAATTTCTGATTATAACTCAACTTTTGTGTGTGTGTGTGTGTATATATATATATATATATATATATATATATATATATATATATAAAAGCACTAAAAACCAACAACACTAGAAATCCTGAAGGATTTCTGTGCAAAAAATTTTTTTTGGTTTTGTCTCTTGCATGTATCAGTGAACAATTCAAAATGTGAGATTTCAAAGTAAGTCTTAGACGTTGGAGCAATGTCACAAAATTTCGGATGCATGGGCGTCGGAAGCAAATTGAATGTGTGTGTGTGTGGGGGGGGGGGGGGGGGGGGGGGGCTAAACCAACGAAAAGGTAAATCCAAATTATCAATGCCTATATAATGTCTATTTTTGCCAAAAAACAATGGATCAGTTCAGACATGCAACAGTTCATTCTATGACCGGGCAACAGTTTTGACTAAGCCCCTCCCCCTCCCCCTCCCCCCTCCGGTTTTGACGGATGACAATAATAGACAGTTATCTTCCGAGGGACAATCCCCAAGTCAAGCATCAAGACTGCACCCCTCCTAGCTTCTGATAGTCTTATAAGACACAATTACCTATTAAAATACACGATTTCCTTGTTTATCATTTTCCTATTTCGATATTTGATATCATTAGATTGACCCTATACGGAATATAAAACTATTTCCAAGCTTTTGTCTGATGAAAATTTTCACAAGCTTGGGAAATTGGCGGGGGGGGGGGGGGGGGGATTACACCATCTATTTATCAGGTGCCTTTAAAACAAGTACAAGTGCATGCACATGTCTTATTAGTTGTATCAAATATTGTTTCAAAGCCAAATACAACCAATTACATCGTAGACCATCAGAAAATTGGTGCATGCCCGGCCTCCTCTCTCTCTCTCTCAAAACATCCGTATTATGCTTATACGAAATTTCAGACATTTTAATTCTTTAAACTCGGAATCAGACCGATGCAAAATATAAACCGTGATTTTATATTTTCTCATTAAAATAATTGAATTGATATACATTATCTTTAGAAAAAATGACCAGGGTATCTTTGAAATCGATGTTAAACTTGTCACAATTGATTTTAAGAAATGCATGAAATATATTCACATAAATAAATAAACTTACGTTTTATTAATGCCTAGGTGCCCACCACTCGCTGTTGTATGGGTATTGCTGATAATTTTTGGAACCTCCTCTTCTTTTGCAACTCTTAATAACCGTTTTTTATGATGGTAATGTAGAATCCCATTGAATAGAACAAATTTACATTTTCGTCGAAAGTTGCGCTTTAAATTTTTTGGCAAAAATTTAGGATATTGTTTCTTTTCCACGAAAAGCGATATTTCCGTATATTCTTTCGAGTCCATGGTGTGAAGCAAAATGACGAACAGAATTGTTGCCTTTGAAACTTCAAAGAACCGCAAAATGACGAACAGAATTGTTGTTTTTGAAACTTCAAAGAACCCCGCCTATTTGATGGCATCATTTTATCCTAAACAAAGTGATTGATGTTTTAACCCTATAATATTTTTCCCATGGGAGCAAAGTTTTGAAATCAGACTGTGTTGTCACAATCACTAACCAAGGCAGCTGGTAAACGATCAAAAATAGCCAAAATAAATAAAACGCTAGAATTTGAAAGGAATTTGTGAATTGAAAATATGAAGTTTAATTGCTTTAGTCTGAGCCCCAAATCGGGTGAGCTCATATTTACATTGATATAAGAAATCTCGGATTAGCAATAATAAATTTATGTACATGCATTAGGTATCCCTTGCCCCCCCCCCCCCCCCCCCCCCCCCCCCCCCCCCCCCCCCCCCCCCCCCCCCCCCCCCCCCCCCCCCCCCCCCCCCCCCCCAAGAAAATGTTTCATCCGATTGAATCAGTTATTCAAAAACAAGTAATGTTTTATATTTGTGCACACCTAACATCAAATGTTGTAATATTGCTAATCATACTCGGGAAAAAAATTATGTATATTAGACTGGGAAGATTTTTTATGCTGCAGACATTCGGTTTTTCTATTGGTAAAAAATATTATATATAAATAAAAAGGAAAAAGGCAATATAACTGTGTATAGACTTCTGTAATTGTTTTTTGAATATGAAATACTTCTTTTATATGCATCAAATCTTTTGATATAAAATGTCTCAATTTGTTTGTGCTTTGGTGATACTAGCAAACGACAAAAGACATAATCAGGTATAAAAAAAAAAGAGGGATCTCAGGGGAAAAAAAGAAAGAAAATCATTATCTGTCCAAATACTGGAACTTCCTAGTGATCAACCTTGAAGCAATAAAAAGAGAACGTGTATTAGCAGAGGATGGGGGGACATCTAAAAGAAAATTTACTCTAATAAAATACTATACTCAGAAAAGTTAATCACAGTTTGTGCCCCTGATGTTGAAGATATTTATGAGATATACTTTTTTTCAACAATTGCCCGTTTTTCATGCAAATTTGGTGGTTCAGAAACATAAACTTTTCTTGTAATTTGTGAAGAAAAAAAATGAGACTTTTTGGGGGATATTTTGCACATAATTTACCCAAAGTAAAATCAAAGAGGATAACAATTATTGAAACTGAACATTTTTTTTTTATGGATGATCTTGATTTTTTAAAAATAATAACAAGTATGGAAATATATTTTATAAATTAAATTTGATAAAACAAATCTAAGAACGTGGTATTCTTGCTCTATAGTCATGGAACTGTTATTCGCTTTCCTTTAATTGGGATAAATCATCTTGTTTTATTGATTTTAGGTATAGTGGGTAGAACGCATGAAATAAACACTTCATATCAGAAGACTGCGTGATTTTACCCCTATTTATTTTCCGACAAGAATATTCTTACCAAAACCAGCCTTTTGCATCAAAAAATGACATAGGGTCATTATTCTACGGGGTCATTTTTCTACAATCCACACGGAGAAAAATGACCCCAAAGCCATACTTTCTACGAAAAAAGGGGTCATTTCTCTACGTAGAATATTGACCAGGAGGTAAAATTTCTACGTAGAAAAATGACCCCTGGTCATTATTCTACGGGGGTCATTTTTCGTCGTTACACCGGCGCATGGCATCTGACATTTCTTTTGCTGTACCAATATAATGAAATATTATTTATCACTATTGTGTAATACTTGATATCATCATGTCTTCATACCTACATTACATGTATTATATACATTAATTACTATAATTGCATTATCTTTATATGGCTTGAAAGACATGGTTGAGAGAGTCATTATATTATATGAATTTGAAATAATTTTTTTAAATGATATCTGGATAACCCGTGAGAGCCCGAAGGTGTATTTCCAATGGAATTCTTAGTTGAAGATGCATGGTAATGAAATATAAATTAACAATTTACAAAGCAAGGGATAAAAAAAAGTCGGGGGGGGGGGGGGGGTGTCGTGACACAAATAAACTTAAAGTTGTACTACTTACACACTTGTAGTACTGTTTACTTTTAAATTCAAATATGACAACATTTGATATATGTATTTCAAAAAATTACACAATACAAAATTCATGTGAAAAAAAAATGACAAACTCTTTTCACTAATTCTTAAACACAACATGAGTGCATTTGCCTGAATGAAAATTAAATAATTTAAAATTTAAAACCAGTTTCAGTTTATTTAAATCCATAATCTGATTAAAGAGACACTTAATGAATAGATACTGATTTTAGCCATATTTGTGCAATTTGCCGATGTTATTGGCTGTGTAGGGATCCCAGATGATGGCTCCGTATTCCATGATAGGCTGTACAAGTGTGGTGTAGCATAAAGCCTTGGTCTTAGTTGGGCACTTGGAGATGTTTCTTTGAAGGAAGGCTCTGGTGAAATTTGCTCTCTTGCACACTTGTCCTATACGAGCGATCCAGCTGAGTTTTTGATGGATTGTGACCCCCAGGTACTTGGCAGCCTCCACATCTCCAGTTGGTGTTCATGGATGGACCTCTTGGTATACTAGAAAAGTTTACTAACATTTACAGGTAAATTAATATACAGTTACATGATTTTCACTACCAAAATCATATTTGTTGTTAAAATATTAGGTCGAGGCTATCTCGTACCACTTGCATGGTGGTGACCACGAGTTAGCTCACAATAGATCACGAGTTATTCCTCGTGCCAAAACACAAGGTAGTAGGGGACAGTTTCGCAGTATTGGCCCGCTCAACTTTCTTAAAAAATGGAAATACCCCATATTTGAAGCGGAATGTGTAAAAGTGTGTAAAATAATTTTAGAATACATGTCAAATGTAGCTGAATGCTTATTGTAAAACTTGATATGCATCATGCAGGTGTCACCATGATTCCTAGCATAGAGATAGGTGCAAGTACTAAACTAAGCCACGTGGTCAGTTGCTGAAGAAATTCAAATGAAAACCTACATGATCCAGGAAAAGGTCTGTAGCTGAGAGGGAAGGTGGATGGGCCCATATGAAAAGTAGATTTTTAAGAAGGGCAGATAGAGTTCTTGATTGTGCACAGTGTCAAAATCCCCTAGCACGATACTCTGATGGAGTTTGGGTGGTGCGGATATAGCCCAAATGAGAGAAAATCAAAGTGAGAAAGGGGCACCTGCTCGGAGCCTGTTTTTTGTACCAGCACCAGTATGTGTGGATTACATGTAATTTGAGGTCATAAATTACATGTATTAACTACAGCAATATAAAATACAAATATTGACATATATGGAAAATATAATTTCATAACTTGACTTTGATGTATACCCCCTGTCTACATGTTTCAGAACCAAAAAAACTGTCCCCTGCTACCCAAAGCAAATTACATTAATATTAATTCGTACGAATATTCGTTGTGTGTCAATCAATATTAAGTAAAGTGTTTGAAATGAAATGGACCCTGTTGGAGCACCAACATGAATATTTTCAATCATGCAATCACATGAAAATTAATCAGGTCTAATGATATAAACATAAAAAGTATTTCCGATTTGAATTTTTCGGTAATGACGTGTTAATTTTATGTATAAACGCCACACCGAAGGCGTTTTATGCATAATACCAGGTCTTCAAATCAATTTATTAGTATTATCCCGATTCCCAAAGTACTAGACAGTTATTTCTAGATCATTGGAGGATGTCCGAATGAATAGTTTAAAATCATGATATTCCATTTGAAGTTTCAGAAGCATTCATCATTTCACGGAATTTGTGACAAGGGCACTTCCCTGCATGTAGATATCATCTTCTAATTGCAATGTAGAGTCTTGAAGACCCAAAACTTTTAAATTAGTTTCATAAAGTAATAAAATGGCTTCATTGGAATTTAGCCAGTAACTTTACATGAAAAGGAAACATAAAAACATATTTAGGAATTTAATGTAATTTCAAACGACGAAAATGAAGTTGCTTCAGAACACCACAGCGAGAGTAGTGTATCTGATCCCGATTATATTCCGAATATTGGATCAGATACATCCATTGATGTTAATGATAGCTGAGCGCCTCCTGGCGGCAGGTAATACACACACACACACACACGTTGTCTACGAGGATATTACAGGAGTGAATAGTGTGCTCTCTCTCTCTCTCTCTCTCTCTCTCTCTCTCTCTCTCTCTCGTAGATTCATAAATAATCGTCAGCGAATTTATGGTATAGAGGATTTGAAATGCGTTTGTAACGGTAACACATGTACCAAGGAAACAGATCTTTCCATATATCTCTTAAGAGAACATATTTACTAGTTTATTTTCACCTGAGTGATTTTCTGCCTGGATTCGACCAGTGCATATCTCCAATAGCTATGTAAAGGGGGTGAGAAACCATTGAAATCACGTTTTAAAACTTATGCAATGCTCAAAATTACAAAATACATGCAAGTATCTGCAGTTATCATGTCGCTATTTACCCGGGACCGGAGATGTGCACTAACCGAAAATGTTAAGATTCTCTTTATTCTGATAAATCCACAAAGCAAAATAATAAACTCCATTTGTATCTCGACGGAATTTTACGTTATCACGTTGCCATCCCCTAATACACACCCTATTAACGTTATTGTTATTTAAATTTACACCACATGGGATTCTTGATCCGTAAAAAGGTTAGAGGTCACGTCAACTTCCACAGTGAAGAAAACCGGAAATAAATCTGCCAGAGCTATAGTCTTTTTCTATGTAAAATACATGTATCATCAATGCATTCAATATTCAGTTGGGTACTGGCATTATCGGTGATGATTTTGAAATACTGAAAAATTCAAGATGTTAGTCATTTAAATGACTTGATTGTAATATTAAAAAGCAGTTTAAATGAGATTTATTTTGTTCAACAAGTCTTACTATTGTGGTGATAAGGGGGGTGTCAACAACAGTAATTGTAATTTTTTTTTGCATATGGAAATAGAGATATTGGGGTGACTGCTCTCTTCCACTTTTTTGAAAGTGCAAGTAAGAATGTTAGGAGTGAAGAAAGAGCTGAAAACATTCACTGAATATCCGAAATTACAATGCATAAAACTTCCCCACCCCTTATACAAAATTACATTTATATAGAGGGGAGATCCAGGATATGAAGTTAGGGGGCAAAATGTCTTGAGGCAGGGGGTCTGAGGGACCGCCTAAGGCCCCCAGTGGGTCCAGGGCGAAACCCTAGTGGGTGCCAGTTCCTGGATTTAATAGATTTTAAATGGCTCTAAATATGTGCCCCAAAAAGTAATTTTCTGTCATTTTTATTAAGGTGAAATCAATAAAATGATACAAATTATAAAGATTTTTGAAATAAAATGTGTTTTCCCAATATGAATAACAATAAATCAAAAGATCATGTAATTTATTTTTCCGATAGTGACAAAATATAATGATTTTTTTTATTATCATTTTTTCTAAACAAGAAGTTGAAACAATGACTGTATCTGCATAAACTTTTTTTTTAAACTGGAATATTAAAAATATGAACTTTTAGAGAGGACAATCTCTATGGCACACACACACACACACACACACACACACACACACACATATATATATATATATATATATATATATATATATATATATATATATAAAATCTGCTGAAGTTTTACAAAATTTGATATCAGTACACATATATACATTAAAATTTAAAAGTTAAACGAGTTCCTCAAAATTCTTGGAAGTTATGTTTATAACTTCAGCCTGTGACATCCTGTTTAGAGTATCCCAGATAAGAGATACAGGCTTTGAAGGTAGATCCTTAATGTAACCTGATAAATCCATTTAAGAATGTGCACTGCGTGCATACCAGCTAGTTCCTCCAAAGTGAATTTCTGGAAATAAAATCATAATAATTATATAGCTATATTGTTTGCTATCTACATTTGTTTTCCAGTATAAAGTTCCAATCTTTTTAATTATGTAAAGGGTCATAAGGACTAATCAATTACAGTCAAACTTCATTATCTTAAACTTGATGGGACCGGAAACTCTCAGATATCTGAGGGTTTGAGATATTGGGGGTAAAATACATAAAGGAAATGTACTTGGGACATCCAACTCACTTCAACATATCCATGGTATTCGAGATACTGAAGTTCAAATGATTCTTCTGAGTAAATTAAATATCATGCATAAATGTTTTGAATAGAAATGTCTTCAGCTCCAAAGCAAGAAGCCTATAAGGCCTTATTATTGGTCACCTGAGTATTAGTTAAAAGTATCACTAGCTCCTGGGACTATGAAATCTAGAAAAAATCCTGCTTTTGCATATCTAAGCTAAATTATAATACTCAGCAACAGAATTTAAATGCTCACAAAGTACCTATACTGGTGAAAGCAATATCAACATGACATTTGAATAATTTGGAATCATCATAGATTCCAAATTCACAATTTTGGTGCAATTATTACACAAAAATAAAATTAGTAAATATCTTACAGAAATACAAAACAAAAATCCTAAAGAATATTGGAAAATAATAAATAGGCATAATAAAAATAAAAATCAAGAAAAAGCAGCAATAGATGTAGATACACTGTATAAGTATTATAAAGAGTTAAATAAAGCTCCTGAGATTAATGAAATGGTTGAAAATGGCATTGCTAATCTACAATATAAAGATACAAACCAGTGGGCATGTTCACGAAGCTATCTTAAAAATAGTCTTAAGACATATCTTATGACCACTCTGAGATATATCTTAGGATGTAAACCGAAGCTATCTTAGTCATATCTTAAGTTATGATGTCTTAAGTTAGTGATATGCAAGTAAGTCCATGTCGAAAAATATCATTTGTATGAATAATGATATTTAAAAAAAAAAAACCACACACACACACACACAATTTCACATTATTTTTTATATAGAAATGACAAAAAATATATTGAATTTAAACAAGGTGTTTGTACTATCGATCAAAAATTTATATTTTAAAACAACGTGTCTACTGATTGTGTTTATGCAGTAATTTGTCCTTCAAGTGGTATACATGTATACGTATTCGCACCAATTTAGAATCGTCCGTGCGTTCAAACCTATTGTATAGATCTATAGCCACAATCATGGAATCACTGAGAAGAAAGCGAAGTCCAAATTTTTCGGAAAGTGAACTGCAAACGTTATTGAAAGAAGTGGAGAAAAATAAAAGTATTCTCTTTTCTAAACTTTCATCTGTGACCACAAACAATTCAAAAAAACGCGTCTGGGAATCCATCTGTGCGAAAGTGAATTCGTGCAATTCGACAGGACATACAAGAAATGTGGACGAAATAAGAAAGAAATGGACAACGTACATGTCCGAAACAAAGAAGAAGGCCGCAAAACAGAGGAGGGAGCTAAAACAGACCGGAGGAGGGCCACCACCATGTGATTTGACCCCTTTGGAAGAAACCGTCGTAGGAATTATCGGGGACACGCCTATAGATGGGATACCCGGCGGCATAGATGTAGCCGAGGTTACTGAGGAACCACCCGTACCCGAGTCTGAAGTGGAGTCCCCGGGCCCATCTCAGGTCACGGATTCCCTCAGGTCCTGCCAAGGCAAACGTAGTCCAGGAGCGGATCCAGGTAATATTTCCAAGGAAAGTCAAAATGTTTTAGGTATAAGCAAGATGTTTCCAGGGGAGGGTTCCTACGTTTCCTTAATCATATAGAAAGAAAAAAATGAAATTTTCAGTCCCGACCCCTACTCACGCTGTATCAACTGTAGGTGACGCGCGCGCGCGCGCGCGCGCGCGAGAGAGAGAGAGAGAGAGAGAGAGAGAGAGAGAGAGAGAGAGAGAGAGAGAGAGAGAGAGAGAGAATTGCCACTTTATTCTTGAGGGTCTCCTCAAGAAACGGTGGTAAACAACCGCCATATTTCTTCTCGAGTCAAGATAAGACAGCTTTTAGGATGTCTTAAGTTTATGACAAATTTTAAGATGCATCCTAATTTAGGATAGCTTCAAGAAACTGTCTTAAGACTAAGATGCGTCCTAAGAGTAGTCTGAGACATATCTTAATCTTAAGATAGCTTCGTGAACATGCCCACAGGATCTTAATGATTATATAACCCAAGATGAAATAAAAAGATGCATCAAAAATCTAAAAAATAATAAATGCTGTGGAGATGGAATTAAAAATGAATATATTAAATCAACACAACAGTTAATGTTACCAATTTATGAAAAACTGTAATCTAATTATTTCATCTGGTAAAATTCCGCCTCAGTGGCTAGAAGGAAATATAACGCCTATATATAAAAATAAGGGTAAAAAATAAACCAGAGAATTATAGACCAATTACTATCTTAAGTTGCATGGAAAAACTTTTCACATCAATTCTTAATGAAAGAATAAATGTATTCTCGGATGAATTTTAAATATTGCACGAAAATCAAACAGGATTTAGAAAAGAGTACTCATCTATGACAATTTGTTATCGATTCATATATTATTTGAGCTTTTGAAGCTAAAGAATCATAAATTGTATTGTATGTTTGTAGAGTTCGAAAAAGCTTTTGATAATGTGTGGCGGAAAGCATTGTGGTTTAAGCTATTGTCTCATAATATCAATGGCAAAATGATTGATGTTATTTTTAATATGTATAGCCAGATCAAGTCCAGAATTGTGAGTAATAATGATACTTCAGATTTTTTCCCATGTGCAAACGGAGTTAGACAAGGTGAAAATATGTCAGCTTTTTTATTTTCTATGTATTTAAATGATATACATGATTTCTTATATGCCTCGAACATTGAAAACCTTCCAACAATATCTGAAATGTTTGAAAATAAGTTAAACATTTTTTTCAAATTACTTGCAATTCTATATGCAGATGACACTCTGTTGATAGCAGAAACTTCTGAAGAACTACAAAAAGAATTGGATAAATTCTATATTTATTGTAATAAATGGAACATAAAAATCAATATCAACAAAATTAGTAGTATTTAGTAGAGGTAGACACAAAGACAACTATCAGTTAAGATATGGTGATAAACTAATAGAAGTAGTGAAAGAATTTAATTACTTAGGGGTTATATTAAGTAGATCTAGTTCTTTTAAAGCTGCAAAACAGAAACTAGCTGATAAAGCAACAAAAGCATTGTATGAAGTTTTAAAAAAGGGAAGAATACATAATTTATCAATAAGGTGTCAATTTGATTTATTTGACAAGATTGTTCAACCTATATTCTTATATGGATGTGAAATCTGGGGATTCTCAAATATTGCGATAATAGAACGGGTTCATCTCAAATTTTGTTAACTTCTACTTCATTTAAAACAATCAACTCCAGATTTCATGATATATGGGGAACTTGGTCGATATCCTATGGAAATTCAAATAAAAATCCGCATGATCTCTTATTGCTCAAAGTTACTGTCTGGAAAAGAAACAAAAATTGCTCAATTGATTTATAGATTAGGATTTATTGTAAATCAAGAAACGGGTGGGAAGATAGAATGGTTTGAAAATATAAAGAATATCATGAATCTATTGTGGAAATTCTAATGTTTGGATTAATCAGCGCATTGATAATATAAAATAGTTAAAAGCAAAAGTTAAGCTAACATTGACTGATCAATTTAAGCAAAGTTGGCAAACTACTCTACAAACTTCGCCAAAAGCTTTAAATTACAGAAATATACAAAAATGAATTATTATTTGAAAACTACTTTAAAATCTTATCAAGAAAGGATGCATACATTTTCTGTAGATTTCGGACATGCAATCACCATTTACCAATAGAAAGTGGACGGTGGATGAATATTCAAAGAAATGAAAGAAAATGTAATTACTGTGATTTGAAAGAAATTGGAGATGGTTTCATTATATGCTAAAATGTAAGAACAATCTATTGAAAGAAGAAAGATGTTTAAAAGTAACTCAAAATGCAGAATACAAATATCATCAGCTTTAAACAAAATATGTCTAATAACAAGCACTGTTTTTTTTTAAGAAAGTTATGTTCTTTTATAAGGAAAATTAATGGAATTTGCTCCCCAGCATAGAATTCCCTTATTTCACATTTATAAAATACGACTTTAGATTTCCATTGCGCATGTATATTTTCATTACACTATATGTAACAAATATATTTATAATCTCTGTATAACGATGTAAAATGCTGATGAGATTTGAATAAATGATTGAATGACAATTATACTACCCGGCCACATGATTGACTCTACCCAGGAATAACCCAAACATAGTATCAATTATATTCTCCATCACTTTGTTCGTCCGAATATAAATTAATTACACTTTAATGATAACAAGACATTATATAGGCATGCTTCTCGCTAGAACATAGAAATAACAGAGTTGAAAGTAATTTTACAACATTTTACTTTTATAAATTAAAATTTTTGTGACATTTGTTTTCTAATGAATCTTTAATGTAAATGTCTCTCGAAAAATCAGACTTCCATCTGTCGTGAACATTAATTAACCTGGCGGATACACTGTTTTTTTTGCAGCTGCTGTTGCGCCACCACTTCTTAGACTCTGTAACGCGAATAATTTCGAGTTGAGTCCTGCATTTTTAAAGCGCCTAATAATAATTCCCGAGCACGTGTGCAAGATATTTTATTCACACAGTTTGTATTGCTTTGAGGATTTGAATAGTCTAACTGCTCTGAAAACATATATCCGGGGTCAATCAAAAATAATGCTTCATCAAAAAAGGGGGAGGGGGGACACAATGAACCGCAGCTTTTGCAATAGTTACCACGCCTCCTCTCCTGTATACATCACTTTTGCTAGATTGAATACACAATTCCATAAAATGATCACAAAATTTTACATTTTTCATTTTCAAATTCCATTGAATCTTAGAAAACCAGAATAGCCAACTAAAGGCATACAAAATCTCAGATTTCAAGCGGTAGCTCAATGGTTAGAGCGTTCGCTTCGTAAGGTCGTGAGTTCTAAAATCACTTATTTTAAAAGGTCCTGAATTCAGAGAACCTCGGTCTTTCAATTGGTGACAGAACTTCATCTCTATTATGAATTCTGTCGAAGATTATGCCAGACGATCTGATAAATCTGAAAAAAAAATTGATACCTTTTCAGAATGGTTGAAAAGTATAAGAGGAATATAAAATTCCGTATCATACATATCAAAACAAAAATGCGTACCATTTATCCTTCTGTGTTAAGTAAATCAGAAGTGATAAAAGAATTAGATAGGTTACATGAGGAATATGTTTTGGTTCCAGCTGACAAAGCTGGCAACAACATTGTATTTGTTTGTAAGGCTCATTATTACAACTGTATTCTAAACGAACTTGGCATTAATTGTACATTTATTAATTGCACGTATACTCCAACTGCCCTTTCAAACGATGAAATTCTTCAAAATCATGCTTCAATTTTAAATAAATTTAATATCCAAGTCAATGAAGCGGATGAATATGAGTTACCGTATATCCCCAAACTCCACAAAAACTCTCACAAAGATACGTTGCTGGATCCAGTAAATGTTCTACGAAGGCCCTATCCTTGCTCCTTACGAAAATATTAATTGCTGTGAAGGAGAAACTTCAAACGTACTGTGCCACCACATATGCCAAAAGTGGTGTAAATCAAATGAGGATTCTTAAAAATTCTAAAGAACTTTTAGTGAATTTGAAGTCATAAAACTTTTTCTAAAATTCACAACATAAAAAAGTATGATTTTACAACACTTTACACGACCATACCTCACGATAAGTTAAAGACTAGACTTTTTGACATCATGGACAGTTGCTTCGTGAACAAAAATGGTAAAAGGAAATATTCATATTTTGTGATTGGTCATCCCAAAAATATTTTGTTAAACACCACTCTGACTCCACAAAAGTACTCTGAAGTTGATATTAAAAAGATGCTAGAGTTCCTTACTGACAATATTTTCGTAGTCTTTGGTGATCAGGTCTTCCAACAGTCTGTTGGAAACCCCATGGGGACGATTTGTGCTTCTTTGTTAGCTGACCTATATTTATATTCTATTGAAGCAGAATTCATACAAGAGCTTCTACATGAGAAGAAAAAAATATCTTGCTGTGGCTTAAATTCGACATTTAGATATATGACGAGGTTTTGTCTATTAACAATGATTATTATTATTATTATTATCATTATATTCACTTATATAGCGCAAAATTACGTATAGTTTCTTTGCGCTTTACAGAGGTTGTCCTAATGAAGATGAAACACTTATAAAAAGAACTGTTAAGAATAAAATTAACAAATTATCACTAAAATAGCGATAAGACACCAAAATGCTGTGTAAAAGTATAGCAGTCAGATGTCGAGACAAGAAATACAAACGTAGTCTATGATGTGATATTGATTTATGCTATAATGTATTCACGTTTGAACAGCAGTGTTTTGACTTTCTTGCGGAATGTTCTGTGTGATTCAAGATTGCGAAGTTCCAACGGTAGATTATTCCATAATTGTACACCTAGATTTTTATGGCTCTTGCACCGTATTTGTTTGAAGATTTCTCCACTACCAGTTTCCACTGGTCCGCTGATGATCTTAATGTACTGCGTGGCTGGTATAAAGGAAATAACTCTCTCATGTAAGCTGGTGATGAGGAGGAGTGGAGTGACTTGTGTATGGTTGTCAACACTTTAAACACGACACGCTGTCTCACAGGCAGCCAGTGCATCTGTTGAAGCACGTAGTTCTGAGCCACTTGTAACTGATGTATGGGTCGGTCTGTTTCGCCAAGAAGAAGGGCATTGTGGAAATCAAGATGAGAGATGACTGTTGCGTTGATGGCATTTGCGCAAGCTTTTCGAGTCAGATGGTGTTTAACTTTCGAGATTCTTCTGATGTTGTAGTACATCTTTCTCACAACAGATCTGACTTGTTTCCTCATTGATAAGGTGGTGTCTAGGACAGCGCCAAAGTTTTTTACATCAGACCTAGGTGTCACTCTCGCCTCGCCTATCTTAAGTCGGATATCATTTAGACGGCACTGGTTGTGGGTGCTAGCAATCACTATTATCTCGGTTTTGGAATCATTCAGTTTAAGCTTGTTTACCGTCATCCAGTTTCGGACACTTGCTATGCACGTCTCCATGATGTTGACTTGAGAGTTGCGCATGGCTGAGTCTTTTATGCTCAACCGGCTGTAGAGTTGCGTGTCGTCTGCAAACCCATGGCGGCTTATGGCATACTGGTTTATGACTCTTTTGAGTGGGAGAAGGTATACCAAGAAGAGGAGAGGGCCAAGAACAGACCCTTGTGGCACTCCTGTAGACAATGGCACATCTGAGGATACGCTGGTGTTGATCTTTACCGCTTGAGTGCGACCATTTATGTAAGACTGTATCCAACAAAGTACTGTGTTCGTCAAACCAGCTTCTTTTAATCTCTCAAGCAAAAGGGTATGATCAATGGTGTCGAATGCTGCACTTAGACCAAGAAGGACTAAGAGCATTGCGTCACCTTCATCCAGTACTGCTTCTATGTCTGTTTTTAGTCGTAGTATGGCTGGTACCACGCTTGTTGGCTGATTGCAGGTTATCATGCAGATCATTCCTAGTAAGATGGTTATTGAGTTGCTGAGCAACAATACGCTCCATGACCGTGCTGAGAAACGGGATATTTGAAACTGGTCTGTAGTTACTGAACGTATTTATGTCGAGTCCAGTCTTTTTCAGACGTGGTGTGACAAGTGCATGTTTCAGTTTATCCGGAAAGCTCCCAGTTACGAGTGATGTATTCACAAGGTCAGTAATGATCGGCAGCACTGCAGGGAGAACAGTGTTGTTCTTTAAGAGCGCTGTTGGGATGGCATCTACTGAGCAGGTCTTACTAGCACAGCTTTTGATGATTTTGCCAACTTCTTCCTGCGTCTGGAGTTTGAAGGTGCCAAATTCAGGCACTGTGTTGTTCTATTCTGGAGAAGCTGTATTTCCAAGGAGATCTGAACTATCAAGACCCTGTCTGATCTTCTGAACTTTGTTGTGAAAGAACTGCACGGACTCGTTGGCTAGGGTCTTGTCACTGGTTGCCCATGGTAGGGGAGTTCCTGCATTATAATTCATTAAACTGCTGACAACTCTGAAAGTTTCTCTGTTATCAGCTGTGGTAAGTTTTTCATGGTAATAGCGGGACTTGGCGGTGCTTATCATATGCACCACGACTCGAGTTTGCTCCGCAAACATCTGTCGATGTACCTCCAGGCCAGAGCTCTTGGTCTTACGCTCCAGCTGTCTTCTCCGTTGTCTAGCTTTATGGATCGAGTCATTGTAGCATGGTTTCAGGGAATCGCCTTTGATGGTGATTGTTCGAAGGAGTGCTATGTTGTCTAGAACATCTGTAGTTCTGGAGTCGAGACCTAATAGTAAATCGTTGACATTGCTCCTCTCTGAGATGGAAGACAGCGATTCCTCTGGTTGTTCTGCTAATGTTTCACAGAGATACGCTTCAAAGGCCTTGCTAGTCGAGTTTTGTTTGCCATGTGTCGTGGGCAGGTATGGAGGTGGCATGTAACAGCATAATGATCTGATATTCCTAGATCTGTCACGGAAATTGAGTTTACTAGTGGGTTCAAAGTGTCATCTCTCGTAAATACTAGGTCGAGAGTATGTCCAGCTTTGTGAGTTGGGACATCAACATTTTGTTTGAGGTCTAAGGTAGCCGCTATATTTTTCATTTGTATGGTGCTTGGTATGTCGAGGTTGTCATAGTGGATGTTCATATCACCAAGGATGCACAGTTGGGATGGAGTAAAGGTGCATAAGTGTGACAAGAACTGTTCCCATTCGTTGAGAAATTGAGTAATTGTGAGACAATTTTGTCGCGAGGGAGGAGGACGATACACATGGACCAGGGTGACAGGATGACTGGCCATTTGGCCTGATCATGCAAATTTCAAATGTTTTAAAATATGGTTGAGGAAGACATGTGATGTCAATGTTGGCCATGATTACAAAGCCAATCCCTCCCCCTCTAGTTCCTTTGGATGTTGGTATTGGAACACCAATGTATTTGTATCCGGCGGGACAGAGGTCGTTTATATAACAATCATCTCCTTCACGCAACCAGGTTTCGGTGATAGCCAAGATGTCGACACAATTTTCAGTGAAATGTTCAGAGAGGGATACAGCTTTCTTTACCACAGATCTTGTATTGATCAGTTGCAAACTGATAAAATTATCTGCGATGTACTTGGTTTTGATAGGTAAATGCACTAGGTTATGTTCATTTACTCCAAATTGCTGACTTCCCTTAGGTATGTACCTCCAGACACACACTGTTTTGATATGTCTAATAAACCTGCGTCCAACGTTTGTTCCTCTTCTAACGTGAGCATTTTTAGCATGACCTATCAAGGGTAGGCCGTTCGATCTTTCATAACACATTTTCAGGTCGACTTAATAATACAATATAAGACAGAATGAAATCTAGTCGTACGACATCTAAATACCTAATATGAAATTTCATAGAATGATAAAACAGTAAGAAACAAAATGAAATTAATTCGTACAAGGTCTCTTCCCGGGTACATTGTATCTGGGTTCTCTCCTCCACCAATAAAAACTGGACGCCACCAGATAACTGAAAAATTGTTGAGTGTGGGAGAAAGCAACAAACAATCAATCAATCAATCTAGCATGCTGGAGTACCCCAAGTCATGTAAAAACATGAGAAACCTATTCTCAAAGGATATAAAAGTATACTGAAAATCTGAGAAAAACAATCTATAATGAAATCAAACAAAACTGAAGCTGAAGTTTATCAAGAATTTAGCCAGACTGAATTATTTTGCAACTTAAAAATTTGTTTCCTACAAGGCGGGCGGGCTACTGGCAAAGAAGATGATGTTACAGGGGTTTGTACAGTCTCGTCTTAAGTCAGCATTTTGCAAATTTTATGGTCGCTATAACGATCTAGTTTGCCAGTACAACTCGCCATCAAGTCAAAAGCTGTCTGAGGTGTTTCATACCAATTGTTAGACCGTTCTTGGCACACTGATTCTGACTATGGATTGCTCCATTTCCCTATTCGGGATGTAGGGCTCACGGTGGGTGTGACCGGTCGACAGGGGATGCTTACTCCTCATAGGCAAGTTATCCTACCTCTAGTATGATTAGGGATCTGTGTTTGCCCATCTCTCTGATTTGTATTTTCTATAGGAATTACGAGATTGAATACTGTTAGTTATCTTAGCCTTTTCATGTAACTAACAGCAGAACTGCTGCGTTATGGTTTTATATTTAGTTATGGTCAAAGACTAAGATATAAAACCATAACGCTACAGTTCTACAACTAACATGTAACTGAACAGTCAGGGAATTGTACCAATAAACAAAACAAGTTTACCTAAACTTGAAAATGAGTATGAATGATTGGCAGTGATATCCTGTGATGGGTTAAGAGGTGTGAAGGTGAGATATTGAAATCACATGCGTTAAAATGTCCATTCCTTTTATATTAGTAATTGTGAAACATTAAAATAAATGAATCCATAAATAATTTTATCATTTATAAACTCAGCTAGTAACAAATAAATATATCACGTTTGAGAGTAACTCAGTTGAGAAATATTCAATGACTGTGAACAAATTTGTCCCGATTGAGGTATCATTATCATTGAAAATTTTACCCACAATTCAAGTCTATTTGCAAATTTTCTAGTAGTGAATACCAAATTTATCAAAGTCCATGCATTTAACGTTCAGCTTCTTAATAATTAAATAAATAAATTTCAGGAATAGATTTTGATTTTCCAAACGAAATCTCAGCTTTTATCTTTGCTTTATTTTTAAAGAAACTTTTTTTCACTAACTGGGAATACACTGTACATTGGGCAGTGGTTGTATTCATCCTCTATGCAAGCCTATATCTGATGAGGTGTTCAGCACCTTTTAGGCATTACTCGCCTGCTGTGTCAATTTCCTGTAGGGTTTGGTTTGAGAGTTTTCAATACTAACTACTGCATATGTTATTGCATTTGTGCTATAATTGGAATAGGTGGAGGACAAAAATGATTGGACAAACTGAATTTATATTAAGACTCAGATTAAAATATAAAATTGCATTATCCCAATAAAGAAGACACTAATCATTAAAGATGTGCCCTACTACAAGACCGCTACTAACTAGTAAGGATACTTATGTAATTCAACAACTTACAAATACCTATGCTACAGAAGCACTGATGTTTCAGACTAATATATGCCAAGTCCTAGAAAGAAAAGTGAGAAAGAAGATGAAAGAAGTAAACGGACTTCAAAAGTAAATATTGACTTCATCAGAAAAGCCTGAAACATGCAGGTCAACCACATCAACAAAATCACTACCTGAAACATGCAGATCAACCACATCAACAAAATAACTACCTGAAACATGCAGATCAACCACATCAACAAAATAACTACCTGAAACATGCAGATCAACCACATCAACAAAATAACTACCTGAAACATGCAGATCAACCACATCAACAAAATAACTACCTGAAACAAAAGGACAACAAAATTATTGTGAGCACTTCCACTCCCAGAGGCCTTCCACTAGTTAATGTACTTCAGAAAATTTTACTTTATAATCTATTATATAAATTTGTGTGTAGAATGAACTGAAAGAAAAATGAAGGTAATGAACAGTTTCAATATAATTAATTCCATAAAGAATACAAAATTAAACATATGGGAAACACAGACACCTGGACACACCAGAGGTGGGAACAGGTATCTAGGAGAAGTAAGTTTCTCCTGTTGATGGGACACAAACACTGTGCACCATTTATCTTCATTAGGTAGAGTAATCTGTATTTAAAATCAGCTTGTTAAAAACTACCTAACACAAATGACAGGTTGTATTTGCAAATTTAATCATTTTCATGGCCATAAATTGTGAAATCCGATTTTAAACAAGACTGTTGAAACCCACGTGAAAGAATGAAAATGATGTAATTGTGACAGTGGTTTTCAAGAACATAAACTATAACATACTTTTTATCATTAGAAATATATCATCAACATGTAGATGAAAAAAGATGAACATGTACAAAGATTGACAATTTTTATTCTTTTCTTGATCACATACAGTACAGGCAACGCGGATCCCGTATTTCCCGCGCCCCGCCACGGTGTAAACACAACGCGGTATTGGCCAGGTGAGACAGGTATACCGCGTTCCCATCACGGTAAATTCATCACTTACCTATCCCCGCCACGGTAAAACGATCGATAAAAAAGTATCGTACACAAGCGGGAGTTATCTCCCCGAATGACTCTATAAATGTTTATCATTTATCACACCGTATCGATCATGGTCCAGAATTTTATAGAGATAATAATGAAAATATAATTAAACTATTCTTAAATGAATTTTTTATAGTAAGTATTCTATTTTTTTTCTTCATAATTAGTAATTCTTAATTTTTATTTCATAGTTGGTAATTCTTATTTTGCAAATAAACATTTTCAAATCATTTGGCAGTGCATGTTTTAAAGATGTACTTAAAAAAATAAATATTTAAATACAATATTTAGAATTTATTATTTAGACATCAATTTTTTAGTTTTACATTCTTAATTTTAGTTTTAATTTTAGTGTTTCCAGTAATTAAAAATAGGTGTGAACAGATGACGTGTGTTGTTTTAGCAGTTAGTTATTCTGTCTCCATTTGTATTTTGTGTTAAGGACCTTAATTGTATAATGTATTTTGTGAAAGATGGAGAATCTTCATAGATGTGTTATGACCGGAAATATTTAATGACATAATTCAGTATTGAGTATTGTCAATTTATTGAAAGGGATGATTTTAAAGAATGCATTTATTTTTACATCAAAATAAAGTAGAGGTTTGTTTCTATATGCAATATGAATTGGAATCCCCTGCTTACTAATGTTTTTGTTGTTTGTCTTAGATTATATAACTTTAGTCATTTTGATTTCTAGATCTATTGAAGATGAAGAAATGTTACCCTATGCCATATTTGTAACTAAAAATCCCAACAACTACATGTATCTCCTGTAAAAATATGCACTTCTAAAAACATGTATGACAAAATCCACTGAACATGGATGATTGCCTCCCTGTGTAATTGTATTGCAACTGAGAATGTCTCATTTCAGTGAAGATAGAGGAATATTACTCTGTATTTTTACTACTGGGAACTTTGTTGAAAATTTGTTGAAAAAAAGATTCATTGAAAATAGAGGAATGTTCCCCCATCAACATTTGAGATAGAAGAACATTCTTCTACCAGACATTTTGGGCACAAGATCCATTGAAGACAGAGGAATGTTCCCCCATCTACATTTGAGGTAGAAGAACATTCTTCTACCATACATTTTGAGCACAAGATCCATTGAAGATAGAGGAATGTTCCCCTATCAACATTTTAGATAGGGGAATATTCATCTACCATTTGTCATTTACTCTATGACATATTTGCTCTGAAACCTAGAAAAAGTACACCTGGAATTTCCTTTTTTATTCTGGAATGCATTTTAAGTGTAGCAGATTTGCTACAATTAGAAATCAGAGTATGAAATGGAGAAAAAGGTCACCATCAAATGTATTAACAACAAAATCTATTTTTAATTCTGATAATGTTTTCACATTAAGAAAATTAAGTAAAGTCTTAAAAGCTATTCATCATACTCTATTCTCTCTGTAGTAACTCTATTTATATCGCTGCAGTTTGTACATATGTATATATTGTAAACACATTATATTGTATATTTAAGTATTTTTTCAATACCTTTGAACTATTGGTAAAGAGAATTGAGAAAGTTGAAACTGTTTATTTCAGTTCTTCTTTTGCTTTCAATTCTGACCCCACATCCTGATCCACTTTTGGATGTACTTTATCGTCTGTGTGGTCCAGAGCCTATGCTTTGGAGGGCTAGAGATGTTTTTGGACTATTCTCCTTACAGATGTTTTCCTTTTTTTAAATTACTGGTGAAAGTCCAGACTCTTTTCGAGAGATTGTCCGTAATGTATTTGCATATCAGAGAAGAGCAAGCCATACTTTCCCAAGAGAATCGGGCGCTGCTGCTCATGATTTGGTTGAGATCCTACCCTACTTACCATAGCTATCGGCATTGTTTAACATTATCCTCACAACCGTAAATGAAGAGATTAGTTCTCTCGTTGAGCCATTCCACACTTACTTTTCTCCTTTTGTGTCTTGGCCAACCATAGAGGAATGGAGGTAAATGCTACAAGTTTGGGCTGCATTCTGCAGTGTGTGCTATTGGTAGAACTTCTTTTGAAAGAACTAAAGCCAACCTTGCATGATTTGGCCCTGTCAATCCTTCAAAATTAAAAGTGATATTTCTGTAACGAAGCTTAGACCAGACTTTGATTTAGAAGTCATACTATTAACTTCCATATCGAGTTTTATGCGGGAAACAGCATGAGCGTAATTATATGCATTGAAACCGGATACAGTATGGCATGAATACCTATTTTAGATAGATGTTTACCTATTTTAGATAGTCCCCGTGGGGATCAAGGTTATTAGAATAGATCCTCAGTACCCCTTGCTTGTCGTAAGGCGACTAAATGGGACGGTCCTTCGGATGAAACCGCAAAAACCGAGGCCCCATGCCACAGCAGGTGCGACACGATAAAGATCCCTCCCCGCTCAAAGGCCCTGAGCGCCGACCATAGGCCTAAATTTTGCAGCCCTTCAATGGAAATGTTGACGTCTCCATATGAGTGAAAAATTCTCGAGCGGGTCGTTAAACAATATATGAATAATCAATCAACCTATTTTAAATAAAAAAAAATTTATTTTATTCAATGAATTTTTATGGGCGCCACACTTGAACACGATGAAATTCTATATACGGTTAAATCGTTACCTTGGAAATATTACGTATTAGTTTTGTGTTGGTTCACGAGTGGCGCCATATTTTATTTGATAAGTTTTTATTTTTGAAACTTGCCTTATAGCTTTTCGGATTACCATTTTAAGGGGTGGAATTGGGCGTGAAATTTAAATATTATTGTGTTTTGTAATGTTTGGAATTAAACAACAATTTATTCAAAGTTAATATTGATTGTTAAATCTGATTTGAGTTCAAACGAACGAAAATAGGGAATTCCCAATGTGAGAAAAATAGATCATATCAGCATATCATAAGTATCTTAAAAGATTTTAAAGCAGTGGAATTTTGAGACTTTGCTTTGATGATTTATTCTAATATTTGATGGATTCAGCATTTACTTCAATTTAGATTTCTTAAGTAAACATCCGCGCTAATGAGTACTTTCCAAATTTTAGTTCCTCGGTAAGAGTGACGTTATCCGTCAGGCTGACGAAATAGTCAGCTATCTAAAAGAAATGATGATATAGTCAGCTCTCCAATAGAAATGAAGTTTACTCACAAAGGCTTGCTCCCGTTTAAAAAGTATTGTAAATAATATTAAATGTATATTCTAACTAGTATATAGTTAAATTGATTACAATGTTTTTAACGCTAAAAAGCCCTGTAGTTTACTGTAACCATGGGAAAATCTGACGGGAGACAACTTTTTCAAGCTTTTTGGGGTGCCCTATTGGAAATTTTAAATCAAAAATTTTTATACCGTTGCTACTAGATTTTTCAAGGATAAGTTCCTAGTAGAGAATGGTGTTATTAGAAATGAAAAGCGATAAAAATAATTAAATTATATATAAATATTTTTAAAAATAAAATGATAAGCAGTAAAACTATCTATATCTATATAGATTGATTTAAAATGTGAATTACTGGATAAAAAGTGATAAAGATGAATAAATAAAAATAGAAGGGTATAGGTACACACACACGAAAAAAAATATATACACTAGTAGATTGAAAAAGATACACAAGAAATAAACACACAAGGACTTTAAAGCAATATAAGCTGTCAAAATTGTTATTTTGGGGTCCTAAAATTTAATCGAAAATTTTGTAAACATCTACCTTCTAATACCTGATTTTATCGATTAAACTTTTGACATGTTGTATTTTTTGCATTAAATGCAAAAATGTTCGACAGTTGAAATTAAGTCTTCCCGTACCTTAATTTTCCCGACATTATTTCCGTATGCAATGACCTAAAGTTGAACTCATTCGGCAAAATCAAATGCGCAAGCGCAATATTTCCGGTAAGCACGAAAGATGTCTGACACGAAAGGTTCGAAGCGAGAGAGAAAGCCGACTTTTTTGGAATTTTGCGTAATGTTTCGAGCGATCCCTTAAAACTATCACAACTAAAAAACATACTATCATAACTTTAAAAACATATAACATTGTTAACAATGCCAAAATAATGATGGTAACTAGAATTTTATCTCGCCTCGCCGTCCATATTTTCATGATACAACCCGAGCCACCCCGATCAGCATCAGAATCATTCGTGTCAACATCGGTTATCTTCGGGATTGTCGCCGACGATTAATCGCTGCCATTGTTAGGGTCAAACGGAATGTCGAGGAATATATTTTTCATCACGTAAAGGTGTGTAAACAATGCATAAGAGAGGAAATTCGATGCAGTTCTTTTTTTCAATCATATCAACGTTCATTTAACCTCTTTTAATGCCACTATAAAAAATTGCAATTTTGGCAGCTTATATTGCTTTAATAAACAAATATACAGGTATTGTAGATAAGATAAATATATATCAAATAAATAAATAAATTCATACATAAATACACAAAAAGATAAATAGTGTGAGTGAATAAAAAAACGTAAGGATGATTTAAAAAAAAGTAAATGGGTGGATTAGCAAATTGCTAATGAACACGAATAGATTTTAATGAAGATTAAACATGAATAAATAAACAGATCCCCAATAAATGATAAAGATGTTTTTAAGTGGAATTTAAAAGGATAGATAAGTAAAAGAAATATATCTATAAATGAATTAAAAGTCATGGGGATGAGGAAATTAATTTTAAAATGAGTACATGTACACAAATAAAAGGCCCTCCTCCTTTTTTCATTGTTATATCAAGTCCAGGGTTTTAACTTCAAAGACAATTACTATGGACAGATTTAGAATTTCAGTTTAGGGTAGAACGTGTAAAAAATAAGAAACAAAGGGTCGAGGGACCGCGTTAGACCCTAAGTAGATTCAGGGCAAAACACTGGTGGGAGCCATGTTTAACTACTTTGATAATGAGTTAATGACATCTGGCATAAAAGTAATAGTATTGTTCGTACTGATCTCATTTTGTAATACACATCACCTTTTTAAATTTCATCCAACCATGTTTGATAATACTGCTGGACCTTTGTGTCTATTTTTTTTTTTTTTTTTTTTTTTTTTTTGCATAGACAGACTTGGGTGATGCCCCCCCCCTTTTTTTTTTTACCGAGACATAAAACATATAGAAAACATAATTGATTGATACATTTCCCAATTTGACACCAAATAAAGGATTAATCGATAATGGACGCGTATAATTATGTTTTTATCATAATTAATATGTACAAGATTCAACTTTTCATTATTGTTTTATTTGTTTGTTTTACGTCCCGTCGAAAATTTTCTACTCATATTGAGACGTCACCAGCTGTAGGTGAGATACTACAAATTTAGACCTATGCTTAGCGCTCAAGGCCGTAGCAGTGAGGGTTCTTTAACATCCAAGCAATTTATTAGCCAAACAGTGCCGAAACATTTTCTACAACTCAGGAATTTCGGTGATTTGGACGTTTTGATTACCACGGCTACATTGTGTTTGCATTAATATTTCATCAAGTATTGATGTTTTCTCTTAATTCCCCCGATATACATGTTGTAGCACTTGTAAGTTTAACATCTTTTGAGGCTATCTTGCTACTTTCATTATCTTTCTTAATTCATATGCCAGAAAATTATATTCCAATTAAACAACAACAAATCGCCACAATCTATGACACCAATATGAATTTCACAGGTTACATGCAAAAGTGTGTTTTGTTTTTTTGTTTTGTTTTGTTGGTTTTTTTTTTTTTTGGTTTTTTGGGGGGTTTTTTGTTTTGTTTTTTGTTTTGCCGTGTTTGTTGCACTTATTGATTAAAAGGAACATTCATTATATCATCATATACAAGAGGAGATTCAATGAAGAACTTGATATTAAATGATACTGGTGGTTCTCTTTCTCTCTCTCTCTCTCTCTCTCTCTCTCTCTCTTACGTCAGTATTTTTTTTTTGGGGGGGGGGTTTGGTTTTTTTTGTTTTTGGTTTTTTTTTTTGTGTTTTGAATTTTTGTAAATATTTATAGAGTTAACTATCTTAGCAATACAACGACGTCACAATGACGTTTAAACGTAAATGCACATATTTTATTGCTATATTTTGAAGCCCGTGGAAAGGACGTGCCTGTATGATATGGAAAAAGTTTAACAGTTTTAAAAAGCAGATGTTGTAGCTTTTTGACCCTCAAAAGATTATAAAATTTCGAGACAGGGCCATTTTTCATAATTTCTGGGTTTAGTCCTTTATAAACCAAGAACAGATCCCCAGGAACTGTACTACTCTGGTTATAGACACTGCCACGCTATTCATGCGCAGATTATCGTTGATAATTCGGGTATCGTACAGTACGTTAAATGTGGCTTCCCAGGGCATCAGAATGATGCCCAGCAGTATGCCTTTTTACCCGACATTTCCGGAAGAGAACTACCTTTCCCTGATGACTGTGTTTTACTTGCCGATAAAATATATCCAAATAGCTATCCTCTCCTCACACCATTTACAACCCAACAGATAAACAGAGAAAATCCGACAGGAAGACGGAAATACAAAACATTCAATACTTTCCATGCATATATCTCCTGTAGAAAGATCATTTGCAAAGTTTACAGCTTACAGAACTTTAAACACTGGCGTCATCCCAGATCTATTCTTCCAAATGTTTTTGAAATCATTGCAGGGTTAGTTTATAAAAATGAATTACATGAATAAAATTCGGTAACTTTTGAAGAATCATTTTGATTATGCTATTTGCATTTATAATGTAGCATATAATGGGGGGTATAATAAACTAAGGAGAGTTATTAGTGGGTAATGCACTCCATACTGAAGATATGTAGTCACTGTTTTGTAAATGTTCACCCAGCCGAAAATGTCCAAATGCATCACACGCGTTATCGTTGTTTCCAAGACACTGTTTGGCGGCTTCTTTATACGGCGATCCTTTTTCCTCCGTCCGTCAGTCACATGGCTCTTCTTGGACTCCACGCATGTCTGCTCACCTAGTAGTGAAAAAGAATTAGGGAAGACGATCAGCGACTAAGCCTCTGTTATGTTGATTATGTCTGGATAATGTTACGGGATTTTCATCATTTCCAAATGTTTCTCTCGATGATCCGGCGGAGACTGGCTTCTCCTTCTTAGGACTGAATACGGACAGCCTTTCTCTCTGAGGTATAATTACAGTCTTCCCAAGTAATCCTTTTAGGCTTTCTGCCAACATGGTTTAACACTTCTTCAGTACTCTGGAAAATTTCAATACAAAAGGGACACTTATGCACTTCAGACACTTTTCTCGCTGTATTCTTCGTCCTTGTTATCCGACTGTGTAAGATTACAAGCTATTATTATATGCAACGGTCTGCTCTGTCTTTGATGTTTGTCAATTCCTGACAAGTGATACATCTAAAAGTCTTCAAAACGTCTCGGTTATCGGCATCGTCTTTGAGAACAGATAGTCGTTTCTTCATGGTCTATTCTTTGATCTTCCGAAAATGTACCGTCAGTACCAATGGCGGTTTCTGTGTATGTGTATGGTCTTGTCCATCATTTTTGAAACTTTGGGGAAATGCCTTTAGTGTGTCCAACTTTCATTTTCTTACGAGAAAGTTTCCAATCATACCTTAGTTACTTTTTTTCTAAATTATTTCTGGCTATTTCATGTGCCAATATGACGAAATCTTCAAGTAGAATGGTGTATTGTTAGGTAGATCTCTTCTGACCTGGCATACCTGCTGTAAGTTCTATGGGAAGCATAAATTCGCAACCAAACATTAAATAGTTCGATGTAAACCCTGAACTCTCGTGCTCTGCACCCATCTGTGCCATACATACGATATGAATGTGATCGTCCCAGTTTTTTCTGATTGGAATCAATGTAAATATTTTTCAAGTGTGCGGTTCATGCTTTCCACCATGTCATTAGATGGTATGGAGTCGTGTGAGTTTTGTTGATGTCCAGTATTTCCCACAGTTGTTGAAATAGCCTTGATTCGAACTCTTCCTCGATCGGTATTCAGCGTTCTTGGTACACCGAATTTAGTAACAATTGTCTATGTTTCTTTTGTTTGTTTGTTTGGGTTTTTTTTGGTTTTGATTTTTTTTTGTTTTTTGTTTTGTTTGTTTGTTTTCCGCCACACTCAACAATTTTTCAGTTATCTGGTGGCGTCCAGTTTTTATTGCTGGAGGAGAGAACCCAGATACAATGTACCCCGGAAGAGACCACCGACCTTCCGAAAGTAAACTGGCAAACTTTCTCACATATATCGGCGCAAGCAAGAATCGAACTAGAGGTGGGAGGCCTTGTGATTTTGAGCGCGATGCTCTATCCACTTGGCCACGGAGGCCCCCTTCGATTGTCTACTGCTGCTTAGGCCGCCATGACGGATAGTGAAATAGTTTCTGACCATTTAGTGAAATAATATTGTCGATTTGAGGGAATGTGGCACTGCAGCTTGCTCTTTTGAATTTAAACTTTATTAGTAAACCTCTCCCTATACAAAATGCCGTCTCGTACAGACGATTAGTCGAACTAGGCCCAATATGCTGTTGGATGCACACATTTTGTCCCAGCTTGGCCTTTTGGTATTCTTAATCCACTTCATTATCTCTGCTATCCCAGTACTATCTGATTGCTACTGTTTTAGAGCATCTAAGGAATTTTCTACGGTGATAGCTGCAACTGACTTACTGTCACAATTATTTCTCAACAAGTCTATCCTTGAAAGTGTGTCAGCATTATTGTGTAATCGACAAACCTGGTGAAGAATTTCAAAGTCGTACTCTGGCAATGTAGTATCGACTAATATAATCCCCGCCAGTTAATGTAATCCACTTACATTTCCTGTGCAAGTCGCACAGCTAATGTAACCCTGATTACGTTAACAGTTGTAAATGCACATGCTAATTTCCAATGGATTGCGATACCGGTTTATTCTATGATTCAATCTCCAAAACTAAGTTTGAGACATACTTTTTTTTTTACCCAGTTTCTATTGCTCATGATTCGCATTATAGTAATTAATGGTTGTTATTTTCATCATTTATCATTGATATTATTGAGGTCTTGTCTTCAGATTCTATCTGTTATTCTTAGGATTCTTTTTTTTTTTTTTTTTTTTTTTTTTTTTTTAAGATAAATTTTTGTGACATTGATATCACAAAAATTACCCATTAGATTTTCATGAAACTTTCAGACATAATAAACATAATGTGACTTTACTTTTTTCGAATTCAGATTGCGTCACTTCCGGTTCGAGAATTTCGAAGTTTTTTTCGATTCTTAAGTACCAATTTGTGCACTAATCTCATCCAAAGGTAATGAAGATAGGAAACTGAAACGTCTATGGTTCAATATATACACTTGTTTCTGTTTTTGCTTCTTTGTTTGTTTTACGTCCCGTCGAGAATTTTTCTCTTATATCGAGACGTCACCAGCTGTAGGTGAAACTCCACAAATTTATACTTATTCTTAGCACTTAGGGCCGTAGTAGTAAGGATTCTTTAACGTGCCAACGCCTGTCGCGACACGGGACTCCGTTTTTAAGGTCATATCCGAAAGACCCGTGATTCTTACTTCTAAATGCCGAGAGTTCGGCGAAGGAGCAATCATTACCTATGTTATGGTCTATGGTTTATAGAGTTTTATTGCAATCATAACGAAAATAGTGATAATGAAAGCATTTGTAGATGAGTATGAATATGCCATGATAGACACTGATAACAGATTAATCTATGAAATAAAGAATTAAATCAATTTGTCTTTGTACAACAGACAATACATGAAAAATCAATGAATAGGGTTTACGGTCGTTCCGGATCAGATTTTATTCATACCTTGAATGTGAAAATAATAACGGAATTCGTCTAAATATCTACCTACTAATCGGAACGTAATTTTCATAGCTTCCATTTAAAATAGGAATTTTTAATTTACTACTCTGATAATGAGATTACTTGAGATATATAATCAACATCGACAGTTACGGCAGTTGCTGATCACTTATTACGCGACAGTTGCGGATCACCCTAACTACCCGCATAAAACGAAAGGGAGGAAATCGTCAAAGAATTTTTATCATCGAGAAAATTTTGACATTTTATCAAATTATTATAAACAAAAACAATTAATTAATTTTCTTTCCTTGATATATATTATAAATGGCCGTCTTCCATCTTCAGAAGACGTGCTTTGTCTTTCACAATAGGACGATCTCTTTCAAAATATTCAAGCTTTCTTTCTTGATCAAAATTTTATGTGTACCTCTTCCCATACTGCAGGCAAAATATCAACTGTTAAATATCTCAGAAGTTTTAAAAATAGATACATAAGCGGTATAATATATACATGTAATAAATTGAATAAAAACATGTATATAATTATTTATCAGTCATGTTTAAAAGCAAGTTCTATGCAAAATTTATGTTATATAAATGTTCCATAGAACCTGAAACTCTCAAACATAATGTCGATGATCCGGAACTACCGTAAACACTGTACTAATAATACAAAGGCACAAAGTCTTTGGGGAGAAAAGTCTTCTGGGGAGAACCATCCAAAGACGAAATATCTTTAGGGGCGAAACGTCCCACTCTTTTGTTGTAGAGAAAATTTGCAACACACTAGTGGATAAGTTTCAGGAGATTCCGTGAATACAATTTATAAATACAAGTGATAGCACAATGTATCATATAATGATATTTTTCATAATATATCCCTTCGGTTCAAAATTGAAATCTTTAAAATACATTCATTTCAAGGGAAATTGATCATATGCTTTCTCTTTCCATTAACGTCGGGATCGACATTCACATTCATAGACACTTCCGTTGGTGTATGAAACATCACATTTTTATTGTTTTAGAGAAGCCGCCTTTTTATTTAGATTTTGTTTGATTTTGATAAAAATTCAATATGAAGATGAACATCACTTCTGCAGGTAATAATTTGAGATTATTTTAAAACCAGTACGTTTAAGTGCACTAACTGTAGCATGGGTTGCGTGCCAAATTTTAGAAATCCCCATAGTAGGGGAATATGCGCGTAAGGGCATTTGGTGATGCTTTTATCGTGAAATTAAATATTTGTCTTATTTGTAAAATATTAATTTATGAAGCAAAGCTCGGACGGCCCGAAGTCCATCCGCAAAACAAGGCTTTAAAGGTAACATGTATCTAAAAGGAAAAATGTAAAAATCAACAAGAAAATGAGATTATCTCTATATAAGTTCACTGAAAAATTTTGTGATCCATATAGGTGCCGCCATTTTTTCTCTCTTTTTTTATTTCCTTTTTTTCCCCCTTCATTTGTTGCTTCAACAAATACTTGTGTTTTAATTTTATTTAATTAAATTTAATGCTAAAACGAAGTTGGGCACACCCCACTATTTGGGACCTGTGGTGGTCAATCAACCAATTAAGTACCTTTTGTTTACTGACCATATTGGAGTCCAATTTTGTGTGTTTTGATTTTCACCTTGAAGGTGAACATAGTGCAAAATATCCCCTGGAGTGGCAAGTTCATGATGATGATTTTCATAATAAGATATGTTTATTTTCAAATCCCACCATAGCAATTTTTGCGCAAAGGTGTTTGAAAATAGTCTTCTTTGTAAAATTACATAGTTTTGATAACATTGTAAACATACTTTACCCCTAAAATCTTGCAAACATGGGCCAATTATGTTATGTCTGTACTTTTATTTTTGATCATCCAGGTTATTGAAGAACAATTGTAGCCAATGAAATCACTTTATCTATATTGACTACCAGCAAAAGATTAAAATTTGTGTAGAGACCCATATTTGTAAATTTTCAATAATCCTCTATCCAGAAACAAATAGAACTCAAATGTCACTTACATTTATTGTTGTTTGCATAAACATATCTTCTATAGGTGTTCAAATCCCCCCCCCCCCTTTCCCCTTGCAGTGACATACACTAAGCACTCAAAGTTAGTTAAATGATGAAATTCATATATTTTATTTTATTATTATATTTTATTTTACCTCAGTATATTGAACATAATTTAGCTTTATCTGAAAGCCTGTTTAACTTGTTGATAATAGAAATGTTTTTTTGTTTTCTTTTCCTACCTGTTAGATTTGTTAAACAAAAGATCTTATGCTTTTTACATCATACTTTTTTGGAAATGCCATTTCTAAAGAATATAATTCAATTTAACAAATTACAAATCCTGTCAATGGATTCTGGTAATTGACATTTATTTTTTATATTAAATGGTCGCTGTATGAACATTTTGATGATGTTATGAAATGTAATGGCAATTTCTACTAATCAATGATGATGAAGGTCAAAGGTCCACTCTGAATTCAACACAGTAAAAGAAAACTTGATGGCCAAGTCAAAATTTTTGAAAAATTAAGAGCATTTGTTATGTTATATGGAATAACTATGAAGGATTTTACATTCACTTACTGCTTGCTGTGTGCTGTTCATCAATTCTAGTTGTAATTCCACGGTGGAAGTCGGACAAGTTGCCTTTCATAGCCTGCAACAGTGTCAGGGTAGAACCAAAGATATCCATGCAAATGCACCAGCCCATGGTTTATCAACAAACTTGGCATAGAGTAAAAGGACCACCATTTGGTCAGTGTATAGGGTAAACCATATGGGCACTTGACCACCATATTGGACCTTAAGTACCAAATAGGGGGGAGGATGTGTGTGTCCAACCTGAAAAATACAAGACTCTGGTGTGCAATTTGTGTACTTCAAACACTCAATTTGTTAAAAATAAATGGATAATTATTATTGTAATAGTTTTTAGCAAATAAAAAATTGGTACAATTAAATAGATGAATAAGTTCTTGAATCTCTTTAAATAATAAAAATATATGATATATATATACGCTTACTTATTAAAAGTCATCTTTTGACCTAACAAAGCACTGCATACCGATGTTCTGGTTGCCATTTGCTCATCACTAAGGGAGTTGGGGACCCAATGGCTGTTAGCTTCCGCATACTTAAATGATCATGTAAGATTTTTGAAATGCTACCATATAAAATGTCTAATGCCTATGCTATTTTTTCCACTTGAATTTTGGGGCCTCCGTGGCCAAGTGGTTAGAGCATCGCGCTCAAAACCACAAGGCCTCTCACCTCTAGTTGGCGCGGGTTCAAATCTTGTTATCGCCGGTATATGTGAGAAAGTTTGCCAGTTTACTTTCGGAAGGTCGGTGGTCTCTTCCGGGATACATTGTATCTATGTTTGACATTTAATATCTTATTAAAGAATGACTCAATATGAATGTAATTTTGTACCCTGGTATAAAACATGTAGTGAAACAAGGCTTGAAAATGTTGACCATCTTGGTCAATTGGAAATGGTATAGGCTGATTACTTATTGACTAGCCCTCATATTTTATGCTTTACTTGGTCCAATAGTCACATGGTCACATCATATATAAATATTATTTTGTAATATATATTACCACAACCTCAAAAGTGTGTTTTATTCTCTATTAATTAACTTCAACAAAACTAAAAAAAATAATAATAATAAAAACTCCATAGTTTGAAAGGAATATGGATGAGTTTTAGTGTTATACATGTAATTCTATGCATCCTTCTTGTATTCTTAATTTAATTCTAACTTTGATTTTACTATATGACATTTTTAATTTCATGTTACCATAAGGTAATTTTGATTTGACTTTTGATCAGTGATTTTTCTAACACAATTAAGGTCCAAATTCAGATCCTTCCCCCTCTCAAAAACTACTGACTTTTCCCAATTAAAGTTGCATTTTTATTTCCATTCTCAATTCTCAATTTTGTTTTGCTATATTCCATGTCACATTGTCTGTCAATTTTCTATTTATTTTCATCTGGCTTCATTCTTACATCTTTGATTGTAATATGTATTATATTCTTAATGGGATACATTGTTCTCAATGATGTGCAAGTTATTTCCCCCTGAATACAGAGGGTGCACAACACATTGTGGTCCTAAACTGATGCATAATATAAGGAATAGATAGAAAATTTACTATTTCTAATTGTAATTAATTGCCAATTTGTAAGCAATGATGTACTGAACAAAATATTTATATTAACTAGTCCTCCACTTCTTAGATCAGGATGTCTTTAGTATATCAGTAATTCTTCATCATTAATTTTTATCAATGTTTTTGACATCCAAAATACAATTAGTTATGCCCGAAATTACATGAGCTAACCAACGCATGTACATTACTTTAAAACTTGTCACTACTTGTTTCTAAATGTACATCAGATGCCAAGAAACAGAACATGTTAAATATCTAGAACTTTGGTATCTATTGTGTAATATTTCTGTTGAAATATGTGTTTTCGTATATTATACAATCATTTGAAACTTAGATTTGGTGTAAATCAATTTACAGCTCCACCTGCACTGAAATTACTGAAATGTGCACAACAAGTTCATGTATCAACAATGGGTGTGTCCCTTTTATCATTACATGTGAAGTTGGTTATTTTTACGAGCAGAGTTCAATTTATAGAAGATAGGCTGATTGCCCCCCTTTTTTTATTTTTTAAACTGTATCATTGTCATAAATTATAGTAGAAATGTTAAATTTAACCGATGAATTGAACTAAAAGATCAACCCTTACCCTCGCCCCCTACAATTTTGGATTTAGAGCTTTGGAATTTTTTTTCTGTTGTCAAATATTTTCAGGCAATATTCTTCTCTCTCTTTGTCTCCCTTTTATTTATATATATATTTTTTTAAAAATGATGTTATGTGCCTAATTATATCACATGCTTTCATTGTGCTTTTAGTTCCAGGTGTCTGGTTTTCTTAAACAGATTTCTTCTGAAATTCTGAGATATATAATATGACTTGGACAGAAATAAATGACAAATACAACTGTAATACAATGTTGCTAACCTAGCCCCGTCCCTTTCCCCAACTCTACAAGTGTAAAAATTAAAGTTTTCTCCATAAAATTAAAGACACTAAACCTTATTTTTATCATAAATTTACAGTAATACACCTGTTAAAATCCAGCATATAAAGAATTTGGTAACATAAGCTTTGATATATACTGTTTGTTAGTAGCATTTATGTGAGGCTTAGGACTGCAATGGTAAGCGTGCCCCCAACTTCTGGTGTAAGGGGAAGGTTAAAATGTAGGCCATTCCTTCCAATGTTTCACTCAAGCAATCAAGAGTCACCTGCATTCCAAGCTGCTGGGGTATAATTTAAGTTCTGTTTGGGTATAATTTAAGAATGCTTGAACAGTGCTTGGTCAATTTTAATACTTAAACATTAATGTCAGAATGCAGTTAATATCTTTAAAATGAAGATAGGTATAGGAATATGAGTAAAATGTTAAAGTGATCATAGTTTGAAAATACTTATTTGTATCTAATAAAAGAAATGCAAAGTTGATAAGTTATAACTCAAAAGTTATTTTACACTGATAAGTCACAGCTACTTTGTAAACTCTGGACTCATGAAAATTTATTGGAACTCATGACATGTTCATTGGCTTAAGCTTTTCAAAAAACCATGAGCCCAGGACTTCCTTAGAAAGATCCTAAAGAAAATCTAAGAAAACCTTCAATGATTCAGACTGAGTGATTTTAATCATATACTTTATTACAAGGTTACCATTCCAATCACATCTGTCTATCTGGAGACTAAAATGTAACCTGTTCAATACAATTGTTAAATCCTTACAACAATTGACAATATGTCCTAATATTAATAAGATAGTACTATCATTTCATTCTTTAGAATTCCAAACTTTTAAAACTGTTCTTTAATTTGTATAGCAGTAGATAAATATCATGATGTATCCATGCACTAGTGGTTTGTGCCATTGTGACTGAAAATGAGGTGGAAATTGTTGAATATGAAAACAAAATCCTTAAAAGTTTGTGACCTTTGAGTACAATATTTTATATTTCCAGCTGGAGTGATCTCTCTGTTAGATGAACCAGAACCACAGTTAAAGGTAAGTAGGATATGTATAAAATCGTTGGATTGATTGATTAAATATTGTTTATTGTCCCGCTTGAGAATCTCTCACTCATATAGAGATGTCACCATTGCCGGTGAAGGGCTGCAAATTTAGGCCTATGCTTGGTGCTTATGGTCTTTAAGCAGGGAGGGATCTTTATCGTGCCACACCTGCTGTGACACGGGACCTCAGTTTTTGCAGTCTCATCTGAAGGACCGCCCCATTTATTCGCCTCTTACAACAAGCAAGGGATACTGAGGATCTATTCTAACCCGGATCCCCATGGGGCTAAAATCATTGGAAATCGCCTATGTTACTTTGAAAGAATATATGCATTTAGATGATAAAGAAGTACAGAACTGTACAGTAATATTGCCCAATATGTTGAATTTTCTCGTGTGATAGCAATTTGCACATAGTTAAACATAAATGGGAGATTTCTAGGATAAAATATACTGTTATATTGTAGGAAATTATCAATTTAAAGTAGCCCCTCCATCCTGTTATGGCATAATATTTTGCAAAATCAATGATTTATTTAAATGCATATTACTATAAGTTTTGTTGGTTATTGTAAAAACAAAATCTTGTTAAACATAAAATATTTGAAAATTCTAAGTTATATATATAAATAATCAATGATATGTTTCAAAATATTGAATCAAGGGCAATAATTCTGTTTTCATTGAATCCTTTATCAAGTTCATAATATGATAGATTTTTACAGAAATTTTGAATTGATTTGTAAAAAGAAAAAAAAACCAATCTCTTTATGAATACTATTATATTGTTTTAATCAGATTTTTTAAATTTTGATAATGCTGTTGAAGGAAAATTGCAATTTTCTAATTTTCTGACATTGATGAATGATTTTGTTTAGCCGAAAATTTCAAAATTAAATATGGCAGGTAGGCTTTTTTTTTTTTTTTTTTTTTTTTTTTTTTTTTTAGCAGGTCTTGGGTCTTTAGTGTCTCTCTTTTCTTGTCAGTCAATAGACAAATTGAAGATATCAACTGATTGTTACTTTTTTGATTTCTTACCTTAAGTATAATTTGTACTCTGTACTCATCGTTAAATAATGTTTTCCAACCATTAGTATAAAAGGTAGAAGCAGGAATGAGCTAATTCCAGAATGCATTCTGTATATTTAGAGCTGATGATCAATTATATTAAAAAAAAAAAATGGATCATTGAAATCAGTAGCTTAATTTTGTTAACAATTGATGTTTTCTGGTTATCTGTAGATAATAATGTATTGAATTTTAGCTGCATGTAAATCTGCCTCATCAGGAGTCTATTTACACTTAAGATTATCATGCAAATTTTTTTGTAGTTGATGATATGAGCTTATCCCCTAAATTCTTATTGCATTTATATACTCAGTAGTTAGATCAGAGAAAGCACCTTTGTTTCTCTGGAGGACATGTTAGTATTTTAAAGGCTTATGTTTTATTTTTCGAATTCCAGGGTTGTATTTGGTGATGAAAACAGGGGTACCCATGTTTAAAGCATGTCTCAAATGTAGTTATTAAGTACCACCTGTATGTTTTGATTGATTTCATTATCACTGTGGCCCCTCTTTAGAAGATTTGTTTTGAATAGAAATTCTTGAAGTATATCTACATCACTTGTATATCTCATATGGCCTATTGTTTCACCTTTTAACCCCTTAAAAACTGAAGTATTATGTGCACTTTGTGTTTCAAATTTTGAAATGTTTGTAGGTTTGATGTACATTTTAAAATCCAGGATGTAAGTTACCTCAAATCACTTCCCTTTATACACTGTAGTGTCCCAGTAAGTGATATTCATTTACAGCTGGCAATAACAATTTAAGCTGTTGGTGAGTCAAATTAACTATAGTGAATAAATCATGGATTTCTTCTTTTCCATAAAATATAGTAAAGCCATCATCACGCCTGTGGTACATGATGCGATTTTATTTTAATCTCGAGCTCATAACTTATTTTCAAGCCCAAGCATTTTGCTAGTACTGAAAAAAATGTATCATGATACAATATTTTTTGTCAATACACTGCAATCACCAGAATATCAATATTACTGCATAATGCTACTGAACACCATGTGATTACTGACAATGGATGCAACTCTGTTTATGAGGAAATATCAATAACTGTGCAATCGAATTTCTAATTATCCATTTGATTAGCAATCATGTCTTGTAGATCAAGTTTTCATTAGAGTCATTTTGATTTGAATGCTCATTCATGCTATTATCTGACATTAACTGAACATGTGCTAATCATCCCAAGTGAGATCGAACTATTGCATTTGTATGAATTTGATTCAGGTGATTGATTTAATGTGTTTATGTCGTAAATCTGGATAATTTTGCGTCAATTTATTTTTGCAAACTTGAATAAAAAGCCTATAGGTTTAGTTTTGTGTTTCTTATTTTTGTGAATTTATGCTGGTGCTAAAATAAATTGATGCAAAAAATTCCATCGCACAGATTTATTCCATTTTGGTTCTGTCAACCCTGCAGGCATTGCATAAATGTTAACTTATCTGTAGTGCTGATAAGGAACCTTGCATTGTGTGAGTGCATGGAAAAACTAAATTATTCAAGTCTACACAAATAATGTCTGTCTTTTTCTAGCTTAAGTAAAGCTAAGCATGACTAAAAAACCAAACTAAATGATAGTCAGTGAACATGTGTATTTGATAAAATGAATTTGTTCTATTTAAGAGTACTGGTAAAGCAACATGCATATAAACATAATGATGTGTGAAACATTTGAAATAAAACTGGTGCACTTTTAAAACGAATGTTTATTATACCCCCTGCAACAAAGTTGGGAGAAGGGGGGATGTTCTACTGGAATTAGGTTGTCCATCTCTAGATGCAATGGTTACTGGGCTCAAAAGTTTTATCCTTTTCACGTAGAGTCAACATACCATACATACAAACTCCCCATGGACGAAGATGATCCGTATTGGTTTTGGGTTCAGAGGAGCACCCTTTGAGTTTGGCAGATTGGGGTGGGGTGTATTCTAGTGAGCAGTGCTCATAGTACTTCTTGTTTTATATTAAGAATTTATTCCCTAGAAAAATTGTCTGTAAGCTGAAGCATTTGGATATCCAAAGGTCCACTTAAATAAGGAAAATGTACTAATAATACCATTATACTTCTTATTCAAGATGATGATTTATGTTTGTCTTCCATTGTGTACTCTTAATAGGCCTTTGCTCTTGAAAAGTTGAACAACATCGTAGATGTCTTTTGGGCTGAAATCTCAGAAAATGTAGATAAAATGTAAGTATCAGTACGTTAATCATAAAAAGATTTTCAGTTTGATGTAAAGGTTTCTAGTATCAAAGATTCTAAGACTTGCATTCACATTTTGTTTATTTACAGAGAAGTATTATATGAAGATGCATCATTTAAGAACAGTGAACTCGCTGCATTGGTGGCCTCCAAGGTAAGATGCACTGTGAATTCAACACTTTTTTAGAGTTTGGAGTTTGAAAACTTGTGACTGACACTGACTTCAACAGCAGTGTAAAGTTTGACTTATGTATATTGTACACTGTGATTTCGATACTCATGTGTAGTTAATTAAAAACTTATGTATGATTTACAGTGCCAATTCAACAACAGTGTGGAATTTGACTAAAATTTGTGTATGATTTACAATGCGATTTCAACACTTGTGTAGAGTTCGATGAAAATATGTGTATGATTTACAGTGCAATTTCATCATTCATGTAGAATTTGACAAAAACTTGTGTATGATTTATGATGCAATTTCAACAGGTGTAAATTTTAACTATAACTTGTGTATGGATCTTGTTGAATTACACTGCAATTTCAACACCTGATTTTATTTTCTTCTAGGAGGAAAGTTTCCTGGACAGGAATATGCATAAATACTACATGTACATGGATTAACATGACAATGAATTGATCCTGAGATTTTACTTTACAGGTGTATTATCATTTGGGGGCATTTGAGGAGTCCTTGACCTTTGCCCTGGGTGCAGGCTCTCTCTTCAAAGTCAATGATACATCAGAATATGTTGAAACTATCATAGGTAAATCACTGAGACATTTCCAGTTCTGTTTTGTTTTTTACTGTTGGACATTGCTGGTACTTTTTCTTATGTATTACAATTACTGTAAAATTTAACCAATATATAGTGTCACCTTGATATATTTACATTTGTCATTGTGTTTCCTCATATGACACTACTAAAGAAAGTGACATTCAATTTTTGATAACATGAAGTCAGTCATGTGATCAGTTTTTTTTCTTGTGTGTGAATACAACCACCACTTCACAAGTATTTGGGTCACTTTAGTTTCACTTGGCTTTTTGATTATACAATAACATCATAACAGAAAGAAAAAAAAGCATATATCATAATATTTGTATAGAGTTTATTGTGTAAATGGACAAGAACTGAATAAAACAGAAACATTAAACATACTGTTCAGTTGTTATATCCTGGATTGTTTGAAATACCATCTGCAACTTCTGCTATTTGGCAGATCCAGGATTTCCAAAAGGAATGGGGGCATGGTACATGTGAAAGTCAAGTATTAGCCAAAATATTCAGCCATTTTGGGTGCCAAATCTAGAGTTGTCAGTAATGAATTGCCTTGTAAATTTGTGGCAAAAACAAAGGGTGTATTCTAAATCTGCCTCTGATTCATAGGATGACTTTAATTGATATTAGAGCCAAAGTTATAGGCCTATTCACTTTATGCTATTGATAACTTGTTGTTTCTGGGCAATAGCCATCACAGCCATGAGAAGGCTGGTTTTGAGGCTCTTAAAATCATGTTCATGTTAGGACAAATCCTATAACAGAAATACCTCAAGTGAACAAAAGGTCTTTGTTAGTTTGTGTGTTTATCATCTTATACACTGTGGAAGTAAAAAATAGTAACCTACCTGTACTTTGTCTGCTACAACCCTGAGTCCCAACCATACTAACTATGAACATACCGTTGTTTCCTTCTAAAACTTGCAAAAACCTGACTAAGAGCTTAACATTAGCTTTATTCATCTATTCTAAATTAATTCTCTCAGATCCTTTGAGTACCATTCGAAATCTGTGTTCAAAATTTGTTTTCAACTTCAAGTAGGTTTTTCCACCAAATCACTTCACAAGATACTGTTCCCACTCTTAGATATTATTTCCAATTATTTATTCCACAAAAATCTAACGGTTTACATTTTGTGTTCTCTGATTGTTATTTCGGTCAATTGCTACTCAAGTATAGAATCTCGATAAGAACATATATCAAAATATAAATATAAGAAATAATATATAATTTTTTAAGTGTCATTGGGATATGAAATAAAGTTGGTACGTGATCAAATCCACCAGAAGAACGTTACAGGATTTGATCACATGACCAACTTCATGTCTCTTATATATCAAAATATCTCAAGCTTTTGTCTCGGCCTATATTGGTGTTATATTGAGAGTTATATTATAAAGAGTTTGACCATTGTAGTTCATGAATTTGAAAAAAAAATAGATGTGGTTGATCGATTAATAAATTATTGTCCTTTTACTGTCATTCACAATAACAAGAATGTCACAAGACATGTAAATGCATGAAATTGTTTTGTTTTAGGTCTTCAAACTTTGTTAAATAATGGTATGTTCTATGCTTGTGCATTTGTAAAAAAAAAAATTAATATATATACAACTTCTTCATTTATATCATGGTATGCTGTACAGTGACTGAATACGTTGAGCATTTGATGAACACCTGTAATGACTGCAACTTTTTTTGGAACACAGAAATATTGTATAATGGGTATTTTCTGTGGTTGTCCATTTTTTGCAAATATTTGAGAAGAGGAAAAATCCACAAAAATTGCATATTGCAAATATATATATTGATACATGTCGGTATAGATAGGAATGGTGCAATCACAGAAATTGGAAATGCAGAATATAATTGCTACCTCTTGTGGGTTGGATCGCAAAATTCCAACCCCAGAAAATATCCCTATATACATCAATACACAAAGAGATCACATGGTACACAAAATTTACAGCAGTTAATAGTATTTTCTTTCTCTTGAATACATGTGGGCAATTCTACTGGACAATCTCAGAGACAATTTTCAAAGGATGGTATTAAAATTATTATGGCAATTACCTATTCTTACCTGTTTTCACAACTCATTTTACAGTTAGATTCATTATAATTCCCAAGACAAACCAATCATGTATAATTATGGCTTCTGATCCCTGGTTGTTGGCATTGTTATCAAGGAAGGTATAAAGGTAATTTGACTTTTGTACCAGAAAACAGGTGGCCAATGGCAATAGAGGAGATTGGCTTTATATTGGGTTTTTTAGCTTGTAAATCCATTCTACATATTTTGATGGCAGTATGTTGGGGTGGCAATATAATGGGTGCTGCTGATATACTGAGGTGACAATGTAATAAAGAACATTTTAAAAAAAAAAAAAAAAAATGGAATGGTTTTACAGAACTTTTTATTTAGTTATTTATTCTCTCATTTCAGAAGGATAGAATAATTTTTTTCAGGGTTATGTTTAGATGTATTTCTTTTATTTATTCAATGTTTTAGAATGATTTTGAATCAGCTTTACTGTTAGAGTTTATTACTGTTATGCATTGATAATTTTTAATGCCCTTGAAAAACGATAGAATAAAATTATATTCTAGCCAAATGTATAGACTTCTACACCAAGCAGCGCGTAAAAAACATTGATGGCAGTGAGGACCAGAAAAAGGAAATCGACCCACGATTGGAGGCCATTGTCAACAGGATGTTCCAGCGGTGCTTTGATGACAAACAGTATAAACAGGTATGTGTATGGTCCCGTAGATTAATGATAAAAAATTTAATTTGTAACGGTGGTAGCATATTTTTTCTCCTACCATGTTTTATGCAAGCTCTCTATTAAGGTGTCAAGCTTGCTCAAGAGCTTTCTAGCAATCATGCTAGATTTTGGCAATGCGTCCCCATTCAGCCAATTTCACTGGACGAAATAAAATTAGTGCATAATGTTTTTAAAAGTTTCTTGCAAATCCATACTTTGAAACATTGGATTTATTGATATTCTAAAGGCAGAATATCAATCCTGTTGTTGATATCATTGTTTATATCACTGTCCAATAGTTAAATAATGTTTCTTTGGTAAGAAAAGTTCATTATTTTTGGATGAATTTACTTGAAATATATCAATTTATATCTATAATATCATAGTGTATACTTGACAAGAGTCCTTATTTGGGATCAGCAGAAAAAGATAAATACTAAAGTGATGAAATTGCAGTGGTAGGTAAATTGTGTGCAAATTCTGGTTTTGTTTTCTGTAATCCTGATATTCTATTAAGCAATATGAAGGTATTGTATTTATCTTGAAGAAAAACAGGTTATTTTGAAAAGAAACCCAGGCTTGGTAGCATTCATTTAGAGTTTAATCTTGCTTACAATTACCTTTCAACATATCATGTTGAACTTTTGAATTGATAAGATTATTATTGAAAACAGAGTTCATACTAAAATTGCTGCATCATACATGAACAGAAGATATTACTTTTATAAACTAGTATTCTCACTCTGAAGCAGTGATATTCTTTTCAGTATTTTTCATCTGCATGATTATATCCTTTGTAAAGTAACTGGGCTTCAGGGGATACTATCTAGCAAGAAGAGGATATGAACTTGTTAGAATCAACAACTTCAGCCCAAGCTCTCCTCTTTATTTCTCTTCATGTTAATAAACACATTTTACTGACATTTTACAAATCATTTTAATGTTATATTTTGTGCCTAAAAACAAGATGCCTCCTGCGACACTCAAGTATTTCTCCTACTTTCTCTAATTTCACCTGCTACTTCTAAATCTATTGAGAACCCTGATATATATATGACATTGCACTTGACGCATTTGCGGCCCTTCAGGCCTTTGAGTCGTAAAGAGGAATACATGCAAGATCCACATCATCAGAGCTTTTGAAAACTGCCAGTATGAACATTTTAGTGCTCTGCAAAAATTCCTTCAGACTGGTAGAAAATGAGGGAAATTTTATTGTTTGGAACTGTTAAATGTATTAAAATGCCCTTTTGGCATTATTCCTTACTGTATCTGCCATTGAATATTGATTTGGTTGAGTTTCCCACTGATGACTCTGAACTCTCTGTAACCAGTATATTTATGCTGATTGACATTATGTTATGTTGTAGGCTGTTGGTATATCACTAGAAACCAGAAGAATAGATGTTTTTGAAAGGGCCATATTGGAAAGTGTATGTGATGGTTTTGTTAATACATGTTCATTCATATTGACTGAAATTAAAGCATCAGTGATCATGCATGTTTAAAAAAAAGCATGTTGTAGATGGTTCATATTGATGCAGAATCTCTGAAAATGAGGCATGAATTATTTCAAATCTGTCCACAGGAGGATGTAAATGCTATGTTGCTGTACAGTCTTACTGTCTGCATGTCCTTAATTCCGAACCGTCACTTCAGAAACACAGTTCTTCAACTGCTGACCAAGCTCTACATGGGATTGGAGACCCCAGACTACATCAATGTGTGTCAGGTAATCAGACTTCTCACAAATCAGTAGATTCCCCATTTTCCTGTCCTACTTTACCACTGCTGACCAAGCTCAACATGTCACTGAAGATGTCAGTGTTGTTGCTGGTATTTAGCCTAATCATTAATATACAGACTACCAATTCATTCTCCATCACACTCTGACCATATTTGAAATCTCTTGTCTACCCTTTTCTTTTATCCACCTTCTCTGCACCTCTGTTCATCGAGCTCCATATGGAAACTCAAAATAAATAATTCAAGTAATTTGAAGAGTGAAATAAAGTCAGCCCTCCCCCTACCCTCCTTCTCTTCAGATTCATTATCTTCCCTCTCCATTAAAGAGTCACTGCAGCTCATTAGTGCAAAAGTCATATAATGAAAATTTCCCTCTGAAATTTTGTTGTGTTCTAGTAGTTGAATGTATGAACTTTGCAAATATAACACATTTCTAAAGTTGAAAATTCTCATTTAAGTGCAAAAACTAATACTTTCTGACATACATTTAGTCTCCTTTCGGTCTTCATATGCATGCACACAGACAAGTAAACAATGCAGCATGTTGTCCAGTGAGATATAGCGTATAGTGGGTTGACCCAAAGTTTTGATAGATTATGCGAGAAAAGGGGTAAAAATAGAATGTGATACCACTCATATTAGTAATACTGTGTGACAAACCAATAGCTAGGAGACACACATGCAGGGCTTTAAATATAAGTGCTATTTTTATATGAACACATTACATGCTAGTTTTAAAAAACAGTATGGTCAATAGGGACATGGAGGGGAAGCATTTCTGTTAGAATAATGATTTATAATTACTTAATAGAATAATCTTATACTTGAAAAGTGAGTGTAGATCCCTTAAGTTTCTACACAACAAGTTTACCGTCATTTTAAATCACATGATGTGAAATTACATATAAAAGTCTGAGTCAGCATGAATAAATCTTTGAATTCTAGATGATTTTCAAAGTGCAGTTGAGAGCAGATTGTTGTGTTCAAATTGTTCAATATTCAGTATCAATATGATTTTTATGATTTTATTGATACATGTTTTAAAAAACATTCAAATGTGGAAAATGAGCTGTAGTGTCTTTTAATTATGAAAGTCACTGATTACATGTAAGAATTCATCATTAGTATATTGTTATTGTTGTTTGATAATACACAAGAGGAAACTTTCAAGAGATATGTGTATATGTACTAATAAATTTTAAAGAATAAAAAATATTGAGAGCACTAACTTTTTATGCCCCCTTTGAAAAAGAGGGAGCATATTGGTTTGCACCTGCCTGTCAGTCTGTGGACCAAGTCTTGGCCACTCAATATCTTGAGAACCCTTTGCTTGACAGACATCAAACTTAATACACTGGTACATCTTATGAAGTAGATGACCCCTATTGATTTTGAGGTCACATGGTCAGGGTCAATCCACTCCAAACATAGGAAGATACTGTCCACTCAATATTTTGAGAACCCTTTACTTGACAGACATCAAACTTGGTAGACTGGTACGTCCTAAGGAGTAGATGCCCCTATTGATTTTGGGTTCATATGTTGAAAGGTCAAGGGTCAAACTGGACATTGTAATTTATTGTCTCTATATTTTTAGATTTGCTTGATTGACACCAAACTTGGTACACTAGTACATTCTAAGGAGTAGATGAGTCCTATTACTGTAGAATCCTTATTTTATGCGAGTTCTTAATGTCGTGAAATGACTTGTTTACATCAATACATCTATTGTCTTAAGTTTGTGCTCTCATGAAATTATATGAAAAGAAAAATTTAAGAGTATAATGCTATTTTTCCATAATATATTTAAAATTCCAAGACTACAGCACCAACTGTAACATTCACATCTTTGTCAAAGGATGTACTGATCTGTAAAAAATTAAGCATCAATATGTAGAGATTATTGATTTGTAAACATTAATTCATTAATACAGTGCTACATTTTCTTGGATGATGCTCAGGCAGTGGCAGACATATTGGAGAAACTACTGAAGGGGAGCCAGGTACAACTAACAAATTTTATGTCTTGAAAATGTGAAATCATTTTAAAACCATATCCTGTAATCTTTTCTTGCATCGTAGGATTCCAAAGTTTGATTGTGCTATGCTCCTCTCTTCATTATGTGATGAAGAGAGGAATAAAGCATAATCAAGTGTGGGTATCAGACAATGCTTGCAATGATATTGCTTTATTAAGTGTACTTAGTGTAAAAAATGTATTTGTACATGGTGATGTGCTCATCTCTTCCTCATAAAATCCTTACTTTAGTTTCTGTGTTATAACATAGTCCTCTGCATTTTCATTGTTTAGAACTTGTTACTATTAAACTTGCCTTATACACTGTACCAGAAAAGAATATAGAGTTTTTTCTTATGATAGAATTAAAATTTGGTGCCAAAATATGTGTATGCTTTAAGCAACAATTCAGACTGCACAACTTCAGATTAGATACTGTATGTAATTTTGTGATTGCTCACATGCTGAGATTGAGTATGAAATTGAAACTGTTTTTCTGAATGAATAGGACAATGTATTGATGGCATACCAGATTGCCTTTGACATGTATGACAGTGCTACACAGCAGTTTTTACTGCGAGTACAGAATGCTCTCAGGTCAACAGTCCCACTCCCAGAAACTGACCTCAGAAAATCAACAGACGTAAAGGAAGAACTGAGCTCAGATGAAGGAAAGGAAAAGTATGTGTTAGCTTTTCTGATATATAGCTCTGTTTTCCTATGACTCAAATATTGCTGACATTTTGTTCATTGCCTTAACTTTTGAAATTAACAAGATAACAACTTTATACTTTGTGAATTTAAAGATCATAATCAAATTCATATGCAGATGAAGATCGGTTTGCCACATTGCTTAGTCTGGGTTGGAAGATTAGTCGTGTTCCACAAACACATCTTTTTTCTGAACTTCAGTTATGAAATGAAAACACATTTAATTAATATTTAACAGCAGCTTTGAATGCTGTATACTGTGACTTTTTAAGGATATATCAGATGAGTTATGAAAGAGTTTGAATGATTATGCATGTACACCTTTATGATGCATTCTTTTGCTGATAAAACACCAGTCCTGCTTTATTAGATTTACATGTATGAAATACATCTACACATAAATTGCTTTTTATATACTTGTCTAAGATGTGACATACCTAACATAATATGGTATTCATGTCTGGCTCTCTCTTCATCTGTCCCTCAGCATTTTTGTGTCCAATTCATAACTTAAATACTATGAGGCCTAGAATAATCAAACTTTATCAGCTGATACATCTCAGATAGAGGGTGTGTCACACTTTAAAGTAGGTCACTGTGCCTTTAATTAAGATGGATGGCCAAATACAGGAATTCACTGTTATAATGCCAACATTTGTCCTGCAGCAATTTTGGCATTATAGTGGGGGTGGCATTATATCGGGGGAGGGGGGTTTGTGTACAGCTGTCATGAGAAATAAGACAGATTTGATCTACAACATCTGGACTTTAATAGTTTTATATTTAATAAACACATATCAATGTTGTTTAAAAAACATGTCAATTGTTGACTGCTTTAATGGTTTTATTTTATCCAACATTCGCAGTAAAAAGTTCATTTCAGATTCAGTTGTAGATTCTTTTGATTCTAAATACCACATAAGGCATTCAAGTCCCTGCCTGGCATCTGCATACATTGGAACATGTGGAGCTTCGTCTCCGCTATTGTCATTCAAGGTTTCTGCATTCTTGTTTGAAATAGCCACCACGGAAGATATCTCATCATCAGCAAGTGATTCAGAAGATCAACATTTTTATCCAAATTAAAAAATTCTCTGACTGTCAATCTCATTTATGGGTCTAAATCAAGTGAATCTTGAACTTGATTTAAGGAAAGCTCAAGGTCATGATCATCCATGGTTGTGCTATTTATAGATACACATGTATTTTCATCAGTGACTAACCCACTGTGAATCCAACAGTTTTTTATCGTATCAGGCGTGACGCTTTCCCAGTCTAGTTTAATGAAGTGAATGGCTTCACTGAGTAATACGTTTGGAGGAATATTTTTGTCAAAACAGTCCACAAAATAATGTAACTGCTGTTTGCGGTAATGCGCTTTGAATGCCTGTATAATCCCAGTGTCCAGCGGTTGTAAATAACTCGTAGTGGTAGGGGAGAGAAAATGAATCTTTACGTTTGTTAATTTAGGTACAGCATGACTTGGGGCATTGTCCATGATAAGTAACACGTGCCGATTTTTCACATGCATATTTCTGTCAAAATTCATCAGGAAATCTCTAAAAATGATAGAGGTCATCCACGCTTTTTTAATAGCAGTATACTCAACATAGAGGTTATGATTGAAATTTTTAAATCACCGTGGGTTTAAACATTTTCCAATAACGAAGAGTTTCATCTTTTCACTTCCGTCTGCATTACACACAAGTGCTACAGTGATTCTGCCTTTGGATTTTTTAACACCTTTAGTAGCATCCGCTGTTGTCAATGACCTATCTGGTAAAATTCTATTAAAGAGACCAGTTTCGTCCACATTAAGTATGTCTTTTAATGCATAGTTGGACATTGCCTGTCTAGCTTTCACTCGTCGATCAAAGATGAGATCTGGATTGATTCCTGCACTCTCGCTGGATATAACATGGCAGGAAATTCCATTTCTAGTTTTGAACCTATTCAGCCACCCTTTTGAATATTTGAAATCATGAACACCAAGATCATCACCAAATTTTTTTGCGTTTAATTTTAAGATATTGTCAGTGACTGGAATATTTTTAGCTCTTGCATTTGTGAACCACATGTACAGAGCGTCCTCCATGTTTTCATGATGTGCCATGGGTAGTCTTTCTGGGGAAAGACGAAACATCAAGTTCTGATTCTTTTTTCCCCCCCAATGTCTGAAGAATATCGCCAACAGTCCGTTGTTTCACATTAATTTTCCACAATTCGGTAAAATAATTTGAAATTTCCTGTTGTGAACGCTTTGGATTGGCTTCATGGTACTTAATAATCTCGAGTTTTTGTTTTACATCCAAAATAACATGCTTGGATTTGGGTGTGTCTGCCATTCTCAAACTTCAAAAAACAAGACTACAGATTTGGACTCAAATAATTTTAATTTACGTAACTGAAATGATCTCATCTGCAAACTTTTATGCCTGGGGGACTAATGATAGATAATTGGTTAAGCCTGTTCACCAACAGTTCCTTGTCGGAGCTAAACGGTAATTGATGATAATTGGTGGGGGTGATTATAACGGTAAATGACCAATTCGTACCTGAAATACGTTGGCGGATGGCAGTATGCGGGGGATGTCAATATAACAGGGTTTAATATAGTAAGGAAAATGGGACTTTGAATTTTTTTGGCGATATGCAAGGGTGGCATTATAATGGGGGTTGATATAACGGGGGATCACTGTATAGCAAAATCCTGTTTGTCTCATAACTAGACAATTATTTGGCCTAGAATCATCAAACTTTGTCATTTTATGCATCTCAGGTAGAAGGTGTGTCACACCCTACATTAAAGTCACTGAGACATTTAATTATGATGTGGCCATATATGTTAAAACATTATTTGGACACATACCTGAGTTTTAGAATAAACTTAGTCAAATGGTGCATATGAAGAGAAATGTGAATTGCAACCAAAAAACTTACAAAAAATGGCCAAGCATTTAAAAATCCTCACTGGTTGAAGGATGTCAATTCTGCAAATGTAAGAGTAATGCAGTAATCTTATTCAAGAATGATAACATGAAAAATACATATTTTTTTCATAAAATATAATATATTAAAATATGAATAATTATTTTGTTTCTGACAAAATATATATAACATAAACATGATAAATATGCAATATTGTACTTCAAAAATGCATAGATATCACACATGATTATGGAGATGGCTAATATAGGCAATGCCTGCTGTCCAATCCAATTGTGTTTTCAACATAATAAAATATTGTTTAATTAAATATCACACAACAGCTAGAATAATTCCATTTGTTCTGTGGGAGTAATGATCAAAGCCATTTTATTTCAAGGTGGTCATTTGGACATACAAAGATCATTTTGATAAGAGCCACATTGCATCTGTCATGTCAAAGTTATATTAATGAGTATAATGAAAAGGCTATGGAAATGATTTGTTACTTTTTTAGTTATGGGGTATTTCTTTGTTCAACCCAAAATTGCAGAATAATTTATACCATGTGAATGAAATGATCTAAATAAAACTAGAAATGTTGTTTTCAATATCATTTCTGTGGTTACTTGAACAATTGAAGAAATATATTTACAAGTTAATTGCAATGTGCACCAAGGGACACAACAGGGAATAATCTAGAATGTTTCAGAGGTACCCAAATCTGCTTTGTTAATAACTATTATTGATAAGTAGTATGAACTCAGTTTGTAAAGTGATATATATATATATATATATATATATATATATATATATATATATATATATATATATATATCAGATTAGATCAGGACATAAAACAAATAGGTGAAATCTTTATACCAAGACATGATTTTTTTTGTCAGGTTTATGTTTATTTTAGTAAAATAAACATCTTAAGGGTGTATTATGTCAAGGGTGTTGGCAAGTATTTGACATTGGGGAGGCAAACTGGATTGAAAGTGGGGGGCTCTGACATGTTTTGACTTCAGATTTCCACCAGAAACTTGATATTTTCCTATTTTGCCAATGTCTTAAAGACACCAACAAAGTTGTTATATCAATCTTTTGGTTTTCTCGTTATATTGGATGGGTGTGAGCAATGCTTTTATTAATTAGAGGTTTCAAAATCCAAGACATCAGTAGTGACATTTAGTTTGATAAAAAATAAATATATTTGTTTTTCAATGTATTATTGTACTTTTATGCATGTTTTTTTCAGAATGGACACTGAGTCCATGGAGGTCCCTCCATCACAGACCCCAGCAGTACCCCCCTCCAAACTGCAGGTCAGAGCTTTTGTTTTATGTTCTCATCACTCTAGGGGTGAGATTTCAGATAGAAATTTAAAGTCAAGTAGATGGGCAAGAAGGAGTAAAAACCTCTTATATATACATCAATTACATTTTTGCAAAATTGGGGTAAAATTATATATAGATTTACTTCTGTGTATCAAAATTTTGTGAATCAGTTTTGTTGCTAACAAATTTGAGAAGTGTATTTCATTTATGGTTTTTGCTTATTCATTCCTTTCTATAAATTTTGTAAATAAAATTTCTAAAACAAAAATAATCAGATGTAGTCATAGCACATGTACAATACTACTGTATGATGGGTATTTAGTGTAATTATAATAATGACTAGACACAATCTTGTACTGACGCAACTCAATATAAACAACAGATTAGGTCTTAAGTGATCAACCATTCATTTGCTTATTAATTTTGACCTTGCAAGTTTTGTTTTGTTTATATAGTTACAATATAGTTACAATGGCTTTACATTATTGTATGAAAATATATTATTCAATAGGGAGAAATTTATGTAATTTTCATAAAATTTTATTGGAGGTCTCTTTTTTTGACTCTCAGATTTATTTTTCTTCTGTTTTAATGCATTCCAGAATTTAATCATTTCAAAATGATAATGTTTTTATACCCTACTTGACAGCTAATGCCCCTTTTAAGCATTACAAATTTCCAACTTATTTCAAACAATGTGCTTAAGTGATTTTTACTAATCTTGGAAAGTTTCTGTAACAGCACTATTAATGTACGCTACATTGTTAATAAAGATATCAGCAGTACATGTATATTCCTCTTAAAAGGAATTGCCTAGCTGGGTAGCTCACTCAATAGGTTAATTTGTTGACTGCAGGTCTGTGTTTCATTCATTCAAATCTTGACGGGGTTTTTGTCAAAAAAAAATTTTAAATATTACTTCCTACTAAAACTGTTTTTTAATTAAATAAGGTGAATTTGAAAATTTTCTATTTCAGAATATTGTTCATCCATATATTTCTCTTATGTATTATTCCTTCTTAAATGCCATTTATCAAATTAAAATGTATTTGCATGTTTATTGACTGTTTGAAAATATCAATGGTATGATACAAAATGATACCAACTCTGTACCATGAAGCACATTACAATAAAGAGTGTGAAGGTACCTATTTTGATGAAAGAAAGATTTATAACAGTTAATACAAATGTTTATTCACAGCATCATAAACATGTGTAATGTCTGGTTCAATTTAATTCAAATAAAATGTTTTATAAAACACTGATGGGACTCCTCTGTGCTTGGTGTTGTTTGGTGCTACTGTGTGCTCAGTTCTACTTCTGTGTGATCAGTTCTACTAGGTGTCTGATGTTAGATGCTAAAAGTGTTGTTGCTCTCAAATACTACAACTAGTCTAGGATATGTAATTTTGTGTGCATATTCACAAGAAATTCTAATTTGATTTTTCCCCATGAGAGTTATGCCTTTTTTGAACATAGAAATTTGGCCAAAATATACTAACCATTTGGTGCAACTTGGCCAAAATATACTAACCATTGGTGCAACTTGCATGAAACTGGTTTCCAAGCCACATGTAATTAAAATATTTTACACAATTTACATTTCTAAGCAATATTACATATGACTTGAATAATGCAATCTACTTACATTTGTGAAAGCAATATAGCACAGAGGCATTGGAATTTGTTGTATTTTGGGCATATAGCATTGTAGATTGCCAATTATTAGGTCACCAGGGTGACTCAGGTGACCTATTGCTGTTGGTCTTCAGCCATTGTTATGCATCACCCATTAGCAATTTTACATTTTGGAACTTCTTGTTTTTGTATGAAGCATCTTGGGATAAGAGGAATGTAAACTGTGAAATTTATGACTTTAACACCCCAGGAGTCTCATGGACAGGACCAAATATGCTAAAGAAGGCTGTATTTTCAAAAATCTTCTCTACTCCCACATTTGTGGGGAAAAAAATAAATGCAGGATTATGATATCCATGAAGCTCTCCATCAAAATTGTGAAATTCATGGCACCTTGGTCAGGTGTTCAGGCCCTAGGGCTTGGCCAATATGGCCATATAGTGAAATGTATTTAATCTTAGATCTTAGAAATTCTTCTGTTTTACATCCATATGTATATACAATGGTATTTATGCAAGTTAAGATTGCAGATGTATTTTGTATGCATAATATGTAATTTTTAAGTGATTGCAAACAGCTAAAATTAATCCATACGAAATCATATTCATTACAAAAGCAACGAAAATTTATCCCAAAAGTAAATACGTCTACAGTAATCAAAATGTTTAAAAATAATTAGGGAATGTTAAAATGATTTATATGCTTCAATCTTCCATTTTTCCTTCTTCTGTAATTGAGGGGGCCTCCGTGGCCGAGTGGTTAGAGCATCGGGCTCAAAATCACAAAGCCTCTCACCTCTGTCGGCGCGTGTTCGAATCTCGGCCGCAGCGTTATGTGAGCAAGTTTGCCAGTTTACTTGCGGAAGGTCGGTGGTCTCTTCCCAGGTACATTGTATCTGGGTTCTCTCCTCCACCAACAAAAACTGGATGCCACCAGATAACTGAAAAATTGTTGAGTGTGGCGGAAAGCAATAAATAATCAAATAATCTTCTGTAATTGAATAGGAATTGTATGCATTTTGAAAGATCATGTTATGTGTAGTATTGTCACTCATTCCAGGGGCATGGAGTATGTGAGCTTCCTCACTTTTTCTTTTCTTTTACTAGATTCTGGGTCTCTGACACTATGATCAGGACTACAAACCAGTTATATATCAAAGTCCAACCCTCATGATCTAAAGGATATCGTGTACAAAGCATTGTTAAATTTTAAGTAAAACATCAAATTATCTCAGTGAAAGGAAAGTGCACAACTCTGAAAACCTTACTCTGTTTGTTGTACACCAAAGTCCACCACCTTTGTATTAAACTAGATGCAATGCAAATTGGCTGTTACATACAAAAAATATGATTAATTCTAAATACTGCACACCAGGAATGTGCTGTGATGATGCAACTTTACACCAGACTATAAAATTATCCAAGTTCCAAACACCCAAATTCTTTTTTCTCTATGACTTTTAGATTTTTGTATGTAAGCTGAATATGATATAGATTTTCCTCTTAATTCCATCATTAAAACCTTTAGAAACAAAATTAACTTCATTATCTATTAATGATATCATAGGCTAGAATCATGCCGCTGATTTGTTTGCAATATTGTCTGTTTAATTTTCTGAACATATTCTTTGCCATAAAGCAAGGAGTTATTAATTTTCATAAACCTTTTCATCTTTGAAAATCTTAATGACAAAATGACCATAGAGTGGTCTGATCTGTAGCCAGGTTCTATAACACAATCATGTACACTGTAAAAATAAAAAGTTCAAAATCAAATCTAATCTGCCTAATTTAGTTGGAGTTTTTCTTCTCCAAGTATATCTTCTTCTATCAGGGTGTAGTTCTCTTTTTATATTTTTATATAAGAAATATCTGTGTCATTCATTGCCTAACAAAGTATTTCTGGCATTTGGGTTATTAACGTTATTATCCTTATAAAATTTACTTTCAAAATTGGAATTCATTTCATTACAAAATTAAAATCACCATAGAATTTATGGTTATTATTTTCAAAATATTGTGCATTTCCTGCTAGTCTTTAAAATTGGGCCATATAAATTAACTAATGTTATTCTTTTACCTTCTATACTGACATCTAAAATAACATAATTGCCATTATTATCCTTCTTTTCTTTGTGTACAACAAATTCAAAAGTATTGTTAAAAAGTATTGCATTGAAAACAATGGAACTGAGAAAAAAACACTTTTCAAATCCCCGTTTGTAATAATATTATGTATATTTTCATCACAGTGTGAATCTTGTAGAGAGTAAATGTCACATTGTTTTGTCTTTAAAATTTTCAAAACATCTTTCTTTTTTTCTTGACAACCTAATCCTTGGCAGTTAGGTGTTCTTACCGACATGGAGTTTTCATCAATTCATGTTTCTTGTTTATGGGTAGAAATTTTATGACCCCGATCGAAATTAACATGAAATAAATACTCATTGTTGGCTAACCAGCAAGAAAATTTATAGATTATATTGTCATCTACTTTAAATCAAAATTTATATAAACAACATGATAAGGACGATTCAAGTTCATTTAAATGAAGTGCCATGCCCATTTTGAAGTGGAGGTAATTAAGAATTTGTGAAAGAAGGCTTTAGTGGCATCTTTTAAAAATCTTCTCAAAAATCACTGGAACAATTTCAATTAAACTTTGCATGAATCATCCTTGGGTAAAGGGGATTCAAGTTTCAAGTGAAGGGCCATGCTCCCTCTAAAACTAAAAAAGAGATAAGAAAAGGCAAAAATAGAGTGGATTCATTTAAATATCATCTCAAGAACCACTTGGCCAGAAAAGTTGAAATATACATGAAAGTCTCCTGGCACAGTATAGATTCAAATTTGTTGAAATCATGGCTTCCAGGGGTAAGGTGGGGCCACCATAGGAGATCAAAGTTTTACATGTGAATATATAGGGAAAAAACTTTAATATACCTTGAACTATTTAAGATAAGACTTTCATATATTGTATATACATTCTTCATGGCAAGATCTTTCATGTAATGCAATGGGGTGTGATTTTGACCTGTAAGTTTGACCTACTTTTTATAAAAACTGACCAATTCAATATGCTCTGAACTATTTAAGGCAGATCTTTCATATCATATATGTGTGTGTGTGTGTGTATATATATATATATATATATATATATATATACACACACACACACACACACACACACTGGAACCTCATTCATGGTTTAAGTTAGAACGCTTATAACGTTGGAATATGAAAACACAAAACCATTTCTTAACAAACCTATATAAAGTAGACATGGTTATTACGTTGTCCCTAGATGCTGAGATTCAGTTTTTGTGAAAAAAAGAAAATGTGACAAAAAAGTAATAAATCCCACATATGGTGGCTTTTGATTAAGATAATCACCCTATAACTAGTATGTTCACACACCTGGGCTGCCCCAGCTATTTTTGTGTGTTTCATAGTCTCTTAGAAGATTAGTGACACTTGACTGATCACACTTCAACAGATATAGCTGAGTTCCTAGCATCAAAGCATTGATAAACAATTATACATAACTATTGTTTATTTAAAAACTACACATCCTTAAACTTTTTATTCACAGCTTGGGTATCCACAAACAGCATCAGCAATAGTTAAAACAATTCTGTCCCTTCAGTGAGACCATAAACAAACATCATATTTCTGGTACACTTGTGTGGTCAGTAGGGGTTCTCTGCCCATAAATAAAGTTGAGGCACACTGATCACAAATTTAAAAGTTTTTATTTTTACAAGCAGTGGCAGTAGACGTACGGCATTCACACTGTATCGTTATGTGCACATGGCTCTACAGTAAAGCGTGCGAGGTGCAGATCAACACTACAATTTCACATATTGCATAGTGTTATTTTAAAGCTGTATAGTCCAATGTTTATTATTTTTTTGTACAAAATTACTTTTAAGGAGATTAATTAATTTTAAAAAGTTCCTTTCCTTTAATTACATGCTTGAAAACATTTGCATGTAAAAGAAAACAGTGCAATGAGCAGATTATTTAAAAGGTAAATATACGGTGAAGCCATATTATACATTCAGTCAGTTGGGTGTCTATAAATAGCCCCACTTGCATAGGGAATAAATGATATAAATCGAACACCATTGTCTAGAGCTTAAAACAACATGTTACAAAGAGGTATCTGATATATTTATTCCTCTTAAACTTATGGAACTGTACTGTAGTAACGAAATACACAGCTTTACTCAAATAAGACTAACCCTGGCCTGCAAGATTAAACTGAACATGTGACTGTCACTGGATGGTCAAGTGATGATTGTTTGAAATGTTGATTTAAAACCAAATAATTCTGGTTAAAACAGATGAAATAATGTATGCCATATTGTATGGCCTCATAAATATGTATGTATGATAATTTTAACAGTGTTTTTACAAGTTGGACAAAATTTGTCAAAATTCGGACCATACAACTTTAATAAAAATAGAGCTAAATAAATAGTTATCAATAAAAATTGGATGTTTCTTGACTTTTGTTTTTGTACAGTTTGATGTACAAATGTTGAGTACAATCAAGTTCTTCAGCAAAATTTATTCGCACATATTGTGCAAGAAAACAGAAGTATAATCTATATAATCTATAATATGGACACATGTCAGATGCAGATCACGCAGATAACCAAAGTTTACTAAGAAAAAACAAAAGGGGATAAGGACGTGAAGAAATATGGACATTTAAGATAAGCTGTAAAAATATAGAATGTCAAAGTTTATGAAACAACACATGTTTTGTGGAAAAAGTTTGGAACTGGAAGGTTTAGCAAACACATCTTATATCATATTGCAGACAGAGGAAGAAAAATGCTTGACAGACAGGATGAAGAAACTCCACACTATCCTGGGTGGGGAAGTGACCATTGGACTTCATTTACAGTTTCTTATCAGAAATAACAAAACAGACACACTAATACTGAAAAATACAAAGGTAGATATAAAACACCAAGGTATTTACAGGTAATGAGAAAAAGCAAAGTTGTTCTGTAATTAATGAAAGTAGATGGATAAAAATAAACTCATCCAGTAAAATTGAAGGAAGGTGTACAAAATAAATTTATCCTGAGGTAGGCAGAGAAAACAATTTTGTTTTATTAAAAACTAAGGTAGGTATAGACAAACTAACTCATCAAGGTAAGTACAGAAAACAACTCATCCTGTCAATATCAAGGTAGGTAGAGAAAACAACTCATCCTGTCAATATCAAGGTAGGTAGAGAAAACAACTCATCCTGTAAATATCAAGCTATGTAGAGAAAACATCTCATACTGTAAATATGGAAGTAATTAAAGAAAGCAAACTCATATGTAAATACCAAGGTATGTAGAGAATAATAGAATCCTTCATCAGTATGCGTATGGGATAGGAAATTTAGGAAACAAGATTCACAGTCAAGGACAAGGCTTTGTTGAGTCTTAGACAACAAATTTTGTCCCCAAGGTGACATTTCCCTATACCACATGAATGAATAATGAAGTTCTCACATTTTATCCACAGTTTAGTGCAATATTCTAGATTTAAAACTACTGAAATCTTCATTTAAATTTTAATACAAAAACTAATTAGACAGTAAGAAAGAGCATACTTGAAAATGATATACACATTGTGTAACCCTAAAAAGCTCAAGGCTTTCCCTTCAAAAGTTATATCAAATCAAAATTCAAAGAGAACACAAAATTTTACTTCACCATGCAATGTAAATATACATGACATCATAATCAATGACATCATAGCAGTGTAAAACTTGTAGAATCCTTCATTAGTACAAGTTGTTGGATTGGGAAATTCCACTGAGGGGAGAAGATTTGCAGTCTAGGGCGAGGCTTTGCCAAGTCCTAGACAGCAAACCTTATCTCCAGAGTGGAGTATCCCTATCCATGTGAGAAAATAATGAAGGATTATTTTTTTAACATTTTATCTACAGTTTAGTGTATTAATTCAACACCTTTGAGATTTAAAATCATCAAAATCTTCCATTTGAATGGAAATGTAAAAAAGAATTTGATGGTCAAATAGAGCATACCCAAAAGTGTTTTACACTTTATATGTAAGTTAGAAAACCCAAGACTGTCCTTCAGAAAGCTATATCAAATCAAAATTTGAAGAAAACAGTACAAAATATTTTACTCATTTGTGTACATGTAAATGACATCATAGTGGTGTAAGACAGAAAAATCTCACGTCGCGCACTGGTGATAATGTGAGGAAGAAAAATCTTGCATAGGTAATATTGACCTCACACTGGTGATCATGTGAGAAAGAAAAATCTCTCACAGCTGTCCTACATGGGTAATGTCAGTCTCAAAATTGTGATAATGTGAGACAGAAAATCTCACATGGTTGTTTCACATGGGTAATGTTGGTCTCAATCTTGGTTTAAATGTGAGAAAACAAACTCATCATGTAAAATCTACATAAAAGTGTTGCCCCCTCTTTTATTATATAAAGCATTCTAGTTAAACAAAGTATGATTATTTGCTCACATTATCACTAGTATCGACTTTACTGATGTGATACAGCTATATGAGATTTATCTGTCTTACAGTGCTGTAACGTTATTATTGTGATGTCATATATTTTCTACTATTTATGTTACATGGTAAGGTAAAATATTTTTTATTGTTTTCTTTAAATTTCAATTTGATATAGCCTTTTGGTGAACAACCTTGGGTTTTTTAGTTTACACTTACAGTGTAAACAATTTTTGGGTATGCTCTTTCTGCCTGTCCAATTAGTTTTTGCATTGAAGTTCAAATGAGGATATTGATAATTTTAAATATTCTCAAAGCTCCTAAATTTATGCACTGAACTGTAGGTAAAATATGAGAAAAATAATCCTTTATTATTTACTGATGTGGGATAGGGAAATTCCACCTCTGGAACAAGATTCAATGTCTAGGACTCAGCAAAACCTTGTCCTAGACTGCGAATCTTGTCCCCTCAGTGGAATATCTCTATCCCACATTAAAGGATTCTATTAATCCCAGATTGAAAATAAGTACACAGATGTTAGGGAAAAAATGAAGTAAAACAAAAGAAATAGCATTCTTTAATATTCATCATCTCTGAAATTTTGTTTTCAGGAGGCAGTAAGGAATTCTGTTTGTCATTCAGCAACAGTCATATCTAACTCTCTTATGCATTGTGGAACGACATGTGATCAATTTTTAAGGTAAGCTGGCTGCCAAACAGTTGAAACTTTGTAGATTGTGGGTGGTACCTCACTTGTAGACCATGTGATTTATTGTTCCAAGTTTATTTTTATTTGTATTTTACTTTTTTGTGGGCATAGCCCTTTAGAATGTGTAAATTGTGTTATGTGTGCAAGTACTTGTGTGTACATATGTATACTTATGTGTTAGGGATGAGATGGGATATACATTTAAGAAGTTTGTTGCAGAAAATAGCACATTCAAATCTAAACATAAACAAATAAACATATTTTATTCAAATATTCACAGAGACTGAATACATCATATGTAAATAAAGTTGATAATTACAGAGAGAAAAGGTACTGTTAAAAATTGTCTCCCAGGGGCCTTAGGGGCAGGGCAAAAACTGCCAAAAATCCACTAATTTAAAAAAAAAATTCTATACAACCCACATATTTTTAAGAAAAATTAAATGCATAGTGATGTTAAGCAGGATGACCTCTACCAAAATTTGAATTTTGCAGCCCCAGAGTTTTGATCCTAGAATGGATCCAAATTTTTTCTAGATTTCATAGCCCTTGGCAATAGTGTAATAGGCAAGACCTTGTGACAGTGGTGTTTGATCTTTTGACTTACTTTTAAAACCCCCGACTTTTTCAATATATCCTGAACTAGATAAGATTGAGGTATCATATTTTTTATATAGATTTTTTATGGCAAGATCTTGTTATTCTGTAAAGTTTGTCCTTGTAACCTAGACTTCAGTTTTTAAAAACCTGACCTATTCAATATCTCCTGAACTATTTAAGGTAGAACTTGAATATTTTGTGCATAGATTTCTTATGACAAGACCTTTCATTCTACAAGGGCAAATCAATAAGTAACCAGCCTAACTTATTTCCAGTTGAGATCCACCTCTTCTTTTTCAATGCATTTGCCCTCTAGTATGATGCACTTAGACCAACAGTGTTCAAGTGCCATCAGTCCAGAAATGAAGAAGTCAGGGATCTTTGCATTGACCCACTCCTCAACTGCCATCATGACTTCTTCCTCAGACAGGAAATGACATCTGCAGATATCCTTTTTGAAATTTGTGAATATGAGGAAGAAGTTGCTAGGAGCTAGGTAAGGCGAACAGACAAGATGTGGTATTAATTCATACCCGTTTTGCTCTACAGCATTCATTGCAACGTTACAAGTGTGGACTCTCGCATTGTCCTGTTGCAACAAAACACCTTAAGAGAGTTTACCTCGGTGTTTTTCGCAGGTGGCAGTTCTCATCTGGTCTAGCAAGGTTGCATAGTGCACTCCAGTGATTATAATTCTCTTGGGTAAAAAGTCCACAACATAATAATGCCTTTTGTGTCCCAAAATACTGTGGACATTGCCTTGCCAGCAGATGGTTGCATCTTGAACTTCTTTGGTCTTGGGGACACCGGCCCTACCCATTGATGTCTCTGAGCTTTATTCTCTGGCACATGATAATGAACCCAAATCTCATCTACAGTCACCAGATGCAAAAGAAAATCATCTTTTGACCTAATATGCTTCAACAAGGTGCTGCATACTGATGCTCTGGTTGCCATTTGCTTGTTGCAAAGGGATTTGGGGACCCAACAGGCTGTTAGCTTCTGCATACCTAAATGATCATGTAAGATTGTTGAAATGCCACCATGGGAAATGCCTAATGCCTGAGCTATTTCTTCCACTTGAATTCTCAAGCAGGAAAACAATATGCAACCAACCGACATCATATTTTGTATATAGATTTTTACATCAAGATCTTGTTACACTTTGGTGTTTGACCTTGTGACCTTGACCTGATAGTTTGACCTACTTCTAATAAAAATAATAGTAATAATGATAATACTAATAAAAATCTAATGTATTTGATATCTCCTGAACTATTTAAGATAGACCTGTCATAGTTTGTATATAGATTTCTTATGGCAAGTGACCTGGATCTTATTCAGAAAGCAAGGTCATGTTAGTCATATTAGTATTGAGGTATCTTTGTGTTATGTGAACTCATTTTCAGTTATGTTGTGATTTGTTGGGGCTGAGTTGAGGCCACAATATGGGATAAAAAAATTTTCATGGGAATAAAGATTGTTAAAAAATCTTTTAGAAATCACAACGACTGGGCCAAGGTGACTCAGGTGAGTGATGTGGCCCATGGACCTTTTGTTTTATGAACGGGAATACCTCTGATATGAGTATTTCATTCATTATTTGATGTTGACCTAGTTTTTTCCTAGGAATGTGGGGTGGGTTTTTTTTTTGTTTTGTTTTGAAAATGAATTATAAACTGATGTAAGTAGGATTTTCATGATGTCTATCTCGTCTTCTTGTTCATTGACATGTTTGTCATCCACTTTTAAGTTACATGAGATACATATTGCACCAATTGTTCAGAGTGAAGTCCTCTGGTGTGTTGATTTCAAGTTGTTGCATTGATTATCACCAAATGTGAATAAATAGCTAAATTTATGAACTTGAGTGCCATTTCTAGTTGTTAAGACGCTGTTCAGGTGTTTCATTTAGTCACAGTCAGAGGTTGAGTATAGGTTTTGGGTTGAGTAGGGCAGATAAGTGTTTAGCTTTTATTTTCCCTTGCTGGTGGAATATGACTGAGAAGAAAATTTTTGTACCACAATATACTGAAAATTTCACCTGTTACATTCACAACATTGATGTTTTATATGTCTTAATCTTTAATGAGCATTTATAGCACTCTGTTATGTGCTAAGAAAGGAAATAGTTCACTGACATGAATTAGAAAAAAAAAAATATCGAAAATGAATTAATGACGAGTGGTAAAATGAAACATAACTGTTGATTAGATTAAGACTATTGTGTGAAAATTCTTACTTGAATATTGTATAGCTAGTAATTGAGGTTCATGCAACCTCTACTTGATGTAGTGTAATTGCAAATCAATTATGATCCCACTAGCATTATGATAAAGGCACAACTCTCATACTAGTCCACAATATTTTGTTACAATTCTCAAACATATATCTTTTATATATATATATATATATATATATATATATATATACATCATATTTACATATTTTCTATTTGTTTTACAGAGATAATTTGGAATGGTTAGCTAGAGCTACGAATTGGGCAAAATTTTCAGCAACAGCTAGTTTAGGTGTAATTCATAAGGTAAGATAAGAGATGTAGTATTGTATATTTGACTTCCAGCATTGGTATAGAATTGGAATAGAATATTCTTTTAAGGTCATCTTAGTCACTTACGTGACCTTTTGTGATTAGTGGTTGTCCTTTGTTGTCATTTGAACATATTTAGATTCTTTCCTGAAAGTCCATGGCCATTTTTCATCAAAGAGTTAGGTACAATAAACATAAAACAGTCTTAAAATTTCATATAATTAAATTCATAATTAATAGCATAAAATTGTCTAAAAAATTATAGTTAACGTGGGCACCAAATGTAACAGAGACTGGTTTGTGCCTCAGCTAAGAATCGAACCCGGGACCTCTGGCACGACAGTCTAGTGCTCTACTGATTGAGCTAAAGGGTTAACCCACTAGCCCGAGCTAGTAGGAAGGTCATGTATCTAACACTACCACATTGTCCTCCTCCAGAGAGGGAGACGTTCCGACTCTCCCAGAGTGCCAGCACCTGTTGGGCGAAGTTCTGGGGGAATCACATTCACCTGCCAGAGATTACCGGGGTCCCAACATGGGCGCCAAATGTAACAGAGACTGGTTTGTGCCTCAGCTAAGAATCGAACCCAAGACCTCTGGCACGGCAGTCCAGTGCTCTACCGATTTAGCTAAAGGGTTAACCCACTAGCCCGAGCTAGTAGGAAGGTCATGTATCTAACACTACCATATTGTCCCCCTCCAGAGAGGGAGGCGTTCCGACTCTCCCAGAGTGCCAGCACCTGTTGGGCAAAGTTCTGGGGGAATCACATTCACCTGCCAGAGATTACCCGGGTCCCAACATGGGCGCCAAATGTAACAGAGACTGGTTTGTGGCTCAGCTAAGAATCGAACCCAGGACCTCTGGCACGGCAGTCCAGTGCTCTACCGATCGAGCTAAAGGGTTCACCCACTAGCCCGAGCTAGTAGGAAGGTCATGTATCTAACACTACCACACAATGGTCATGCTATATATACATATTATGTATACATTTGCATATGAGCAAAGCAGTAAAATAAAATGCATATGCTGAGCATAATGTTATCAATGTAGCAGGCTACAACAGTAGGATAAATATATTTTTAAAAATTTTGAAGAAAAGAAATGTAATAAAGGCCACACAAATGAAAAAAACAAAATTTGTGAATCAAACTTAAACAAAACAAAACATATCAAAGACCATGTATTGAATTAAAATGGATGAGTGTTAACATATACAAATACACACACAACAATACATAGACACAAATACTACACACAACAATACATATACAAATATATACTACACATAACAAGATGTACAGATATTTAGATTTAATTTTAATGGTGGTCTGTCAAACATCTTACAGCATCTTCAAGTTATTTATAGGATAAAGATTCTTACATTTGACTTGTTATCTTGAAAAGGAATGGAAAATTAAAATAAAAATAACATTCAATTTACATGGAAAATAGAAGCTCATGCATGAAGATATCTTGTAAAATGTTTTAGTTATGAAATATGACATATAATTTTGGCAACAGTTGATTTATTTTTGGTCATTTTGGTATTTATTTCTATGTGGATAGTCCATTTTCTCTTTCACATTATTATATGAAATGGTTGTAAATGTATTTACACTAATGTCAAATGGTTGTAAATGTAATGTCAAATGGTTGTAAATGTATTTACACTAATGTCAAATGGTTGTAAATGTATTTACACTAATGTCAAATGGTTGTAAATGTATTTACACTAATGTTAAAGTATTATGTTTATTGCTTTTTACCTGCATCACTGCAGGTGACAGCAGGTCTAGTAGTCGCTCCACTTCATCCATCGTTCATCTGTCAATCTGACTGTAAACTTTCACATTTTCAGCTTCTTCTCCAGTACCACTGAGCCAATTACAATCAAGCTTGGCAAAAAGCATCCTTAGGAGAAGGAGATTCAAGTTTATTCAAATGAAGGGCAAAGCCTTGCTCCATGGGAAGATAATAGTGAAATAGCAAAAATACACTGACATATTTTAAAAATCTTATTCTCCAGAACCACAGGGCCAATTTCAATCAAACTTGATACAAATTATACATAGGTGAAGGGAATTCAAGTTTTTCAATGAAGGGTCATGTCCCCTTCAAATGGGAGATATTCTCAAAAATGCAAAAATAGGGTGGAGTCATTTAAAAATCTTCTCAAGAACCAATGAGCCAAAAAAGTTAAAATTTACATGGCAGCTTTCTGACATAGTGCAGATTCAAGTTTGTTAAAATTAAAATAAAGCGAAAATCTTTAAATATGGGCCAAGGTGACTCAAGTGAGCTCATAGGGATTTTGTTTTAGAAAAATGATTATTGCTTTGTTTGACTGAGTTGTCTATTGAAGAGTAGTTTGTGTGCTACTCAGATGACTGTTAAGGGTCCATAGAATTTAGGCTGCACATATGTTTCTAAAAAGATTGCCCTCACTTATTTAACACCAATATTTTTTCCACAGGGTCATGAAAAGGAAGCACTAAATCTCATGTCCACTTATTTACCAAAAGATTCAGGTCCAGGGTCTGCATATTCAGAAGGAGGTGGACTTTTTGCCTTAGGTAAGATACACTTTTGTTTTTACAATACATCTGGTTTGAACAGTTGAAATATTAACATATCAGAATTTATTCTTGTCTTATGGTTTACATGAAAGCATGGAGGATATTATTTACCCATCATCTATCAGTCAGTCATATAGTCAGTTTGTGTGTCATCTTATTACAAAATATTCGTACATGCCAACTTTCAAAAATCCCCATGGGGAATATTTAGCAACATATGTCATGAAAATAAATATTTGTCTTTTCAAAGAAAATATCAATATAATCATTGTACATGTATCGTATATTAACACAGCATCAAAAAGTATATTTTTATTCTCATTTAGCTTCAACAAAACTTAAAAAAACACACTTTGAAAGATAGGGGAGAGTGTTGATATTTTGGGCAGTTCTTTATATATTTCGGAAATACTCATCATATAACCACTCAACACCGACATGTTGTATATCAATTGATTCTGTGAACATTCTAGATTTTGTTCTTGGGTTTCATTGAATTTTTTTCTGTTATTTATGCCATATATTAACACTTAAACAAAGTCAAGTAGATGGTTGTAACTTCGGACAGTGGTGTTGTTATTTTGGACATATGTTGTTCCAACTTTGGACAGTTAGTAAATTCATTTGTTGCCTTTTATTTTTTGCTTCAATGGCATTTTATGCCTTTGTTTTTGCACACTATCTATTTTTGTAGTGATTTTGATTTTGTTTACAATCTTTTAATTATATCCATAACTTTTACCAGCAAAATAGGTCTCATCAGGACTTGATTTTGCCGATCAAACAAAATGGATGACGGCACCTTTCACAGTAATGTTAGTAAAGGACATTTATATAAATCTACCAATCAGAGCTTAGTTACACATGCACATATATTTGGGTGTTTTCAATTTTTTAAATATATCAAGTTTGGAAATAAGTTTGAATTTGGAACAAATAACAACAGAAACGTAAGATATAATGCTTTTTTTTGGCTGTCCGAAATATTACCCCCATCTGAAATATCAACACTCTATAGCCTAATTATTTCATTAAAATCATCAACAACAGTTAAACTTGTATTAAGAGACCGTCTAATAGAGAATGGAAAAAAGGTCATATTGTCTACACGCTTCCCAAACCTTGTATTTTGATACTTTTTAGGAGCGACAAAACACTTTCTTATCCAATTATTGTATATGAAATATCAATTCAGCTTACACAAGTAAATATTATTAGTGCTGTTTTTGACAAGGTGGTTTACATTTTATGCTCCCACATCTTACAAAGGTTACAACTGATGTATGATTTATTAGGTACATATGATTTTTTGATATTTCAAATAAATTAATGCAAAATAAGTCAGTAATTTGTCCTAGAATTATTAATTAACATTTTGGGAAAATGAAATGCTTATCTCCCCACAACACTAGTATTGGGTTTTGGATTAACTTTGATTTGGTCATTTTAGATTGTTTCCCTGAACATTTGTACCCACTTTGCTCAACAACCTTAACTTATATTATTTACAAGTTACATCTTCTTTATACAGATAAGATACTCTTTAAATGATATTTAGTACACCTCAACCTTAACTAATATTATTTACAAGTTACATTTTCTTTATACAGATAAGATACTCTCTAAATGATATTTAGTACACCTCTCATGTCAGTGGTGTTCAGTTAAAAATATTAACAACTAGCCCAGGGGCTAGTGGCAGTAACAAAGTTACTAGCTGAAGATCGTCAGTTACTAGCCCATGAACTACTGATATTAATATAACAAAATGTCTAAAAATGGAGTTAATACATGCAATTTGAAATATAAATATGCAAACAATGGTCAGTTTCATATCTTTTATTATTAAACAAGCTTCTTGTCAAGCAGTGAATGATTCAATTTAATTATAATTATATGGCATTACACACTTTCTACATGGAATGATCCCATTGGGATTCTGGTTAGAATAGTCCTCAGTCTCCCATGCTTGTCGTAAAAGGTGATTAAATAGGACGAACCTTCAGATGAGACTGCAAAAACGAGGCCCTGTGTCACAGCAGATGTGGCACGATAAAAATCCCTACCAGCTCAAAAGCCAAAGAGTCAAGCATAGGCCGAAGTTTTGCAGCCCTTCACCGGCAATGGTGATGTCTCCATATGGGTGAAAAATTCTCGAGAAGGATGTTAAACAATATGCAACAAACAACTAAACGGAAAGTGAAAAACCTTCCAAGTTCAAGTTATAGATTTTCCCTGAAACTTTGGATTTCATAATATCTTGATATTTTTGGGCCTATAGTACTTGCAATGCATGAGACATTTCTCGTTATCATGTGGTGTTGTCCACTGTATCTGTCTGGCTAACATTTTCTGTTTGTAATTGTTAAGTCAAAAGAGAAAGGTAAAGATAATGAATATTGATGAAAAATTCTATAAAGAATACAGAATGAGGACAGCAAACAGAGAAACAACATTGATACTGTAATGGATATTTCTTCATTTTGTCACTGAACTGACAATTGCTATCAATGCATAATGCATATTTCTTAAAACAAATTGAAAATCTTTATTTGTCAATAAAGATAGTTCATACATAAAGTTGGTCAACATAACATTAAAAGTTGTACAACGAATAATGCATTTATTTATGCTTTAGATTTACTAGTTTGACAGGTTAAAGCAGCATTGATTTTTGCTCACCCAACCTCTAAAAACTGGTAGCCCCAGGTTTCGGGCAATGGAAATTGCACACCCCTGCATGTACAAATGTAGAGAGCAGGATTTATATAAATCTGTTGGCTTGTTTCCTTATATTGTATATTCAAGTTGATCGTTTGTATGTTACTGAGATTAGGTAAAATTAAATATTGCTCAAATTAACCCTAACTATACCAACACTAATGATGTACAGTTGTTTTTGACAGAGGTAAAATGCACTGAAACAATATTCACAATCATGTATCAAACAATTTAGCAAAACATTTAAAAAAAAAAACAAAAAACCAAAACATACAATACTCTGCAAAAATAATATTAAGTTTAATAATATCAAAGGAGTGACACTTTGCTGCGGAAAAGAAAATGTGTCAAAAATTTTAACAGGTTAGCATAAAAAAATTATGAATGCGGAAAATTGTCATAAAAGGATTAAATATCCAACTGTAATAATTCCCATAATTCTTATGTACGTACATATTTCACTGCTTTGATTTGAATGTGATGCTGATATCTGATATAGTTTACCAGCAACATTCTTTCCGTGTTTGTGTGTGTGAGACTTTGCCTGTTTATCTTTAAATGTGATCCTATCATGTATTTCAAAAATCCTAACATCTATAATGTTGGCTCAAGAGCTTTACTTTTAGGACTTATTGACTGCTAGTAACTAAGGTGGTGAAGCTGTGTGGAATCATACCTCAAATACTCCACAATTTGGGTTAGGATTGTCTACAAGTTTTTATATCTATGTAACTCTTAGGCGATATATTGGTTTTATGTGGATTATTCTATCAGCGACATTATGACTACTGTCTTATAGCAGTTGTGTCTCCACAATATTCTACACAATCTCATAAAACTTCCATGACAAGGCATTATTCCTGTTTAAGTAAGGACAACCTTCACTGAAGAAACTGCCTTCTTCATTGTATCATCAGGTTTTTCCAAGTAACCAATGATACAAGACACATATTGCTACATTATGACATTCTAATTTGATTTTATAATACATAATATAGAAGCTATAGCTTTGAGCAATGACAATAAAAAAAATTAACTTTGTCAAAATTTTCCTGTAATTCTTGATCAGTTTATATTGGACCAATCTGTTTACCAGCTTTTGTTATAATAAATCTCTGAAAACTTGTACTGATCATTTTTTTGCTTTCATTGTTTTTTGTTCAGTGCTAATTGTAAAATTAGTTGTCCTCTGAAACAGACAAAACATGCAGAACAGGGTATTATTGGATTTTGGAATTCACAAAATTGTTGGAAAAAGTCATTAGTCACAACTAACCTAATTAACTAACTTAATATTTATACACCAGGTGTGTTAGTCACATCTAAACTAACTAATTAATCCAAATTTCATACAAGTTCAAGTTTCTTTATTCTTCAATAGTTCAAAGGTATTGAGAAAATACATAAATATACAAATATAATGTGTTCACAATATATACATATGTACAAACTGCAACAATATAAACAAAGTCACTATAGAGGGAATAGAGTATGATGAATAGCTTTTAATAATTTACTTAATTTTCTTAATGCTGCAATATTATCAGAATTAAAAATAGCTTTTGTTGTTAATACACTTAAACAAATAACAGTATTCATCACCAATTTCAATATCATTACATAATGTGCATTTTCTTTTGGATCTTTCTATGCCGTACCATATGCCAACTTCAATAGGTATTTGATTATTACATGTACAAAATCTGCACAAAGCTATTTTGTCAGAAGGATCTAATATATCAAGGAATTTTTCAAACAAAAATTTTCCTGTATTATACAATAGAAAAATCCTTTTGATGACTTAAATACACTACTATACCATTTTGTACAAACTGGTCACACATTCGTTGCTTAATAGTATTGTAAAGATTTGGCTGTTACACTTTATGTGAATTGTATTTAGTAGTATATCCCCTCAAAAGTTACTTTATCTTTGATGAAGATCAATATCTTGAGTAATTAATCGTATTATGGGTGCTATTATTCGCGCAGTACTAAATTTGAAGATTCGTTAATTTTTATACTATCATAAGTAAAATGAAACTAGACAAACACGTGTGATGTGTGTTAAATTTCTTGAATGTTCACTCTGTCATTTGTTGAAATACTTGTACATATGTCATCACATATGTACAGTCTTCCCATTGGTTTTACCCCGTAACGTTTCTATTGTTATTTTACATGATTCTTGTAAACACATGCTGTAAGCAGATTTATTTTTATTTACTATGTTGCACAATGCATTATGGGTTATTTCTGGTTTACTTCTTTGATCCGCCAAGATATTCTTGCATTTTTTTGATAGAAAGAAGAATGATTTTTAAGGTGATTAATTTATTATACAGTTGCAAATGAATGAAACTTACATTATTTTAGTACATTTTATGAATTTTGTGTAATGTTTAGTTAGACATAGTTATTGAAACTATTTTCTGTTGATATTCATTGGTCCGTTTATCCATTGATTTAGAACGGATTCCGTTGAATTGTAAGGGATCGTTGAGTAATGGTACTATATAAACTCGTCAATGCCATTTGATGGGGACTTTGGCAATATTCAAAATTTGGATTAGATGTAGGTTTCTTTTAGCTCTTATAAAATTATTTTTCATTGATTGGAATTCATTGATTTATTCAATTATCATAAGATTTATTATTAAATTTTTATATTAAATCTTAGCTAGGGAAATCTGCAGCATTTTTTTTTCTTATAACTGTTACAATTTTGGTATTTGATTTGAAATAGAATTTGTAAAGTTGTGAAAGTTACCTCTTATTGTTAATAATATATCTACCGCTAAATAAACCATCATCTCAAGTTACTTTAATCTTCGTGTATTATTTGCTGAGTCCACATTTTATAATTTATTATTATGATTTTTACTTTGATTTTATATCTGCTGGCGTCAAGAAGATTATAAAAGTGTAATATTACCACATAGTGCTAACCCGCTACAGTATGTTTGAACCATTCGAAAATAAAATCTCCATTTCAATCCCACATATAACCTAAACCTAGATCATTTAAAAATATTTTCACATAAAGTATCCACTTAGAAAAGCCAGAATCATGTGTGAATTTGCATTTTCAAAATGCATACATAATATTAGAAAATTTATTATCTACTGCGAACGCAACCTTGCACCAATAATTGAGGATCCTTGATGGTACAACATAAAGTGGATATGCTCCCAATTCACCATATATCATATAACTTGGTATTGAATGCTTTAAATTCAATAGTAGTTTGCAAAACTTTTAACTAAACCCTTTCTAAACATTCATAATTACCAGTACCCTAAACTTCGCACCATTTTGAGTCTCCGAAACTAATAATTTATCATCTGCAGAGAGCAGAATTAAAAGTTGAAATGTATCCCTAACATCATTACTTAAATTTTCTAAACCTGTGTCATTATTCATTACAAAAAATTCTTCCAAATCATTCAAATACAATGAAAATAAAAATGGAGACGAGTTCTCGCCTTGACAAAGTTCGTTATTACACATGAAGTAGTGTGAGAATTTATTATCATGAACAATTCGTGACTTAATGCCTCGTTACAAATTATAGATTAAGATGTACATTTTACCAGTGATATTATTAGTCTTATGCCATACAACATCTCTCCAAACCTTACCAAAAGCTTTCTCAAATTCAATGAAAGCTCAAAAGTTTCTTTTTTCTGTTACACGTAAAGTAGTCAATTAACATTCTGAGTACAAAAATATGGTCTATAGTAGAATAGCCTTTTGTAAAACCAGCTTGGTTTTTATATCAAGGTCACCTCACTGGAATCATTTTATAACCTAGTGTTTAATATAGAAGTGAACAATTTACCCAGGCAGCTAACAATAGTAATAGGCCTATAACTTTTTTGGATCTCCTGAAGATCCTTGTAAATGGGAATTATATAGCCCTTAAGCCAGGCATCAGGTAAAATACCTGTATCAAAAATAATGTTAAAAAACTATACATAAACATTCATAAGTTTAGTGGCAGAGTGTTTAATATACTCATTGACAATTTGATCCTCTGAACAAGCCTTATTACATTTTAATTCCTTAACAGCCTTTCCTATTTCTGCCTCACATATTCAATATTTCATTTACACCATCAAGATTAAAATTGTTAGGTAAATATGCAACAAAATGTTCATCATTGGGTTGTTCCCCTTGATTCAATTCCTTTAAAAAGTCAAGCAGGGCACCAATATCTATACCTGTATTCCTCCATGTTGTACCAATATTAATGATTTTCCAATATTCCTTGAGATCTGTTGTTTTTAATTTTTTCATTTTACAATTTACTTCCGTCATGTTTCTTAATGCATGCATTCATAAGATTTTTGTTTTATTTTCCCAGAACAAGCTTATCTGTCCTCGTATCTTCTGTTCTAAACTTCTAGCATGGGGCCAATGTGGCCATTTATAGTTAAAATGCATTAAATCTCAGGAAAAAGAATCCTTTTCTTTACTTCTACAGTAGTGAAAGAAAAACTGAATGCATAGTTATCATATGATATCCTTGAGCCTTAATCTACATGTATTTAAACTGTGCAATGCATTGCTCCTGACCTGGTCAGGGGTTCAGACTTGGGGTGGGGCCAATAGGGCTATATAGTGAAAATGTATTAAATCCTAGAAAATCTTTTTTTCTACTTTTGTGGCGGAGATCTACTTTAATCTTATGTATTGTGACAACTATTTTTGTGCATAATGATTAAGACAATATTCATGGCCTTAGTGGTCACAGCAGTTGAGACTTGGAGGGTGTATTAATTATAAATGAAACTGAATTGGAGAATGAAGGTTTACACAGGTCTATGTATGGGCTATGGTACTCCTCTAGGCCTATTGTATTATCCAATTAAAAGAAAGCACATGAGTGCACAAGCAAAATTATAATTTTGACTATGCCAATCAATCTCAAGGTTTACTCACAATATAAATATCAAATAATTTAATTGATAAACAAAAACATTAGACTGATTCCAGTGTTAATAGACCAAATTTTCAGAAAAGATGATATTCATTCCACACAGCTACATATGTATACAGTTATCCTAATAAGGTTTCATTGTAATCCCATGAGTGGTTTCTGAAAACACTATATGGATAAAAAGGTCACAAGAGAAGAAAAAAAAACTACTTCATTTATCTTTCTGCTACTAGTCTGTTCTTCACTTTTCAAAATTTGACAGGTGGGATTCTTTGATGATTAACATAATAATTCAAACTGTAAAGATTAAGCAACCAATTTCATTTCCCACAAAACTAAGTGACAGTCTGAACAGTCGCTGGATGGATCATGGCAATTTTTTTTCAGCATAAAGTTCTATGTTAATACTTTGTTTCCTTGAAAACAAAAGTTTGTTATATTTGAAGCATTTATCATCCTGAAAATTGCATGTCAGAATTCAGCTTTTAGCCACATGGTTTGGAGAGTGATTTTCAGGTTTTTGTGAAAATGACTATACCTGCTTATATGAGCATACCATTTGTATGTAGAAATAATGACAAATCTCTTTTCCTGCAATTTTTTTTTTTATATAAACTTTAAAAAGCATATGTTATAAAGGGAATTAACTCTTCCAGTATTATTTAGAAGCTTATTCAAAAATTATGAGAGAGAGAGAGAGAGCATGTGTGTTGCATACAGATTTTAACAGTGACATGCCATTAATGACAAAAAAGATGTCAAAATATCATTTAGCTGTAAATTCTATATGATTTCTCTATACCTATTTTCTAAAATATGATTGGGTTTGAGAATGTGAAATACTGATTCTCTTGCATCCAAGCACAGTGGTAGTAAATTAAGATGATGAAGACAAGATGCTCCATGAATTAGCAATAGACTTTTCTCAAGAAACTATGAATAGATTTTTTAACTTTTAAGAAGTGTATAGTAGAAGTAAATTGATATCCTATTCCTGAAATTTCATGGCTTCATGCACACAATATGAAACTTAATTTGTGTATTTTGCCATAATATTAGAAAATGGAATGGTTTTTGCAATTTTATCTAAATGTTTAATTTCCATTTCTGATTCCTTTATTGATTTTTTCAAGAATATGTTTTCAGGTTTAATACATGCGAATCATGGAGGGGAGATAACTGACTATTTACTCAACCAGTTAAAAGATGCCTCAACTGATGTAAGTAATTGCAGTTACAGAGTTCAAATATAAAAAATTAAATATTACCTCGTTTTATTGGAATTTGGGAGCACTGTTATGGGTTTTCTGATTCCATATCAGTCAGTGCATGGGGATAAGCTATTATAAAGTGATTATAATTTAATTTCCTTTGCTTTGATACATGTAAAACAGATGTTTTGCAGCAATTCTTTTACATTACTGCTGTTCTTTGAATAGAGTTGAGACAATCAGTAAAAAGGATAAGAGTACATTGATGAATGAGAGAATTTCAGTACCATTTTACATTTTGGGTTGCATTTTATAAGAATATATAATTCCCTGCTGGCTAGAATCATGAAGCTGATTACATATGTTATTTAGAAGACTGGTAAAACTTAGGTAAATTTCAATTCATTTCATTAAGTTAATTTTGGTATACCAGTGAAGAAAATAAAGCAAAACTGTTTGGATGAATTTTTATGCCCTGCCATGAATATAGCCTGAGCATATAGTGTTTGTCATGTCTATCTTCCATCGTCCTGTGCTTCCATCACAATTTGCATTTAGCTCAGTTTCAAAGAAACTATCCAATATATTTTTATCAAACCTTGCATGCTGATACATATTGGTGATATCTATTCAACTGCATCTTACACTGATACATATTAGTGGTAGCTGTTCAACTGTGGTATTATTTTCTGACCTTGACCTCACTATTCCATATTTGGTGTTCACCTCAGTTACAAAGCAACTGTAGACAATATATATATATATATATTTTTTTATTTTTTTATGAAAACTTTAGGTGAAGGGGATTCAAGTTTGTTCAAGTGAAGGGTCCCCCCCTCTCTCTCTCTCTCTCTCTCTCTCTCTCTCTCTCTCTCTCTCTCTCTCTCTCTCTCTCTCTCTCTCTCTCTTATATATATATATATAATATATATATATATATATTTGTTTGTTTTCAGATGGTCAGACATGGTGGCTGTCTTGGTTTAGGTTTGGCTGCCATGGGAACAGCAAGACAAGGTAATTGTAACAGCCATTAGCCTTACTAGTTGCAAAAGGGATATAGCATTACTAATGTGCATGTATGTGTGTGTGTCTTTGTGTGTAAGTATTCAAATAGAACAATAAAACTGACTATGACAACAGTTTGCATACTCCTTTGATATGAAATGAGACCTACTAATTTCAAGGTCATTGATAAAATAATTTTTGAATTGTATAAGTAAACATTAGTGTATATAAATCTTGAGGTGTTGTTTATTATTTTGGGGTTTTAAATCTGATGTAATAATTGTCTACAGAAAATGTTAGGACAACATTTCTTAAATCATTGCTATTGCTTTTGGAACATCATGGTATATGGTCATGCTAATACCTTGTTGTAGTGGTCACAGACCATAGGCCTTTTAATGCATCAATAAAATGTTTATTATCTATATGTGTGTCTATAAAATCTCATTCTGTGGTACTAAAAAATTTACTCTCTTTTGAGAGTGAGATATTCCACAAGTACTTTAAAAATGTGTAACATGTATGGACTAATTTTCTACAAGAGCATTTGGCCTCATTCAACTTTTATGCTCTACTAATTAATGCATTTATATATATTTATTTCATATCGCGAGGGGATGTTCCACTTAATGGTGCTTTTGTTAGGGTTTACTTTGCATGCCAACAAAGGTAAAAGCATAGCTCACCTGAATGTGCTTGAGTTTGCTGGAAGTGATAGAGTCTAGCAAAGTAATTAACAGGTATTCTCCCGCGTACTAGTGGTTTGTTTTAAAGGTGGCAGACAAATTGTAAAAAGTAGGTTCTGCTCAGCAAAGTGATTAATTTTGAAAAATATAAGGCAGAAATCACAAAGAGACAAGTTTTTGGTTATCTTATCAAAATACTATTCAATTACACTCATTTAGGCCTTTGTTTTACAATTAACTCTTGCCTACGGCATAATTAATATGCAACTACTGAAATCTAAGACATATATTTTCCACTAGTAAAGCGAGCTCAGTATTTGAAGATATTGCAACATGCACATCTTCAAGTTGTTAACAAAGGCCCTTGTGAGAGGAGTTAAAAGGACAAATCATGCATGCACTTTATAATATTTGTTCAAAATTGACAGAGTTCAACAGTGTGTAATTTTTTTTTGAAAAATTGGAAGGAAATCAAAATCTTTGTCACAGGTACGTCTTCTAAAATACACATAGAACATTCTATAAGATAATACTTCCTCAAAACAATGTGTAATTTTCTTAAAAATGAGAGAAGTTCAAAATCCTTGCCACATGCACATCTTCAATACCCATACAAACACTCTGCAAAAGAAGAAGGTCCTCACTTGAAAATTGTGGGTGGAGTTAGCTGGACAAATATGTATCCTCCAAATAACATTGATTTTCAAATAAAGGGGCAAAACTCCTGCAGTGGATGAAAATTGCATTGATATAGAGTGATTGACCCACAGAGAAGCTATATAGCAATTTTCAGCTTGATATGTGACAAAGAAATGAAAAGAGACACAGAAAATCCAAAATGGTCAGACGGACGCACAGATATTGCTGAACTATAATACTTCTCATTTAAAGACAGGCTTTAAAGACAAGTAGAGTTTTTGGATAGAGGGAAGGTGAGATGACTATAAAGCTCTCGGAAAATATAGGTGTTCATCTTAACATAAATATATCCAGCAAACCTCTAAATCAAGTGCAATATTCCGATACTACTCTTAATTTTAGGTCTGTTATATTCTGTAGAAAAGGTAATAGGATTGTTTTTGATGGATTATGTCATTTGATAAAGTCATGGTATAAATATATACGATCCTCAACTTTACAAGAATGGCAAAATTTCTCACCTACCCTCAAACCAGAACACACAAGAACACTTAACATTAAATACATTAGAAATCTATATTTAAAAACTCCTTTGCTCTGTAGATAGTTTTAAGGAGGAATGCTACATCAGAGATATTTGATGTGGATGAAAAGTGGAGAATATGAACAACAATATTTTCAAATCAAAAACTTTTAAATTTATTTATATAGTCAAAGTATGCAGTTTTAGTAGAAAGTAATTTGGAAAAAATTGAAAACCCCTTCTGGACTCAAACCCACGACCTACAATTCTGCACTTGACACATTAACCTACTTAGTTACTCAGCTAGACAATTAAATGTAAATGGAGTTGACAAATATTGCTGATTATATTTTCATTCATATTTTATAAGGAAGTCAGCCATTGCGACTATGTAGTATACCTCCTTAAACAGTACTATACTTAGTGATTAATAATGTTCCTCTATGGAATACAGGTTGTAAAACAATTAAGCTTCTGTCAGATCCAGTAACAACTGAATAAGGCTATATATTGCAAAAGTACATGTAGATTGATAAGAATTACATTATGTTACTAGTAATAGTTACTATACATTTGATAGTCATATCGTAATTGAATTATTCATGGAAATGAAAGTGAAAATATTACATTCTTTAGTAAGATACATAACAGATATATAAAATAAATTTTACTGTTGATATATGTGGAAAACATGCTGTCAATTTCACCATGAAGTAATAAATACTTTACATATATATCATCTTTATGGCAACAATAATGGATATAAAATGAAAGACATGATATAATATTAACTCCCTTAAAGCTTTTACTGAAATTTTATACCATTTATCAAATGAAGTATGAAGTAAAAACATTGCGTATTTGAATGTACTATAAATAACTTTACCCTAATTGCCAAAAAAAACTTTACCCTAATCATGCAAAAACTTTACCCTAATCTGCAGCAAAACATGCAATTTAAATAAAATCTCCAGATAGGCATTTAAAACTGACACTACCTATTTAATTGATGCAAAATAATTAAGACTTAAGACAAACAACTTCAATATTTTAATGAGTAAAGTGGAAGTGTACTTGCCCTGTCACCATCTTGGATTAGGGTATTGCACTTTACTTTAGTCCATTTCTACACAGTGATTGTGGAATTTTTTAATCCCCACCTACCAGCGGAAATTGATGGAGACTTAAGGTATGCACTCCGTCCATCCATCTTTCTGTCAGTTCAGCAAATAAGTTTTCCTTACTTTTTTGGTCATACTGCAGATAATATAATATTTGGTACATTGCTTTGCCATTACATAATACAGATCAAGTTCAAATCTTGTTCAGGTTCATTGATTTTTGCTGTATTATGCTTCTTGGACCTATAAAATAAATGCAAACTCTTGGTTTTCTGTACTTTTTTCATCTTGCTTGCAGATATCTGATATTTGGTACACTACTTTACAATGACAAGTTACAGATCAAGTTTGGATTTTTTTCTGGTCCTTTGATTTTTATTTTCCGCAAAGTTACAGCTTTTGGACATATAAAATTAACTCATATATTCAGTTTTCGGCACTTTATTTGTCATGCTTGCAGGTGTTCATTTGTTATTTGGTACATTGCTTTACCATGACAAATTACAGATCAGGTGTGAATTTTGTTTTGGTTTATTAATTTTTTGCTGGACATAGAAAATATTGACTTTGAATCTGTCATGTATGGGGTTTATTTTATGAGACCTGGTTATTCTTGTGCATAAACTGTTGGCATATGATTATTCATGCAGATGATTTGACTTGGAACTGGTAGGGGACATGTATTGCTATGCAATACTTACAGGATGTTTGTTAAATTTAAAGATTGATATACAAAAGTCCTTAATTAGCAATGTAGAGGATTATCCTGCAGAAGTTTTATGGTTGTAAGGTTGCTAAAAATAGACATTAACAAAAAAAGGATGTTACACAATAAGTATACTTGTCAAGTACTTCAAACATGTTGCCTGCAAAAATGTTGTAGTACTTGATGACTTTCTGAAATTACATAATCTCTTACACTGGAATGGAATGACATTTCTAGACAGTGAACTCTTAGTATTGTAATGCCTTCTGCTACCTTTCAAGTACCAGTTCCATAATCTGTGGCATGAAAGAAGTTTTAAAAAAATGGTGAATTTAGGGTGTACAGGGTTACTCCGTTCAGAACAAGTGTGTACTTTGTTATTTATAATGATATGCAATTAACACATTAAAATTAACACAGCTGCAGTTTTTGTGGTATCATTTGTATATGAACAGATTATTATGCAAGGTCTGCAAGTTCCTTTCTTTCTGAGCCTCATAGCTTCAATGGCTCATACTTCTAACTTAGAATAAGATTTATAGCATTGCTTTGAAAAGAACACTTAGAAAATGAATTACTTTTATTATGCTGAAAATGCTGTATACATGATGTACTCTCTTGATGAAGCACAACAGTGAAAAACTAAATTTATCTGCCACTAATGATCAATATAAAGGATCTTTATTTGCAAGGTGATAATAAAATTTCATGTTGAATCACTTGAGATAAGTTTATAGAAACTGTCATTTGTTAGTTTCTATCAACCTACTTTTTCTCTTTAAAAAAAAAAATAATAATGAGTTCAGCTTATGTACAAAACTGTTTACACCATTGTTTTGTTAGCTTGTCTAAGCGAAGAGTGGGATAAGCTTTTGCCAGCACTTGGCAACTGTGATCCATATTTCCATCTGCATTAAAATTTTAAATTTCAATTTTCTCCTCCCAAACAACTGTATATCAAGTATTCAAACTTGGAATCCTCGTGGGGATTCTGGTTGTTAGAATAGATCCTCAGTACCCCTTGCTTGTCAAAGAGGTGACTAAATGGGGAGGTCCTTCAGATGAGACCCCAAAAACTGAGGTCCCGTGTCACAGCAGGTGTGGCATGTAAAAGATCCCTCCCTGCTCAAAGGCCATAAGTGCCGAGCATAGGCGTAAATTTGCAGCCCTTCACTGGCAATGGTGATGTCTCCATATGAGTGAAAGATTCTCGAGCGGGACGTTAAACAATATTTAATCAATCAATCAAACTTGGAAAGATGTTCCTTTAGTGGTCCCGAAGTGTTGATACTTTTTGGAGCCTTAGGCCAATATGGCAAATGCAGCATCTATTTGGTTAATCAAGGCAAAAAGAACTTTTTTTATTGAGACGACATGGTAAGTCAGCAAACATGATGCAGTTATATCTGTTTTGGTCCTATAGAAGTGTCATTATTTTTCTGCAGTGATCTAAATTCCAGCATGAACACCATGGTATATGATTAACTGAAACAGCTGTAGAGTCCCTTTTCAATAAACTTAAAACAAATGTTTCTATATTGGTCATGGGGAAGTGTGTTTATGGTTTAGATTTATCTGAAATAGTTTCCATGGCTAGTTAAAACAATTCTCTGGAACATACACCGTACATTCCTAAGTATGAAGTTCCTATGGTTTGATTAACCATCTTTGATAATGGTTAACTAAAATTTAAATCACCTGTCCATTTACCTGATATCCACTCAGTAGAAGAAGACATTTTAGACAATGTCTTGATTATGCATGTAGAATATAGGTCAAGTCTTCTGGTATATATAGTTAAATTTGAGATGAAATACATGTAGAATGGGATTTGACATGTGTTTAAGATCTCTTGAGCTCAATGCCCTTGTGAGCCTTTCAGATCAACTTTTTTTTTTCTGTGAGTGTCAGTACATCTGTCTATTTGATGTTTGTCAGGCATACACATTTCATTTTCATCTTATCAAGAACTACTAGGCCAAACATTCTAGATAAATGTTATTCAAATGAATGTCCATGTCCCATTCCAAGAGGAGATTATTAAAGAAAATGTGAAGGTAGGATCTTTCTCAAGAGCCATTTAGCAACAACAGAAACCAAAAAAAAGAAGAAAAAAAAAAAAACAACCAAAAAAAAACCTTGTATGTAAGCTTCTTCACATTCAAGTACAGGTGACACTCAATAAATTAAAGTCTTCTTGATCTCAAGAAATGAAATCATAACTAAGGAAATTTACTCTCTATCTCTTGAATTTTCAATCTTGAGAAGTGCGATTTGGGTCTCTTTAAAACATTTTATCATTTTTAACTCTTGATCTCTTGAAGTGGTGGTAGCATATACACACGATTAGTGGTGGTAGATACATATGATTAGCGGTGGTAGATACATATAATTAATGGTGGTAGATACATATAATTAATGGTGGTAGTGTATACATACGATTAGTGGTGGTAGAGTATATACATAATTAGTGGTGGTAGTATATACACATCATTAAGGTAGTGGTAGCATATTTCATCAAAAAAATATATTTTAGGTACATTAATTAGATTCTGAATTACATTTCCTTTAAACTTTTGTTGTAGATATTTATGAACAACTAAAGTTTAACCTCTATCAAGATGATGCTGTTACAGGTATGTTTAATTGCTTCATCCTTTTTATTTTGGGCCAGATACAAATAAATGCATATCTTTCTAATACATATGTGTGTGTATAAACAGTAAAAGAAACAAATTTTGTAATTTTACATGAACCACCATGATATAATTAGAGGAATATTTTAAGAGAAGTGTGTTCGGAAGGATTGAATACAATGGTTGATATTGCTTATAATGCTCTCTGTGTTTAGGTGAAGCAGCTGGCATTGCTATGGGACTGGTCATGTTGGGTACCAAACAGTCCACAGCTATTGAGGACATGGTGGCGGTAAGTTATTTTTACATTAAAGTTTTGAAAGAATGAAAAAAATGAGTTAGGTAGTCTTGCTGCCTTGGTAATAAAGATCTGGGTATGTTTTATAAAGAAGGCAAGCACTGTAGTGCTTTGAGCATGTCATTGGTAAATGTGAAATTTTAAAAACTGTAAGCTCAAAATCCAAAATCTTTTTTGTTTTGTTTTGTTTTCTCTGCTTATGGGGACATATATTTTTTTTTATCTGTCTTTTGGTCTGTTTGTCTGCAAACACTTTAACCTTGGCCATAAATTTTGAATGTATGGTGATAAAGCTTTTATATTTCACATATTTCAGTAGCAAAATTTATGACCTTGTGACCTTCACCTTGGAGTTTGACCTTTTGAAAAACTTTGGTCATAACTTTTGAATGGTTTGCGATAGAGCTTTCATATTTCACTTGTATATTCCTTTTCTTTTGGTAGCTAAATATTTGATCTCCTGACCTGCTTTTGAAAAATTTAACTTTTGCCATAACTTTTGAATGGTCAGTGCTGTGGTCTGTTTGTGTTTTTCTGCAGAAATGTTAACCTTGGCCATAACTCTTACATGGATGTTGATGGAACTTTCATATTTCACATGTGTGTTTCTTGTGGCAAGACCTTGTGACTTTTACCTTGGGGTTTGCACTTTGTTTGAAAATCTTTAACCTTAGTCATAACTTTTGAATGATTGATGATTGAGCTTTTATATTTCACAAGTGTATTCCTTTTTACTAGACATTTCTTTAGTTAGCAAAACATTTGACCTGACCTTGCAGTTTTACCTACTTTGTAAACTTTAACCTTAGTCATAAATTTTGATTGGTTAGTGCTATGATTTGTTTGTCCAAAAAAACTTTAACCTTGGCTATCACTTTTGAATGGATGGTAATAAAGCTTTCATATTTCACATTTGTATTCCTTGTGACATGACCTTTCATTCGGTACCAAAATTTTGACTGCATGACCTTATCTTGGGGTTTGACCATCTTGGAAAAACTTTAACCTTAGTCATAAATTTTGAATGGTTGGTGATTGGGCTTTCATATATCACAAGTGTATTCCTTTTGACAAGACCTTTAGGTAGAAAATTGTTTGAACTCTTGACTTTGGAATTTGACCTACTTTTGAAAACCATTAACCTTTGCCATAACTTTTGAATTAATACTGCTAGAGTTTTAATATTTTACAAGTGAATTCCTTGTGATAAGACCTCTCTTTTGTGCTTAAGTTTTTTAATAATAATAATAATGCACTTATATAGCGCCTTATCTAAATATACTCTAAAGTGCTTTACACTATACTAAAATGCAAATCGGAATTATACAGAATACATAAAATCACTTATTAATGCCAGATATCAATATCGCACAATGAACAATTGAAACCATGAAAGAATAAACTAGAGAAAACTGGAAATGAATTCATATTATAAAAATCATAAAATATAAAATATGTGCTAGAAAAAAAAGTTTTTTGTTTGTTTGTGTGGTTTTTTTTTTATATAAATTTTTTTAACTTCATGACCTTGACCTTGGAGTTTGGTCATACGAAGGCATCAGTGTTTCACAAGTACGTCTTGTAATTTTTTATTTAATTTTTTTTTTTTAAGGTAAAGTGGTCAATTCTATCCACCTGACATGATCAAATCTTTGAAAGATATATCGATAGTTTTAGAATGTGACATATTTTGGATGTCTGCACCCATTAACAATTTACTTTTCTTAAGTATTCTTTTTTAGCTCACCTGAGCTGAAAGCCCAAGTGAGCTTTTCTGATTACTCATTGTCCGTTCAATCTTCTGTCTGTAAACTTCTCACATTTTCGACTTCTTCAGAACCACAGGGCCAATTTCAACCAAATTTGGCAAAAGCATACTTAGGTAAAAGGAATTCAAGTTTGATGAAACAGGTGCCAGTCAAGCCGGACTGATAGAGAACAATTTTTATCAGTCTGCAGAGAAATTATTCAGTCTGCCACTTAAACTGAAAATTGAGGTAAATCAAAAACAATGAAACAATACAAGACATTTATGTTTTAATTAAAAACTAATTTTATCATAATCATAGTCACTTGATGATGATGTAATGTTCACACAAGGAAAAACATCAACTGTTTCTCCTGGTCATACCAACTGACTATTTCTGACCAATTATTCATTTACCTTGAAAACTTCTTGACCATTTCTCCTTTCCATAAAACCTGTCATGCTCTTTCATGCTTTCACAAGAATCTTTCCCTTTTAATAAGTTTGGTGACAGATTTTCAACACCTATAATGTATTACCACATGGCACCCACCTCGACTTCGATTTCATCCTTGTTTCAGTAGCGCATAAGTTATCACTGCTACAACTATCTATATTGCAAACACTTTAATGATACAGACTGAATAATCCTACTAATAAGATTTGGGATTTTCCAGAAATTTAAAAGTTGATTGATCTACCCTTGTCTTTGGATTTTAAAATCATTTTAAACATTTCACAAAAAGAATTTTTTAAGATTTTGAAATGGATCTATCAATCTGAATGTGCAGATTCAGATTGATAGGGAAACAAATCAATATGTCTGCCGTGATTATTATCAGACATACTGATGGACATGCGTTAGTTTCAAGCCCTGTCAAATGAAGGTCTATACACCTTCAAAGGGGAGATGATCATGAAAATGAAAAAATAGGATGGGGTCATTTAAAAACCTCCTCAGAAACCACTTGGCCAGAAAAGTTCAAATTTATATGAAAGCTTTCTGACATAGTGCAGATTCAAATTTGTTGAAATCATTGCCCCCGGGGGTAGGACGGGGTCACAGTAGGGGATCAAAGTTTTGCATACAAATATATAAGGCAAGTCTTTCAAAATCTTCTTTTCAAGAACCACTGAACCAGGAAAGTTCAAATTTACTTGGCAGCTTCAAGATATAGTGTGGATTCAATATTGTTAATATCATGGCTTCTGGAGTGAGGAGGGGATCAATGTTTAACATGCAAATATATGGGGAAAATATTCAAAAATCTTTTCAGGAACCACTGGGCCAGGAAAGTTAAAAGTTACATGACATCTTTCTGACATAGTGCAGATTCAAGTTTGTAAAAATCATGACTCCTGGGGGTAAGGTGAAGCCACTAAAAGGGATCAAAGTTTTACATGTGAATATATAGGGAAAATATTTAAAAATCTTCTCAAGAACCACTGGGCTAGAAAGTTCACATTTATGTGAAAGCTTCCCAACATAGTGCAGATTCAAGTTTGTTAAAATCATGGCCCCTGGGCTTATGGTGAGGCCACAATAGGGGATCTAAGTTTAATGTTGCAAGTATATAGGGAAAATATTTAAAAATCTTCTTAAGAACCACTGGGCCAGGAAAGTTCAAATTTACATGGCAGCTTTCGTACATAGTGCAGATTCAAGTTTGTTAAAATCAAGCCCCCCAGGGTAAGGGTAAAGCCACAATATGGTTTTACATACAAGTATATAGTGAAAATCTTTAAAAATCTTCTATAGAAAAAAAACACAGGGCCAGAAAATTGGAAACTTTCAAAACTTCCTGATGTAGAGTAGATCCAAGTTTATGCAATTCATGGTCCTTGGGGGTAGGGTGGGGCCACAATAAGGGATCAAAGTGTTTTATGTTGATATATAGGAAAATCTATTTAAGCTAGAGTTTTCATGTGATGCAATAGTGTGTGACCTTGACCTGGAAGTGTGACCTACTTTTAATAAAAATCTGAATTTTTTAAGGTAAATCTTTCATGTTTTGTATATATATTTCTTTAGGCAAGATCATTCATTTCATAGCATGATCACTGACCTTGTAACCTTGAACTTAGAGTTTGACCTACTGTTAAGAAAACATAGGCTATTAAATATATCCAGAATTATTTTAGATGGGGCTTTCATATTTTGTATGTAGCAAGACAAAATATATTTTGTGAAGTTTGACTTTGACCTTTGAGTTGGACCAGCTTTTTAAATCCGTGAACTATTTAAGATAAATCTTTCATATTTTGTGTATAGACTTTTCATGCAAGACTTTTTATTTCATACTATAACCTTTGACCTTGTCACCTTTAAATTTTACCTACTTATAAGACAATATAACCTATTAAATATCACAAAAACTATTCATTGTAGGGCTTTCATATTTTGTATATAGATTCTTTATGACAAGACCTTGTGGTACAATCATATTTGATTTGTGACCTTGACCTACTTCCTTGAAAAACCTGACCTAATCAATATCTTCTGAACTATTTAAGGTAAAGCTTTTAATATTTCGTATATATGTCTTATGGCAAGACATTGATGTACTTCAATAAATACCTAAATTATTTAATATCTCCTGAACTATTTAAGATAGTGCTTTTATATTTTGTATATACCATGATCTTTACCTTGGTCTTATGCAGAACAGCAAGATCATGTTATTCATGTTGGTGTTAATGTATCTGTATGTTATGTAAATTCTTTTTCAGTTATGTTGTGATCCTTGAGGGTTAGGGCCACAGTATGAGTTCATTGAGTTGGGTGTTTTTTTTTTGTTTTGTTTTTTCATTGGAATAAAGATTGATTTTTATTTTTTTTTTAAATCTCTTTTAAAAGCTGAACAGTGGCAGGGTCAAAATGACCCAGGTGAGTGATGTGGTTCATGGGCCTCATGTTTCTGTATTTTGCAGTATGCCAAAGAGACTCAGCATGAGAAGATCCTGCGAGGCCTGGCCTTGGGCATTGCTTTAACAATGTACGGCCGGCTTGAGGAAGCAGATGCTCTGATTGAAAGCCTGTGTATGGACAAAGACCCAATCCTTAGGTGGTCAGGCATGTTCACCATCGCCATGGCATACTGTGGTTCAGGAAGTAATCAAGCGATTCGCAAACTCCTACATGTTGCAGTAAGCATAATCTTTTACATGGCACACAACAAGTACTGCTTAACAAGCATGAAATTTATAAAATGTTTTGTATCACTATTCTTATGAACATGTAATTTATTGTACCATAATGGTCCATGAATTTGATAATGAATAGAGTAAGACACAGGAAGTTCTGCTGCTTAGCCCATTATGCATGTTATGTTCAGGTTGGGTAGCTGGGTGTCACAGGCCCTAATTCATTCAGTATGGAATATCAACCCAGTTTGGTTTTTTTTCTTTGCAAGTGACATAGTACAAACACAAGAGACATGTTCTGTGCACTTAGCAAATTCATTCTAATTGGAGTGTATATATACTCAAAAATATCACTTGAACTATAATGATAATTATCATGGCATAATTTTCATGGTCAATCACCATTAACCCTTCATTTTTCCGGATCTATTTAATGAATGAGACACCTGAATGACATAGATCTTTCTTTATTTTACTATGTTGGGTAAGGATGTTGTCTGGACCATTAAATGAAGGCCAAGTGAACTCATTTCCTCCATTCTCTACCAGCCCTTATGTATTACTTTACATAATGGCCAAAATAAATCTGTGTTATTGGAAATTATGTGCTACAGAGAGCTCACATCATGCATAGTCAATGGAGAGAAAGAACCTTATATAACCCATAAACATTTATTATCCATGTATTTATATGGTATAATCATAAAACTTGGATGTCTTGATGTTTATGCACCAGAGATTGAAGATAAAGGCTTTTATTTAATTTTTGGTTTTTTTTTTCGCTTGGTTGTATATCTGCCTGTCCACAGCTATAATCTTAGTCGCAACATTTGAGCTATATGAGATAGAAACTGTTTAATTGATAAATTGAAAGGTCAAGGGTAAAGGCAAAGTTCGTATGTGAAGGTCAGAAGTCAAATTTTAAGCAAGCCATACTCTTTAAACCTTGCAAGTTAAAGACTTTATGTTTAGTCTAGTGAATATTCAAGGTCAAAAGTTTGAAGGGTCAACATCATTTCAAAGATCGAATTACTGCAATAGGACATCATTGCCATATTTGTAATTGTAAAAGTAAATATATCTAGATACATTGGCAGATTTAGCTGATGTTAAATTGAATTCTCTCAAATGTTGTGTAGTATTCTGTGTACTGTGTTCTTAATAATATGATATGTAGATTGTAATAGTTTCATTATTCATTCTATTGCCCTCTACAAATATTTGTTGCCTATGATATATTAGAAATGGTGCATTATAAAATGTGTTTTTCTGTATTCAAAATATAACAAAATTTGATTTACCTTTGTTTTGAAGGAAAGAAAACAAAAAATTCATATAGATAATGATGGGTAATTATCAGTTGCAGAAGAACAGCCATTTTGAGACATTTATTGTTTTGCAAGAACACTGTGCTCTCTATAAATACATCAGATCATGATATGTTAGGGATTAACTTAGTGCAGGAATTAATATAGTATGCTGTAGCTCAAGAAAATTGTTCAATCGTGCAGCACTAGCAGGCAGTACATGTCATAAAGTCTAGGATTTTGAAACAAACATGTCACTTTTATTTGGATTTAGCTAAAAATCTAGAATTGGTAGACCATCCCAGTAGTTAAATTTTGCATGAGAATGTCTTCCATGAAGAACCAGTTTGGTTAAATCGAGCATGAGTTGCCATAAGCTGAAAGAGATGTCAGGGATCTCATGATGGGTTTTTCTGATTTTTAGTACTTTTTCTTGTCATATAATTTGATTCTATGTTGTTAATTTGAGCTGTTGCACAGAGGAGGCTTTTAAAGGTGAACTCATGCTTCAGCTAATGACAGAGCACAAGAGAATTGAATGTCAATAAAATGATACAAGGTTTGTCTCTTAAAGGGAGGTTAATATATCATCATTTGTTGCTTTGGAAGATCTATTGTTCTCCTAGGGATAGCAACAACTAGATTTGTTTCTTGCATAGATTCTTCTGATATCCCAATTGTGTTTACAACATCAGTTGTATAATTCCATTATATTAGTTATGAAACTGGAACAATTTAGATTGCATAAGTGTGATGTTTTTAAACATTGTATTGTATCTCTGACTGGTAAAATCTATAGAGTTTAGATTTTGTTAGTTTTAGACAGATATTCTAAAAATCTTCTAAAAAAGTTTTAGTTTCTAAAAATCCACAAATTCCGATATATTTTAATCATAACATTGTTTTCTGACAAACACAATAAATTATGTAATAGTAAATGTAATATTTTTTTGACAATTGTATTAGGTAAATATGTTGTATAAATTAAGCCTTAGATTTCTTAAAATTGTACTACTGTAAATGACAGGCACAGATATTGTAAATAATTCTATATTTCAAAACATCAATACATTTAACTATCTATGATAGATATAAATATACCTTCGTACAAGTCTAAATTTCAATACAGGATATTAAATGTTGTTTGTAAATAGGTTGATATTTCTTTGAGAATTATGAAGATATATATATCAGGAGAAGAAAAAAGACAGAACATAAAAAAGAAGGAATCTAATTATTGCTTTGCAGGTGAGCAGGGAGTTTTCTAGTTTTTAGGAATCACAGAGACTGCTTCCTTGCTGTGGCAGAGTGAACCCTCCTCATATGTTAAGGAAGGTGTCTATATTGTTGGGTTGCTGTGATTGCATTGTCATGTTACCATGATAAACTTCACAGGAGACACAGCTGAATAGATTACAGGGAAAAACTTAAAGAATTCATTATGTTATGTATGCTATTTTGATATCATTTTGTATACTGATATATAAAAAGTTTTTGTTATTTCAGTGATGTGTTCAATTTTACATGCAAGGGAAAATAAAATAACAGTATAGATGTTTAGCAGAGAGAGGATTATATCAGTTAACCCTTTAACTACCAGGAATTTTTCTTCAAAGCCGATGAAAAAATTTCAAATTGAAATTAAGACACTTTGTAGTCAACTTTTCATAATAGTGTGTGTGTGTGTGTGTGTGTGTGTGTGTGTGTGTGTGTGTGTGTTCTGAAATGGTGTATAACGGATGCCTTGACAATCAAAATAGCCCACGAATCCCAAAAATGTTTTCTCACCATTTTCTTCTTTGAAAAAAAAAACCCCCAAAAAAACATACCAATTGAATATTTACCAGCCATTTAAATAATTTTTAAGGATTATTTGTATTCATATACATGTATAACATACACCTTTATGAAATTGAGTGTTATCTATATGTACATAAACATTGAAGTACAAGATGCACTTAAATTACACTTGACTACTTGTAATTATTTTCAAATTTTTCTTAAAACCTTATGAAAAAATTCTAAATGAAAGTTAAAACATTCTCTATGCACATTTTTGTAATGTAACCTATACAAATTCCAAAATGAAAAAAGGGGTAAGTTTTTAATTATGCAGTATACTGAATTTTTACATATATCATGGCAACTAAATAATGAGCCCATGAGTCACAAACAAATGTGGTGGTTTTTTTTCAGTTTTTGTTGTTGCTGACTTTTCATCTTTAAAAATACAAATTGACCAGTAAACTAAGTTTTGAATAATGTAGTTTGGCCTGATGTTATGGTTGCCATGGCAAAACAATTCATAAATCACTAAAATGCATTTTTCATCCTATTGTTCCCTTGAGTAGAAAAATTGTCCAATAAACTATCATAGATCACAGTATTTATGTCATGTAAGTAATAATATCGTAAAAGCATAAACAGTACAAGTTCATATCTAAAGTTTATAAAGCTTTGATACATGTACATACAAACCATTTACTAATAGAAATGAAATACCTTTACTTTTCAAATTCTATGATATTGTGCAGCAGATATAAATGCATCAGTAGCTTAGTTTGTTAATAATACAATAAGTCATATATTGCATTGTTGCAAGTCAAGGGAAGGGGGAAGGGGTGTTCCTGTCCCCCAACTTTTTTCAGTAAACACATATACACAAATGCTAATCTCAAAGTGCATTTCTCATTTTCAACTTGTAAAATGCATTACTTTCATGAAGAAATAGCCCTGTGACACTTGCCTGTACTTAAATATGACACCAAGAAAAATTGTAACAAATGCTTCAGGCTTTTCAAATATGATTTTAATTATTGTGTTTTGTGAAAAGATTTTACAGACAGAAGATAACACATATTTTGTCATTTTGGCTTAATTTTTTTTACTTTCCATCAATGATGTGCGATTTTAAGTGCATGTTTTTGATGAGTTCCCAACAGTGTGTAGAAAAACTTTTGAGTAGTATATGTGTTTAGTTTTTACCAAACTTTTTGAAAATATAATTTATTTCATTATATTCCAGTTATTAACAAAACACCACCAATTTTAATCCCTTTGACACTTAAACTTTAATTAAATTCAACACTTTGCAATCAATTTCAACTTCACCATACATTGAATTGTTTAGTACTCAATGTCATTTCTCACTAGAAGGTGTGTATGTTGATATACTTTCGTTTTATCCACGACACAGGCAATTATCGCTTTGATTCGAATTTACTATTAAAGAGTATAGAACTCTAAATATAAGGAACCAAAGTTTGCTGATGAAAATACAGTAAATCAAATGGTATAAAATTCTACTCTGTATTCAGATATGATCACTCATAACCAATCTACATTACTACCAAAGTTGATCCCAAAATTCCTTACACTTCCCAAGATATGCAGAAATGAATTAAGAAAAAGGCCTATTATTTTTTGGTCAAGTTTTAGCTGGGCCCCTGGCACTGAACAACTAAACAGAATGTTTGTGCATTGCAACAAGCAATTACAAAGAATGTACAACATTAAGTATCATTTTTAAGTTGAATTTCTGCATGTCTATTTTGAAGAATACATAATTTCGAGATCAACTTTGGTAATAATGTAGATTGGTTATGTGTGATCATATTAGATTACAGAGTAGAATTTGGTTTACTGATTTTTCATCGACAAACTTAGGTACCCTATATTTAGAGTTCTATACCTTTACTCTTTATTAGTAAATTCGAATCCAAGCAATATAATTGCCTGTGATCCACGCTTGACACTGTGAACACATTTACATTTAATGTTATTGATTTAAATTTTTATTTTACTTTAAAAATTCACTTCCCCATGAACAAGTTCGTCTTGTAATTTTACCTGCCCACTCTAAATTGTTCTTGCCCCAGGTGTCGGGCAGTGCTGTTTGTCTACCCCTGTATTTAGCAAAGGACAACTTATTTAAAAAAGATGTTTTATTCACCATCCATTTTCCAAATTCTCTTGTTACACATGAGGTCCACATGCTCCATCTGTCAATTGCCTGATACTACTTAAGAACTTGGTCTAGGCTCACTGAAAAGTATGTACATAAAAAAGCTCTGAAATTCAATAGTGGTGATTTAATTTTCATACTTTTTCATAACAAATTTTCTCCAAAACACACAAGAAATGTTTGTAATCAATATTTAATTCACAACTGAAAGTTTGAAAAGTTTTGGACATACTGGGTTTTTTTTTTCAGGGTGTTTCCATACTGAAATAAAATGATTTTACTGTTGAACTTGGAACAAATTTCTTGATTTTATCATTAAAATGGACAATGAATGTGGTAGAGCTGAGACAATTCAAGATTAGCTTGATTTGGTTCAGTTTCAGAACAGCTTGATTTGGTGGGTTTTTTTTTTATTTGGTTCATGTTCGAAGCAATTTATCCAATGACAGTAAAAGAAAATTGTACTGAGTAGCATACTTAATTTTATTTTATTTAAGTAAATTGTGTAACTATATGTTGTCACATGTATACTATAATTCTCATAGAATTAAAGAGACATTGTCAGTCTATTAAAATTTGTTTTATTAATGCACAGCATAATTATTGAATTATTAAACAAATCAATGATCAATCAAAAATGTATGAAATTATTTTTTTTTTAATGTCAAAATTGAATAATTCTATCATTGGGTGTGTTTAAAAACTTCTCTTTTGATGATTCATTTTTATGTTATATTAACTGTCAAAACATTTGATCATAATCTGCAATGTTGATTTCACCCCAGTACTGAAAAAAATGTTATTTGTCATGTAAAGATAAACTGCAATGATCTTGTGGACCATATTCTGTTGGTATCTGAATAGTGAAAATGCTAAATTCCAACAAAGCAGTGATTTAAATCTCTGATGCATGAAAATCCACATGTTCTACACATTCGCGAACACCATATTTGTTGTTTTGGTGTATATAAATTGTGTATGAAACCAAAATCTGGAATTTGTAACCAGTGCATTGAATCAAATAAGAATAGTGATGCACTGAAGTTTTCGGTGCTCTGCACAGTCCTAGAATGTGGCCACTCTAATTTCATTGAATGTGATAATGTACGATAATTTTGGTCTACTTCAATCACTGAAAGTTGACACTAATGCAAATCAATTGATGCTACTATCATCACCGATCGATTAACTTCCAGATTGTAGATATGTACGTAGATCTTTTAATTTGAACTATCCATGCAACTGACATATGAGGGCTGTTCGATATGTAATGTGTATTGTACCACAATGTGATAATGCTTTGCATGATTTCATGATGATACTCTTGAATAGCTCTATTCAGTACCTTTCCAATGGTATAAATACGAGCCTTCAGCTCCACATTAAACTTATAGTAATTTCAGAAGAACAGTTGACCACTGTTGTAAAAAATCAACAAATGGGTTGAGAATAATGAAGAAATTAGAGCTTATATAAAAGTTCGCACCAAACTCGGTCATTTGGTAATGCAGATTTTTACTGAATTGGAGGAAATTTATGAGTTTGATAAGGTAACTTATGAGACAGTTACTAGGTGGAGAATGAAATTTCTGACTGGCACAGAGTCTGTCAAAGATGCAACAAAATCTGGCTGACCTGTGACTAACAGGCAAGGCAAATGTCTCGAAAGTCAAGGAAATAATTGAAAGTGATGGCAGTTAAATGATATTGCCAAAGCTGTTAACACATCGATATCACGGGTGCATTTCATTTTGAAGCATATTTCGAAAGTACAAAAGATTTTTGCCAGATGGATACCACATATATTGACAGATGACCAAAAGTGGGTACGAGTGCAAACCACTATGTATTCAAACTGCGGAGAATACTTTGAAGGAATGTAATATTCATTTCACTATTTGAGTCAAATGCTTTTGAGATATCGTACAATACATATTGCATATCGAACAACCCTTGTATTTAAATGACAAGAGGTTTATCTTTTGCTGGAGGAGACTTGTCACATTGCACAATGTGTTCAGTATTAAAGACACAAATTCACAAGATGAAGGGATAATTATTATAAGAGCATGCCACAAGACTAGACTTGAAGCTGATGTGCTTGGTAGGTTGGAGCTTTTGAAACATCATTATTGATGCCCTCAATTAAACTAGCAAATAAACAATAAATCACACAAAGGACTAACAGCAGTTAATATCAAGAAACAATTTAAAATTGCTCATGGAATATAGATCTTTATTATTTGATATTGTAATAGTATTATGCAAGAAAAATGTATTGTACATTGTAAAATACCAGTTCGCTATGCAACATTGTGAAAACACATCTTGACAACTCTGTGAATGCACTGTGTTATACGGAGGGCTTTTCAGAGCCAAGGTTGCCACAGAAACTGCAACTTCAAAGGTGCCCATGGTATAGCGTAGACTTTCGGTCCATGGGGCCCAGTGTTTTTAGGGGAATACTCTTGACCTGTACTGTACATACAAAAAAGGCTAGCACTAAATCTACAAATGTATATACACTGCAAATTACATGTTTGATGCCTTTGGCTTGCTAATCACTGTGTTGTTTCAGGTCAGTGATGTGAATGATGATGTGAGAAGAGTGGCAGTCACCTCCCTTGGATTCCTCTTATTTAGGTAGGTTGATTATTTTCTACCTCCCCATTTTAATAGAATGAAGATTAGCCAAATTTTTCCAGTTTTCAAGATCTACATTATCACGGGGTGAAAAATGATACTGATAAGCTACTGTAACTTTTACCCTATCCCAGAGTTCCAAAGGATAATGCTACCTTTTAGGTCACCTGTGTACTCGAGTAACCTATTGCTCTTGGTCTTCATGTATTGTTGTCTGTTGTATGTCGTGCATTAACAACTGAACATTTTTACCCTTCCAATTCTTTTCAAATTAGGTATGTAGCATCTTTTGGACAAAGGGGACAGAAATTGTAAATTTCAGGACTCCTGCACAATAGTTACAGGACAAAAACTGCAAAAAGTTTACTTATTTTCAAAAAATATCTTCTCTACAAACATACATCCATAAAGGAAACTAAATGCATACTAGTCATATACACCATGAAGGCCTACCAAATTATAAAATTTTATGATTCTTGGGCATGACCAGACCAAAGTTAATCTCCTCCAGAGGAGGTTGTCAAACTCAGACAGTTGTAATGGAAAATAAATAAATAAAAAAAAGAGGGGGATTTCAATAATTCATTCTTAACTTATCAAATTATGACAAATTGCAAATATTTACTAATGAGAGCACAACCTTCATTCAGTGATCAAAACATACAATGAAATCTTGAGATGACCCTGAGAGTAATCCTGGGTATTTCCCTAAAATATAAGTATGATGTAGATAACTCTGAGAATGACCTCAAGTCTCTATATAAGTAAGTAATATGACTTAAACTTACACTAATGACTTAAGGAATTATACTGAGAATAACCCTGGATAACTACCCTATATTTTATTTATGCCCTAATTACTAATTTAAGGAGTCCTGAGAATCACTCTGGATTCCACCCTATCTGTTAATATGTGAAGTAAATTTTATGTGACTCTGAGAATTACCCTGGATACACACCCTAGCTAATATAACTTAGCTTATAATTTAATTAATTTCTTAGTTTGTGTGATCTGGAGAATCACCCTGGATCCACACCTAACTGATAATTTAAATAATAATAAATACTCTTACTTTGTAATTAAGAAATACTAGGCAACTATTGAGTGAAACCCTGAGAATTACATGGAATTTACACCCATTTTACTTTACCTACTTAATTTACCTGATAAAATATTGCTCTGAAAAATTTAAATAATGAAAAGAATTAATTCATCTTCAAATTTATAATTAATAACTACTTTAAATTAATGGCGTACGAGTGCATCTCACTCTGGCCAAAATAAAAATGATGTTAACCTTTCAAAAACAATGTGAAGAATGGAGCCTTGTCGGTAGAATTTACTGGCTTATATTTATAGAAAATTGACTTGTGGAGGAACAGCCTTAGCAAAGCCCATTAAGGAAGCCCCTTGCCAGTATGGCTGGTTTCTAACAAACCGCCTGTATCATGTTTAATAAAATTTCTATTTTAAGTAAACTATGTAAAAACCAATACCTCGATGGAATACTTTAACACATATAAAATTGTTTCCGTCAAAACTTTTGTGAACTTAATTTCATAATTAAAAGATCGAGCCAAAATAAAATGCATACCTTTTCAGGTGATTGAATTTTGCTGAAAAATACCAATTTGCATACCAGGTAGCACTATTCACTTCCTGCTTGTAAACATGCCATGGCATGAGTAGACATAACATTTGACAACAAAAGAGCTCAAAACGATACTTGAAATACATTGAATGGCAAAAAATCGCTAAGTACTCACAAGGATACATAACATAGAACAGAAATCTCAGGTAAATAAGTATTTTGTAATGTAATATTTGTTTACATTGACGATAGTCTACTCAACTGATCAAGTGAAATGAAACTAAATAGATATTTAAATGGAGCAGGCAGCCCTTTACCAAAATTGTAAATTTCATCATCAAGGGTAGGGGTTTTGGTTCCTGGGTCATTATAATTATTGTCTTTATCATGTGAATGACTTCCTCTTTAATTTTGTATTGTACATAAACTAAATGTCTATTTAGTAAAAGCATAAAGGGATACCAAAATTGTGAATTTTACACCCCCAGGGTTCTGGCTCTATGGTTGGTCCAAAAGTCATATAGTGTTACGATAACATATTATTATGTAAAATCTTTCCTATTGGCACTTTCGAGAGCATTTGTGTTTTAAGAGCTCATACTGTTTTATATCTTACCTTCAGCAAATCTATATTATATAGGTTTACATAGATTACGTGGAGATGACACATTTTTCATGCAACGTCACTGGTAACCATTAGTCATTTCCCTTCTCAAGTTTACTTGGTTTCAAAAAGGCAGACTGTTCAGTAACATACTGTAGATTTCAAAATATACTCAAGGGAATTTGTTTTCAAATAATTTAATGAGAAGCATTACTTGGAAAGTAAAATTACTCGCTTTTATTTTTATATTGCTTATATACATGTATAAACTCTTGTTCAGGAGACCACTCACGAATTCATATAAATAAATTTTAAAAATTTTGTTTTAAAACTGAATACTGACAATACAATGAACGCTAATATGTAAACTACACAGTTTCTCATGTCACTTGTGTGTGATGTCATGCATGTAGTTGTTTCAGGTCATGTATCCAACATGATTGCTCAAAAATAATGCTTTTAAAAGTTTTATAAATGCTATTTTAAAAAAGGCAGTTGGTAAGAGATATTTGTTCAGTCATTTGTAATTAACCTAGCTAATATGGTTTGTACATGATCAGTAAATACCATGTAACTAATAATACTGCTACTGCTTCATAGCTCTTGAGGCTGATATTTTTGATTTAACCTCAGGTGACTGATAAGGCTTGTTGGCCTCCAAGAGTACTACTTTTTTCATATTTCTGAGTACCACAAAAACTGTGTTACTTTTACCCAATACCTAAGTACCATGAGATAGTGTTAATGTTACCTCAGTCCAGAGTACCATTGCTATGTATATAGCAATATTTCAAACCAATGGTAAACTAGATTTTGCATGAAACTCAAAGGAGGGATGAAATGCGTCTGGCACATAATCATATACTAAGCAAGCCTGTGTTCTGGACTCTGACCTCTATTTGATATATCTCGGTGATATTCCTTCAATATGTGAAGAACTAATTATGCATATAATGTATGTACACTAACTTAATGACACAAACAGCCATGTGGTGAGGATTTGCTGGTGACTGACCACGGTAATGAGATCTGTCAGAGACTTCTCCTTCTGTTCCTGACAGATATCAGCTGTTCTGGTGTAGGCCAAGTGTGAACAGCAAACATGACTTTCAGACTGTCAGGTTTGATGAGAGAAACCTTAAATGAACCAAAGCTATATTCATATCATTGCCATAAACAAAACATTTTGAAACTACACTTGTGGACATTCAGTTACATGAATGTATATGGGGGGGTGGGGGTGGGGGGGGGGGGGGGGTGTTAAGGTCACATATGACAGCAAGTCACTTAATACAGTAGATCACCCTGGCAGTTTTGACTATGTGTGTGTGTGTGGATAGATAGAAGTGTGTGCTAACACAAGTCCACTGCTAAAATACATATTGGTCACAGTGTGTTTAGTCATGGAAGCATGTGACATAAAATGTGGAGTGTAGTAGTTCAACTTTAAAAATAAAAACTGAAAAGGTATGTCACAAAATTGTCATGAATGAAAACTAAAGGGTATATGTGTGATAATATAGTGTTGGAAATAGAGTATAATTGCATCATGTGGCAATTGCAATAATTCTGGTAAAAAAGGAATTAAAAACCTTGGTAAGACTCAAATATACAGGGTGTTTCATAATATATGTTACATATTGAAGCTATTGGTTGAACAATACACAGTTAGGGGTGTAATTGATTTTAAGTTACAGAAAATATAATTAAAAGTAGTTACAAATTGTGCTTGCAAGAGTTGTCTTTTCTTGGAAATTCCAGTGAAATCCAAAATCATTGAAACAGCTACAAATTGCAAAATTAAGCCCAAATTTGAAATCCTTGTGAAAAATTGAAGCATAAAAAATGTGTATAGAAATGGGACATGAATTTTTCTTTTTTTTTTCTTTTCTTTTTTGGGGAAGTAGAATGGATTTTAGTTAACTTTTCTCATAAATTCACTACTTTCAAACCTCTTGCACAAAAGTTTCTACTCAATGTGCAGATAAATTTTTTTTTTTTTTTAATCTAATTCTGTGAAGTCTCCTTAATTCATAAAAATAAGTACATCCAATATGAAAATTCTGTAACCATGGTTAATTTCTAATTCAAAAAGGGGCATATTTCACTGATTTTGTGTATAAAAAGTTGAAAATTCTATTTTTCCATGAAGTCTAGACTCCATCTTTGCAGATGAAACTTCCAGTAAATTGAAACATGGGTATAGCATAGGCCTTTGTTTAAAAAAAAAACACCTCGAAATATAAATAAATTATGTTTAAAGTTGCCTTTTCAGTGATTATTGGCAAAACATGAAAATAACGGTTTTATGTTATATTTTTCCATAACTATTTTCAGTTACGCCCCAGACTAATACAGACAAGTGGTTTTATTATTTTAATGTATTTATCCAATAGATTCTTCAGGCATAATGACACAGTAAATTTTAATCGTGGACCAAATTTTGACCATCAATGAGAAATATAAATTTTATCACGTCACCTAATGTATTCTACATCCCCCCCTCCCCCCTTTTTTTTTCCAATGACAATGATGTAAAGTGGGTTTTTTTGGGGGGAAGGGGGGGGGTGTCACTATTTTGCAGTGAATGATCTTGCAATAAACAGGAAAAGTCCAATGTGTTAAGTTAGTCGGAAGTTCTGTTGTAAAACATCCCCCTGTCTTTTAGGAATCCCCACAGAAAAAAAGTCCAGTGGGTTAAAATCTGTTGAATGAGGAGGCCAAACTTTATCCATTCTGTCCTCAAACATTTCCTCCAACTATGCAGTTTAATACATGCTGTCACTCTTGTCGATCTTGTTGAAACCATACATCACCATACTTTCTTAGCAAGCTAGGTGAGAATAGTGGAGATAACACTCTGAGTTAACCATAGTGGTTTCTCCATTCTTTAAAAAGAAAAGTCCAATAACTCCTTGACTACTTAACACAGCCCACGCTGTTATTTTGGAGGCTTTTCTAGATAGAAATTTGGTTTTATGGGTAATCTGGCATCATTTCCATCCTACAGCAATCTTGCAAATTCAAATCAGTGTCTTTGAGGTGTTGCAGAATTGAAATTGTGCAGGCCGGGTGTCAATTTCATATCATTTTAAAGTTCTATATATATAGTAGAAATGCAGGTATTGTCCGCACTTATTTCTGAAATCATTCTTCTGACACTTTTCTGTGGAGTTTCTGAGAATACAGTAATGAATTCTTCAGTTTTTGATGTCCTTGGTTATCCCAGATTGCCGTGTGTTTTGTTGCATATTGTCTCTGTCTTCTCAAACTTTATGACAACATCCAAGAAATCTTCTTTCTCGTTGGATTATTTTCCTTAATTGATTTCTGAATAAGTTTTTCTTGATTTAAAATATGACATCAACCTCGATATCATAATTAACAATTATGAGGTTGCTTTTTCCCGAACCTTTTCCACATGATTTGATGGTTAAATAGATTATGATAGACAAGAAAAACATTTTCATTAGAAAAAGAAATAAATATTGTAAAGACCAGATAGTTAAATTTCAGTATTTCAACATTTTAAATTAATTGGGTATGATTGTGGGTGGATGTCATATAGATGCAATATTGTCTGATACATAGTTGTAAATACACGTTCGTGTCACCGTAGTATTACAAAGCATGTTGTTCAGATTTCGTACTTAATCCATTTCATGTAAATTAACATACTTACCTTTCAATTCAGTGTACATTATATGTATTATTAGAAATGTATTTGTAAATTGAAAGATGCTCTGACTATTTGTTCCTGCGTGAACTTTATTCGGACTACACTTTGTTTACGTCTGTCCGCCTTTTTTTTTTTTTTTTTTTTTTTTTTTTTACTACCATGTGTTGATATGCACACTTTGTTTCGCTTTTAGGAACTTGTTTCACTTTACGATTATACACTAATTTCAATGGGTTGTAAATACTACTAATCAGTTGTGCATGTTAATTTTATCGATGTTTTTAGTGGAAATTTTAATTAGGATGCAATTGCTCATTTCTACGATGACAGCATCGTCTGCTCACATTTTGTTTAACGTAATGCAATATGTTTACAGGCATGACTGTTTACTTACAGTGCTGGAGTACTTCCAGAATCATTTCCTAGTTTTAATCCATTATAAATTTTTATTTCACAACACTTCCACGTGTTTATCATCATGTACGGCAGCGTTGTTTGACACTGTTTGGAAATATCATGTTTGTACAGTGCCGTGATTGGTTGAACGTCTCCGTACAGTAATTTCATTGGCTAAGCCCCATCACGTGTTGTATTTCAGAACCATATATATATATATATATATATATATAGCGCAAGCGCCATAAGTGGGAGAAAAATCGCAAGTTGCAACAGCGGCAAAATTCGAACCTCGTTCCTTGGAAACAATCCAGATTTCAAGATTAGGTTAGAAATTCCATAAGCCATTTATTTCCCAACACACTGGACACCTTTTTCTTTTACTTTTATCAACATAAATTAATTCAGCCTGTCATTTCCCTTTTTGCACCCAAAACTGTATGGCAGAAGCCTTAAACCATGAGAGCATTTTTGTACCACCTCCTGTCAATTTGAATGAAATTACATGTACTGAATTAAAACATCAATTACCTTCACCTATCGTCATTTTATATCAAACCTGGGCCCTATGATGGAGAATACATTGCCAGTACTTAAGGGCCACAGTAATAAATTAATCACTAGAATTTGAGTTCAACGATTTTGTAGCCCCATATCTATCTTGCCATCGTTTAGGGAGCTTACAATATTATGAAACACTCTGTATTACTGATGGATTGCCACTCTAACACCTTAATCTGCAAAATAATTGTTTCCAATTTTTTAAATTTATTTATTTATTTTGGTTTTTTTTTTACATCTGTGGCATACATCCATTTAAAAAATTTCAGACAATGTGTTATTCCTCCTCTTTACCATGCCATAATAAAGAATATAGATTTTTGTATTCAATTTTGAAGTTTTTGAAAAATATTATCTAGTTTATGGAAGTATTTTTTATTGGGGGTATTTAATGCAAACATTGAATTTTTCTTGTAGATTAAAAGAGTACATGACAATATGATGACTTAGCTAGGAACACTTGAATCTGCTTCAGTATTCAATATTAGTAATGAAAATCCAGAAGTTACTGAATTTGTTTTCCATTCCTTTTGGCAGGAGACAAATTTGCTTCAGAAATTCAAAAGACAATATAATTTGATAACAAGAAATAAAAAAAAAAAAATGCAATTTGCCCTGCTTTGAAAGACAATCCCCCTTGTAAACAACTTCCTGATAGTTTATGAATGAACATGCTTTGAAGAAGCCTGCCTTTGCGTACATGTCTTAATATCCTTCAGTTATCTTCAGAAATATTGGATGTCTGCAAAAGATTTTTGTGATTTACATTGATATGACGTGTAGTAAATCAGAGTTTTGATAACGCATTGCAAGAGTACAAATATTACATCACAATGTCAGAGTTTTTTTCTTTCCAAGAATGAAAGGATTAGATTAGATACAGTTTTACGAGTATTCAATCCTCAACATTTAAAAAACATGAGAGTGATTTCCTTTTTTTCCCCACTGTGGATGAAATTTGTGAATGGTGAATGGCAGGCAATTGGTTGATTGCATTTTGTGATGTTAAATTTATAGGACTTTAATGGAGCCACCATTTTGATTGTTGTTTTCATCAGCCATTTGTAAAAAGGTCAATTAACAAAAATAAATGAATATGTATTTTCTTTTAAATGAATCCAGCAGAGTTAAGTATGGTAATACTGAACAGAGATATCATGAATTCATGGGTATACAAGAATTCATATATGTGTAGTAACAAATACAAATGAAATGAACAAGTAAGAATTGTCATCAGTTAGTACAACTGACCAATCATGAAAGTTGTGTAATGTTAGCAGTTCTACAATAGAAAATTTGATAAGTGCCTAAGGACATTAAAAATAAAAAAAACTTTTAGGAAATAAAAAAAAAGAGAGAGATTAATAGAATCCTTCATTAAAGCAATATAAGCTGTCAAAATTGTTATTTTGGGGTCATAAAATTTAATCGAAAATTTTGTAAACATCTACCTTCTAATAACTGATTTTATCGATTAAACTTTTGACATGTTGTATTTTTTGCATTAAATGCAAAAATGTTCGACAGTTGAAATTAAGTCTTCCCGTACCTTAATTTTCCCGACATTATTTCCGTATGCAATGACCTAAAATTGAACTCATTCGGCAAAATCAAATGCGCAAGCGCAATATTTCCGGTAATCACGAAAGATGTCTGACACGAAAGGTTCAAAGCGAGGGAGAAAGCCGACTTTGGAATTTTGCGTAATGTTTCGAGCGATCCCTTAAAACTATCATAACTAAAAAACATACTATCATAACTTAAAAACATATAACATCGTTAACAGTGCCAAAATAATGATGGTAACTAGAATTTTATCTCACCTCGCCGTCCATATTTTAATGACCCGGATACAACCCGATCAGCATCAGAATCATTCGTGTCAACATCGGTTATCTTCGGGATTGTCGCCGACGATTAATCAGCTGCCATTGTTAGGGTCAAACGGAATGTGGAGGAATATATTTTTCATCACGTAAAGGTGTGTAAACGATGCATAAGAGAGGAAATTCGATGCAGTTCTTTTTTTCAATCATATCAACGTTCATTTAACCTCTTTTAATGCCACTATAAAAAATTGCAATTTTGGCAGCTTATATTGCTTTAATATTAGTTTGGGATTGGGAAATCCTACTGAGGGTACAAGATTTGCAGTCTAGGATGATGGAGGCTTTGCTGAATCCTAGACAGGGAATCATGTTTCTAGGGTGTAATATCCCTATCCTACACAAGTAAATAAGTGGGAATTTTTTTTTCTTCAAATTTTATCTAATTCAAAAGTTTTGAGAAAATTCAAAAATACCAAAACCCTCATTTAAATGCAAAAACTAATTAGATAGTCATAAAGAGCATACCAAAGACTGTCTCTTAGAAAGCTATATCAAAGCAATATCTGAAGAAAACAATACAAACATATTTTATGTCGCCATGTAACATAAGTCGTAGAAAATAATGTTATAATCAATGACGTCGCAGTAGCAAAAGACAGAAAAGTCTCACATGACTGTCTCATATGTGTAATATCATTCCAACACTGGTGATTATGTAAGAAAAAAATTGCAGTTGTTAAATTGATATTTTGAGTACATTAATGCATTAACCCTTACTACGCTACATATATAATTGCTTTACTGGCTGCTACTGCTGCATTCTTTTTGTTTCAGAAGACAAAATTAATGACTCATTTTATAACTACAATAACTTTTTCATTTTTCAAGATACAGAAAAACTTTATGTATGAAAATTGTTCTACAGATTACAATCTTTACAAAAATGTAACTGAAACTTTGATAATTTAAAATCTGACACTAGTTTATACAGGTGAAACACAGGTAAAGTGAAAAATTTGTCAAATACTATTTGAAACTCTTTTTAAAAAAGAAATACTGCCTCAATGATGCATTTTAGAGTTTGTATGTATGGCAGAATATAAATAGTAAAAAAAAATTATCAGGTTATACCTTTGCAACAGGTAAATATAAGAAACCAGGTTAACGATATAAATGCATTTTACAGGAAAATGCAATTTTCTTTCTGCCGTGTTTCTCAATTTTATGCTTTTATAAATTATCAAATTATGTATACCACATATCTTGCACACAAAGGACAAAAGGTAATGGGAAACAAGTTTTATTCAGGTAAATACAGGTGAAAATGACTGATAAGTCTTTGATCTAGTCCGAATCTGTGGAGTCTACAGATTGAATACAATTTTCAGCATGAAAATGTTTTTTGGAATGGTAAAGTTTAAAACAGTCAGGTACACACAGGAGACATTGCAGTCTGGGCAGTAGAAAGAAGTTTGTTTTCTTTTGAAGCCATCCCTATTGTTTTTCGACACATTACATGCTTTACAATCCCTCAATGGACGTGCACGCTTGGCTCCTTGTTTGCATGGTATATATGCAGGGAAATGTCTACCAACAAGTCTGTCAATTGGCTCACCCTTTCTGCCTTTATTTGGTTGAGGACGTGGGGCAGTTGTGGCTGCATCCATTAGAGCACGTGCCAGTTCTTGTCTGAAAGTCTGATGTACTCTACGTTTATTCGGATTTCCATACTTCCTAAGTCTACATAAGTCGTCATCTTCCTGAATATTTATGTCCTTAATTGACTGCTCGAAGTCTATTTCTGGTGTGAACTCGACGATGCCTATTATATCTTCAGGTCCAAACCCTTCAAATTCACTCTCGTCACCAGAATCTTGTAATATTTGAATTAAATCATGAACTATCTCCGCCTTCCGCCATGATGCTTTCACATTTTTTTTATAGCGTCTTCCAAATTAATTTTCTGCTTGACTTTATAAAGAAAGTCTTTGTGATTTCAAGCGCAAATCCGACCTGATTCATTTAACTAAAGGTTAATGATAAATGCCAAGTTGTTCCGAATGTATTTAGCTTGTACAGCAATGCTTAGTAAACGTCATTCGGAAAACGACAAATGCCGCGATCAGCAGTAGTGGAAGAAAATGTCAGCGCGGCTTATGCCGCGAATAGCGTAGTAAGGGTTAATAAGGTATGGATAGATTAATTGCAACTATCTGAGCTGTTGATTTCATTTTACTAAGATGTATATTTCCTGAGGCTATATCTTTTCTGGAAATTCCCATTACATTGTGAATTGTTCAATTGTTTGTCAATGACTACATCATATAGGACAGCATCTAGGGCATGTTCAAGTGGAGATCCTTACAAAGGGACCTTGAAAAGATCATATACAGAGAAGAGGAGTATAGGTAGATTTCAATATGTTTATCCTCTGGTGTTCAAAGAAGATTTAAGAATTCTCTGTTGGTTTAAACTAGCAGGTAAGGGAAACATTTGGGATCAACTTAAAGAAGAATGCAAAAACTGAGGCCCCATATTGCCACAGGTGTAGCACAATAAAGATCCCCCTTGCTCAAAGGCCGTAAGCACCGAGCATAGACCTAAATTTTGCAGCTCCTCAGCAGCAATGGTGATGTCTATAAATGAGTAAAAGATTCTCGAGCAGGATGTTAAATAATATATACCCAACTGACCAACTTTAAGAGGAGTTAAGTTTGCAGTCATTAAAACTATGGAATTGGTTAGTAATTAAACAAGACCCTAGCGTGGACTTCAGCCAGCAAAATACAGAGACGTGAATGATGTGAAGGACAGGTTAAGAGAACTAGGACTCGAAGCATGGATGTAAGCAACACTTAAGTAGTGGAAAAGTCTCTGGATTTATAATATCCACAAGGAGAAATGGAATCAATTGATAATATCCACAAGGAGAAATGGAATCAATTGAGTTATACTTGAAGTTTCCATTCAGTACTAGTGAGTAGGGGTAAAATAATAAATTGTGTTGAAGCTGAATCAAGATTCAAAGTCTTCAACTCAATGTCAGATTCATTCCAGATCAATTTTGATTTAATTCATTATAAAACACTTTTCCTTTCAATATGGGCTTTCTGATTGGTCAATTTAGGTTCAATTAACATGTTGGAACATTAGCAAATTGTACAGTATTGTTAAAAATTGTTCCCCACAGCAGAGATCCTCTTAATGGGAACACAAGGAGTATCATAAATCTTGAAGCACACCTGTCCATGAAACATTGAAAGCATTAAAATATTGAATTTTATTGTATGTTATGGATTGATATCAAAATTTAGAGGTTCTGTATTGTTTTACCGTTATTAAATAAATGGAATTTGGAGATACCATTGACGAATTTATTAGTAGATTGACTTCGATGACCTATTGTTATCTGAGCTACCTTAAAGAGGAGCACTGAGAACCAAGTTTTAAAATAAAACTTTGGGTTTGTTACCCCCATTCTCTCCCCCCCCCCCCCCCCCCCCCCCCCCCCCAAAGTTAAATTGAAAATTCTGAAATGTAATTGCACATTTACGGGACACCACCTATCATATTACAAAAGATAAATTGGTTACCACTGAAATTAAAAGAGTATTTTGAGGAAGAGGAAAGTGTGACAGGAAAGAGTGGTTGGTTATAGTGCCATATTATATATAACACACTACTTTCATGACATTATACTATCTACATGATAGTGTCATGATGAAAACCATATTTCACATTACAATGAAAGTTTTATATTCCTATCTTGTATTTTTATTTGGGGCACAAGAAACAAGTTTCTTTGTATGTATTACTCTCCCATGTGCATGCATCTGTCAAATTGTAAAGATAGTGCACAATTTCTGACTCGCCAAATAGTAGAGTTCCATTTAAATTATGTGAAGAATAGAGTCAATACTTAATGTACTGAGGTTTGATTTCAGATCTGTAATAACTTCAAGGTGTTATCAATGTTCATATACATTTGAGACTCCTGTATTTGTTGAGGTGAAGATAGATAGGTGAAACATGATTATAAGTTGGTTAGCCTTCCACTTTCAACAGTATTATGATGCATATGTTTTCAATTCCATACTACATTGCACTGAATTTTTTCCCCCCAGCATTGAGGTGGACAGATTGTAATTAAGGGCTTGGTATAAATGTTTTAGAAATTACCTGAAGGAAGCTGCAGATAAGTAACAGAATAGTTCTTTCAAGAATTTTTGTAAGTTACAACTGTTGGAGGCATTATATGGGAATGATAAGGGTTGTGTACTTGTGTAGATGATCAAAGCAATGGGATTGTCTTATCATATATCACAAGTGCTTCTAAATGTTTGTCACCAGTTGCATTTTAAGCAAATTGATCCTTGTCAGTAACTGCAACTTTCTAAAACCTACATTTTGTTGACTTTTTTTGTAATTATTATACCCCCCACAAATAAAAATTCAAAGTTCCTGTATGTATGTTTAAAATGTGGCGATGCTCTACCATTTTAAATGTTTGAAAAGATCTGAAAATCACATTGGGCAATGAAATCCGACAACCAATAGTCAGAGCTTGAGGCAGATTTGTATAAGCACTGTTTAGGGTAGAAAAACAGATAATGTCTAACAAGTAGTAACAATTGCTAGATTTAAAGCTCAATCATTTTCGAAGGTTTCTTCTCCAGAAAGTTGTTTACATATTTGCATTGTTTGTGTCTCTGGTTGCAATCAATGACCTTTTTAGAAGAAACTTACAAGTCACACCTGTGCTTTGAAAATTTTATGGAGATACAGTAGTGAGGGCTTTTTAATGTGCCAATGCCTGCCGTGATATGAGATCTCTGTTTTTGAAATCTTATCTGAGAGATCATCGAAATATTTAACATTTGGGGAAGCTTCCGATCAGTCACTTTCTATTATCAGTCACTTTCTATTATCTAAATTACGAACAAGTAATTAGCAATAATTGTCTTTGATTTCTGAAAATCATATAGAAAACCCTTTGTTCTGAGTTTATTCAAGTTTTGTAGGGATTTTTATTTCTTCATATTTCAACCTTCCTGCAAGTCATCTTCGCCACCCATAAACAGTCAAGCATGAGGAAATTCACTTATGTCTTAATGTTCTCATGAGAGTTTGAACATGATTCTAAAGGAACCCTATTTGGTTCAAGAAAATGTCTATTGATTGGATGGAGAAGACATTAAGCCTGCCATGGATTTTATCTATTAAGTCCCTCTTCAGCAAAAATGATGTTGGAGACACTTCTACTGTGAAACATTGTTCAATTGAATTGAGCTAATATTTACAGTCTTGTGCAGACATCAGGATCTGAGGAGGAGCTTTTTATTTCATTACACTTGAGACTTTGAAATACTTAATGGAGTGTTGATGACTGAAATTTCATGTGTGTAGTATGTTTTCCTTTTGGAAAATGGACCATAGTTAATTATTGAGAATTGAATTTTTCTGTATTTCTACATTTTGTTACTGGTATACATCCTAACCTTTAATCAGGGTCATCAGATATCAAGTGGAATGGAAAGGAATTAAGTATTGCAAATGTTACATACTTGTTGTTGAAAAAGAAGAGTCTTGTATGATAAATTACTGAAATGATATTGCTAAAATCTTACTTTTGAATTCAGATTAATTACAATCTTGTATTGGTGTGTGTCAATTGCATGGGTAATGACAGATAGATTAAATTAGAGTGGCGCCAATTAATATGTGAAATCATATGAGATATTGCAGAACTTGTGCAACATCATGGAAAATTTTAAGTTATTTTATGCAAGAAGTTGCCATCTTCTTAAGACTTAAATCTTCAATCAGTCTATATCAAGTTTGAAAGAAAATAAAATGTTCTGAAAATTAATGTTTATTGAAATCATTAGGCAATTGGTTTTGACAGGTTATTTTCACAACAGAAAAATAAAATTGAATGGGATTTCAGCATTAAACTTGGAGACCTCATAAAGTCAAAGTTCCGAAAGTGTCAAAGTTACAGTCACATCTCAATACAAAGCAACCTAAACTGTGTTTGTTGTGAACAATCTTCTGTAGACTTTAGAGTTTTAAGTTACACTAGTTCAGTGGGACATATTCAGACTGTACAATATCAAGATGAGTGTTCACAATGGAGAATGGCGATTTGCTGATATCTGTCCACAGTTTTTCCGTCTTTCATTTAGAGACATAGGGTACATGTAACTCATAACAGTGCTATCAGCAGATCGCAGAGAGCCATTTATGCAGATATGACACTTAAGAATACGAATAAATGCCCTACGAAATGCAGTGTTGAACATTGTATAAATAATGGGGTTAGCTAAAGAAGCTGTGTACCCCATCCAGACAAACACAGACATAAGCTCTGGAGTAACATTTTGCATGCAGTTCTGGCATGTCACGGACAGAATGTTCACAGTGAAGAAAGGGGTCCACAAAATGACAAAAACAGCAAAAATAATTCCTAGCACCTTTGAGGCTTTTTGTTCATTTGTGGTGGCACGCTTGGACATAACAGGAATCATTCCCTGAGGTTTGTTGAATCTGTAAAGGAGCTTGTTTATAGTGTGGGTTTTGAGTCGTCCATTGGGGATATTTTGACCTGCTTGACCATTATGATTTCCCATTCCATTACAAAACTGATGTGCTGAATCATCATAAAGTACATTGCTTGATCCTAGTAGTGGACTAGAGGGACTTGATGGTTTTTTAGTCAATTTGTACATTTGAATGGATTTAGGTTGTAACTTGATTGTCAAACATTCAGAGCTGTTGGAGACCTCTGATGGTTCAATTATTGAATCCCCTGAATCAGAAAGAGGCATGGAATGTTGGCTTGATATACTGATGTTACTGAACTGTGATTGTCTTCGACTTGCATAAAGACAGTCTGTAGGGTTTCCTTTCTCACATGGGTGTGCTACATTTAGTAAAGTTCTCTCTGTATCACATTTTGAAAATACTGCATTGTTGTTGATAGTGGTGGAAAATTTTATTGAATGGGATGCCTCTCTTCTTGGAAGTAATTGACTGGTGTTCCAAGTTAAAACTTCAGAAGTTGAAGTCTTTCCATTCTCACTGTTGTCACTAATTTGTTGCCATTGCCTCACAGCCAAATCTTTATCATCTTCCTTGTGTTCAGTATTTTCATGGGATTCATAATTTGTTTGTTTTCCTTGAATTTCATGGTTCAAAGTGGATTCTTTTGTGTGGTAAAAACTAGCTGTTGAACTCCAAGATTGAGCAAAAATTTGAGTTCTGCTGCATTTGAGGTCTTCTTTGTCAAAGTCCCCTTTCAAAATTTGATCCATCTCTTTTTGTATTTTGGAATAATTTTCCTTCCATTCCACAAGTTTTAGATCCATTCTGCCAATGTCACTACAGCTGTGAAAATGACTGTTACCAGAACATGGAATTAAGTTCGACAGAATGGAACAAGATGTGTTCACTGATGGGCATGAAACAGCTTCTTGCATACAAGATTCTTCTGCCAATCTATGCCCTAAGGAGTCATCAGAGTTGATGGTTATAAAATTATCTCCCTTACCTGGTAGCGGTATTTGAGACTTCTGAGATTTTGTACACAAAGAATTAATGAGGTAGTCATAATTTTTTGTTTTCAGACATGATAATGAAGCGACCTTTCTTTTTTCCAACTCCACATTCTCAACTCTAAGTGGTCTCAGAATAGACTTTGATACTTTGTATTGAACCAAGTCAGATTCTTTTGAGTTGTCAGCACAAGTAATATGATATTTAGATTGAAACTTCTGATTTTGGGATGTTTCTGGATATGAGAATGAAGTGATGGCTCCATGCTCTCCATCAGGAGGAAGAGTCTTTTGATATCGTTGACCCTTTTCATCATACCTTTGGGTGTTTAAAAGTGTACACCCCACAAGAACTGTGGCATCAGTGTCGCTCAGACAGTTGCTCTTATCGACGTCCTCCAGTTTTGGACATGAAAATGTTTTCATTTCATACTTCTCGTTATGTCTTGGAGTGTATTTTAAATCAGACCTATCAATATTCTTCATCCGTGTCTGGTTTTTCCAAAGTATTCTTATTGTCAGAATATATGTTATTAGCATAATGGTTAGAGGAATGTAGAAAGCGAAAACTGATCCATAAATGACAAAGTCACGAATGGTTGGAACACATTGACCTTCATTTAAAACTGAGATGGTGTCAGTCATTCCGTAAACACAGATAGGACTGCTGATCATGATAGATACCAGCCAAACAAACAGGATTTTCAGGGCTACTGTCATTTTGGTCTTGTTTCTTCCATATTTCATGGGGTATTTCAGGGTAAAATATCGATCCATTGACATTGTACACATGTGCCAGATAGAGGCTGTGCACATCAGAACATCTGTGGTGACCCAGAAAATGCAAAATTCCGCTTGCAGATGGAAATGCCCTGAAAAAAAATTTTTTTTAAATGAGTTTTTATAGCAGCAATGCTCATTATCTGTGAGACATTTTTTTCATGAAATTATAAAATATGTCAAATAATATATGGCATGTGCATTTCACAGAATTATTTGTAGTATCATAATGCAGTGAAATGGGGAATTTTGTATACTGTAGATTATGTTTTTGGGGTGTTGTTTTTATTTTTTTTTTTTTGCAAGACCTTATTTTTGCAAAACGTAACTTCACAAATCATTATTTATTGCTTAAGTCTTCTGCATTTAATTTTCACAAAGGATTAGTCTTGCAAAATTACATGTAAAATTATGTTCTCTTGAATAAAATATGTGTACAGTAGTTTACTTTTGTTAATATTTTTCTTCAACTTTTGTGTCGTAATTTTAATTCACATTCTAATTCACATTCTACTGTATTTTTCCCTAATAGAATGCATTGCAAGGTTTATGTTTTATTCCACAATAAAAATGAAATCATTCTTGTCCCCACCTTTCATTATAGAAAATGGGGACTATAATTACACAGATGGAGGTTTTGGTGTTATAGTACTGGTCAAAAATGATATCAAGTAAGCTGGACCATCTGCTGCTGTTAAATCTGTCAATTCCACATATTTGTAGTAACTTTCAAAAATATGAAGTATTCTATAGAGAAAATGTAAATATACATGTATTAAAGCATTAAATGATTATTATGTGGCAACTTTTGCAAGTAACACAAATGTATTACCATATATTTATCAATACTTGTGCTTTTCCATTTGTCTGCTCAGTGTTCTGTGTTATTAGCACAATACATAGTTCAATGCTAAAATAACATCAAAATTAAGCAAATCTAGTTGTTTATTATATGTTCATATTCTTTTGATTAGTATTTGTTTATCATCACCTACAGTATGTTTTTCAGAGGGTTGGGCATGATGAAATTAGTGCCATGCATGATACTTCAAATAAAATTTGAACTATTGTGATATATTGTAGAATTTGATAATCATTAATGAAATGATTGAAGCACACATAGACTTCTTTACAACTTGTTTCATCCTCAATTTAGCCCAACCTAGCATCACGTAAATATTCCAATTAGTGAGGGCAAAAAAATTGATCATGCTCCAGCCTTGTTATTGTTCAACAAGTATTCACATTTGTAAGATTTCTTGGAATCGTAATGGGCTTTAAAAAAATCTCACAAATTATTGATTCTGCATGGAAGTCCCTTGGTTAATTTTCTTGCAAAGTTTTATTGCCCTCACTATTGGAAATACAGCTACCATTAAATCTGTAATATTGACAGTTATAAGTTCAGTTTTCTTTTCAGTATTTGTGACATTAATGAACCACATGAGTAAAATTTATTGTTTTTCCCATAGGCACTGATAGATTGTGCTTGAAAAATAATAAATTTACTACACGTCTTAGGAACTAAAAATTTTTTGAGCCTGGATATATTTAGCAGAAAAAATAGTGTAAGTGTTTGTATAATGCACTATGAGGGCTAACGAAATGTGTAAAATGAGAATAATTTTAACCTGTATTTGACTTGCATTGTAAGGACAGAATTGACCTGCATTGTGAGGACAGAAATTCTATCCTTACAGTTGTATTCCAATATAAGATATTAGACAACTGGTGTGGGAAGATGTCCCAGCTGATATTTTTTCTCAAAAAACATTATTTACTCTACCCAATTTGAAAAGAAAGTATTGGATAAACTTTTATACTTATTATAGTACATTTGTTTTGCCATACAATAACATGTGTGTTCTCACCTACACATTGTTAAGATATCCTCATTTAACTGAGATTTCACAGGAGAGAGAGAGAGAGAGATTAAATTATGCATATTACATAATCTTCATATTTTGCTGAATTATCACTGATATTAACAATATTTATTAAATTAACATTGTTATTATTATTTATTGGAAAATGTCAAAACTTGGAATGAAACAACATTTCGCATTCTGATCATTTCATGTACTTCAAAGATTGCTGGAACTTTACTTGGGCATGTGCATGCTTTAATCAAAGACTTGATCATTTAGAATTTTATCATCAAGATGGAAACTAACAGCAGGACGTATCCTGGAGTATTTCATGGTGAAGAGAAAGAATGTGCTAGTGTTGTAACATATTTCTCCATCAAACTATGGATAATTATCAGAAAGGCATGCCAAAAACATTAGTAATTTTCACTGATACAAACAGAAAAAGTACTTCATACCATTATATATTTAATTACTATGTCATGCTTAAATTCATTTAAAATAACTAAGGATCAACAATTAACTACTATATCAGTTTGCTGAAATATTTCATATATAAATCATGATCACTTAAGATCTGTTCAATAAAGGCTTGAAGTATGATTAATTATGTTTCCCAAACATTTAAGTTTGGGAAATATATTGTTTTTGGCCATTTTATTCTTATTATCCCCTCAAAATACATTGTGAGGGAGGATATAGTAATGGGCCATTGGTGTATGGGTGAGTAGTGGTGAGTGTGTGTGACATTAAGCTTGTAGACTTTCTTTGTAGACATTCTTTGCTCCATTGATTTCATACTTCATATGAAGCTTTGTTGAAGGTCTATATTGAGGTTCTTAATTGACTTGCTTGATAAAAATCACCAACCTGCATGAACATGCACATATGCTTCATTTTGATTGGATAATGATCTGTCATGAATAAAGGGAATGAACTGATATTCACAGCATAGATAGATAATAGGAATACCTATAGATTGGTGTACTCAAAATTGGTCTGAAAGTTGTGAAATATGTGTTGTAAAAATCACAGTACTGCTATAGCACATGCATGTGTGTTAAATTTTGAAAACTTCTGTAAATTTCTTGATTTTTAATTGCTTTGCAAATTATGTTAAATATATTTGCTTAACAGATTGGTTTGGTGAAAGTTACAAATCAAGAAGTGCAGTATGTTGGATGTTGGATTGATTCTGACTGGATAACACTTTAACTTATATACATGTAGTTCTCCAATAAATAAAGGGAATAGATGAAATTTGTACTATATACAATATCTTAATGAAAAATTGAATGAAACTTAATACTAAAACAATTGGCACACCTTTTAAATGAGGGACATTTGGGAAACATCCAAAATGGTTCCAGCTACAATTAGAACTAGTTCTTATTTATTAATTTTTACTCTATATAATTATGTCTACTGACTCATTGAATGAAACTTATTAAAACAACTGGCACCACTTTTATGGGGAACTTTTGAGGAACATCCGCCTAATGATCCATCTAATTTTTATAGATACAGTGTTAACAGATTTTATTTTTTAAAGATGCATATTGAAAATATAGCGATTTTGATGGGTTAAAATCTTAACGATTTCTCCTTGTTTACAAATATTTTTTTTTTAAATTTGATTTTTTTTTGGTTTTTGGTTTGTTTTTTTTTTTGAGAAAAAATTTTACCAACATTTCTACCTCATCAATATTCTCACATGTACAGTAAATCTTGGGTATCAATTTAGATTAACGGGGGCCTCCGTGGCCGAGTGGTTAGAGCATCGGGCTCAAAATCACAAAGCCTCTCACCTCTGTCGGCGCGTGTTCGAATCTCGGCCGCGGCGTTATGTGAGCAAGTTTGCCAGTTTACTTGCGGAAGGTCGGTAGTCTCTTCCCAGGTACATTGTATCTGGGTTCTCTCCTCCACCAACAAAAACTGGACGCCACCATATAACTGAAAAATTGTTGAGTGTGGCGGAAAGCAATAAATAATCAATCAATCAATTTAGATTAATGTTATTGTGCAAAATCAAGCTTTAATAATTTCTAAATTTGATATGAACATATTGAATTTTTTCCCCCCAAATTGAATGTGAGATGATATGCACCAAGCAAAAATCCATGTAAAGCTAGAATTTCTCTCCTGTAGTAAATCTGCCCTGATATCTTTATATACATTTCCATTTCCAATGGTTTTACCTTCTATATTGATCTTTACCAACTGAAACAAAAGCCATTTCCTCATGAATGTTTTGCTTATGAATCTTGATAAATATAGTATGATTATTTTAACAGCTGGGAATATTCTGACAGAAGTGAATGCAAAATGTAAATATGAAAAATAACTGGACCTCATGTTGAAAATACATGAGGGTAAGAACAGCAATGCTTTATGATGTATACTGGTGAAAAGTGTCACAGTTCATATCCAAATGTATTTTCAAAAATCAAATTTATTTCTTAAGTGAAGAACAACTTGACAATTGATATGAAACACATCAGAAAACATTCAATCTAATGAAATAAATTCATGATAATGACCACAAAATTTGCAAAGTGCTGACTTTAATCAAGAGATGTCATTATCTTAAGATCACCAGCATTATTCTATTTTCTATAAATAACCTATCAGAAAGCTGTGCATACACTCATAACTATTATTACCACATTAGAAATGAAAGTAAGGAGTCCTTCATATGTGGCCTTTAAAATGAAAGTCCTGTGCCATAGTAGGCATTGATATGATAAAGAACTGTCACTGCTAGGGCACTGAACATCATGCATAGGTCAAAATTTATGACACTTGACTTAAACTGTTCATGAGAGAAAATTATCGAATGGCACATAAACAACATTCAAACAAAAATCATCAAAATAGTGTAAACTTTGCATAGTTGGAGACAAATTAACCCCATAACAGTTTGTCCTTTGTATGCAAAGATTTCCTCTTAAAATGACCTTGACCTTTCACTTTTAACATAACTATTTTTATTATACCAGCCAATTTGGTAGAAGTTGGATCCAAAATATTGCTTACAAACACATGAATGAACAGTCATCTTGCTGTGTCCACACTACAACTCTGGGGATAAATTATAATTACATTCATATGACTTGAAACTATTTGTCAATTTAACTTTTAGGGTTGATCGAAGTTTTCATCAATGTAGTTAAGACATGTAATAATGATGGATGGCTCAATGATATTAATCATCTGATAACAAGAATTGAATTCCTATATCTCTTTATCTTCTTGGGAAAACTTCTTTTAGATTTATTTCACTATATCATGACCTAATTAGTGTTCATTCAGGGCTATGGAATCCCTTATCTGATCTTTTTAAAGGAGGTTTGGTTAACCACATATTGTGAATTATATTGTACAATATTGTAAATGTGACAGTATTTTCCTCTTCATTATGTAATGATAAGAATGATAGATTATCAGTAAAACAATCATTTAATAAATCAAATTCTCTGGATTGACTGTTTATTTTTTCCCCCCTGCTTTATACAAATTCCCCACAAAAAATGGGAAATAAATTAAAATCTTATCCATTTCCTTTAATTAAATAGAATTCTTTGATTGATTTTATCATTAATGAATTTCTAAAAATTAGACAATTGATTTTGAAGAGTTTTTTAAAAAAATTATTGAGAAAAATGAAAGAAAATTAGAACTATATGTCATTAAAAGGCCATACCAAAGAGTTCCACTAACATTCCAAATGGCATCACCAATATTGAGACCAAGAAATCTGCAATGGCAAGTGACATCAAGAAATAATTGGTCATATTTTGAAGTCTTCGGTCCCATATCACAGCCAGACAGACAAGGAGGTTTCCTAGTGCAGTGCAGAACACAATTGGCACTATGGCCAAAACCCCCCACTTAGGAGGAAGAAGTTCTGGTCCAGTAGATGACGTGAAATTCACTGATGTTGAGAAATTTTTGATACTGGTAATATACCCAGTGACATGATTGGAATTGTTCATTCTGATATTAGGTCTTGCTTCAGCATGGAAAGTTAGAACAATGTGAATCACCAATTGGAATTGTGACATGGATATAATATCCTTCCATCACATGTTGATAAAATCAAGTTAATTGCTTCAGTGCTATTCCGATGAAGATTCACTCTTTCAATCACTCCAACTAGCTCCTTAGAGTAAAGTTTATTGATAATGCCAGGCTGAGAAAGCTTAGATTGTAAAGCAGCATGATGGGAACATTGCAGGGACTGAGCATTAGAACTGAGTCATCTTAGTATATTAACACTATTCACAGTGATTCTCTGAATCCATTGATTAAATGTCGGACAGGTGCTCTTCAGTTATACATAGGATATTGGGTCATTATCGGTTCCTACAACATAATATGAATGCATGCATTACATGGTTGATATGATATATCCCATCACAAAGAAGATCAGCAGTTTATCTGGGTTTTTTTTTTTTTACTTGATCATGCATTTGGTACCATATCGTCTGTCCTTCACAAGTGATTTAAAAAAAAGCCTCTCTTATCATTTGCTTCCTTTCATCCCCCCAAGAGCTCTGAGTTCTGGTACAGACAGACCAGAACTCTCTAAACTTTATTACCATGACTTCAAAACAGTGACAAATTAATTTGATCTTCATCTCAATATTTTGATGAATTTGTAAGGATTTGGAACTGAGCAACTTCTCACAGCTTGAAATTACTGAACCTAGTTTCCAAAGTTGAACAGCCACTGCAGTATTTTTGGAGAATTGGTCTTAAATTTGAATTGCTTCTGGCCACAGAATCATGAAACATCTTAAGCATATCTAAATATTGTGATGAAATGATTGAGAAGTAAATCATTACAAAATAAAATTGTTATTCAAATTTCTAGTGTCTGTAATTTAAGTTTCAGTTCAAAAGTAACGAACATCTTACAGGTGATTGAAATTTTGACTTAAGTGTGAGGTTGTTACATGATCCTAGGACCTGGTTTACTTCATTGCAAGTTGAAAATTAAAGAACAACTTTAGTTTATACCAAATCAGAACCCTGTGGGGATCCCGGTTAGAACAGATCCTCAGTACCCCTTGCTTGTCGTAAGAGGCTACTAAATGGGGAGGTCCTTCAGATGAGACCCCAAAAACTGAGGTCCCATGTCACAGCAGGTGTGGCACGTAAAAGATCCCTCCCTGCTCAAAGGCCATAAGTGCCGAGCATAGGCCTAAATTTGCAGCCCTTCACCGGCAATGATGACATCTTCATATGAGTGAAAGATTCTCGAGGGGGACGTTAAACAATATTTAATCAATCAATCAACTATACCAAATTATATCATCATCAAGAAATTGCAGCAGTTCAACTCTGTCATTTATGCTTATGAAGCCATAATAAAGAAGCATATATTAGGGGGAAAGTGAAATGACAGCTAGCAGATGCAGTATTTGTCAATCAACCTAACATCTTCAACATTAAGAATTAAATCTTGACAACAGATTCCCTGCTGTATCGAGGGGTTTTGTCCCTTTAGAATTTTTGTTTGATATTTGAGGTCCTGCACCTAACTAACTTGCTGACAGATGAACCGATTAACCCATGACTGAATATTGAATACCATTTAATACTATCTTTAATATCAAATTGCCTTTCACAGGCACCAGTTATTGATTGACATATATACTGTTTAATTTGTGTGCAAATAATACATAATTTCTGTAGTATTAATGTCAAAAAGCCATAAATATTTCAGAGAGATTCTTATAGATATACAAATTAATCATTGAAAAAATATTGGTTTAGCTGAAAGGAAGAATTTGTATATTTTTAGATAACTATTGAATTTGAGCAAGAAATTCTCTGTTTGCTTGATTGATTGTTGTAAAGAAAAACAAAATGTATCTGTGATTTATGATATTGTTATAAATCATTTTATGGCTCCACATAATAGGGTTTACATTAGATGTATAGTTAATTCACATTAAACCACCTCCTATTATGATTAAGAAAATGAAATGGTATAACAAATTTGGCAATGAATTGAATATAGAGAATATCAATAAAAATTTCAGTCATACATACATGCCAAATTTTAAAAATCATCATGGGTGATTTTGCACGTGACGACCTTTTTCAAAGGTCTAAATTCGTGACATTTTGCCGTGAAAGTAAATATTTGTCTTTTCAAAGATAATATCAATCTAATCATTGTACATGTATCATATATTAACACAACATCAAGTGTGTTTTATTCTCCATAACTTTAACTTCAACAAAACTTTAAAGAAAAAAAAAAAATACACACACACACTTTAAAAGATATGGATAATTATTTTATTAAAATCATCACCTATTTAGCTGAATGTTTATAAAGATAAAACTAATATACCTTCCCTCTCTCTTCTTCTCCCTCCCACAACACTATTTTGAATTTGAAAACTTTAAAAATTACTTTTTTTAGCTGAAAACTGCAAATTTAGTCAAAAGTAATTTGAAAAAACTTGCAATTTACAGATTTGCAGTCGACAAGCTAACCTAATGAGCTTCTCAGCTAGGCATTTTAATTCAAAACAAATACACAAATATTTTGATTATAATGTTAAGAAAGTCAGCTATAATGACGATGTAGTGATATAGTATACTTCCTTAATGTTAATTTGCCATATATCTATTAAGCACCTTGAAATACATTTATGATATGCATATTCAAGGTATACTGCAAAAAACGGTAAAATGCAAAATACATGTATAGGTAAACTGAAAACCCCTTTCAGTATTGTTAATTAGATCAGTTTATAAAAGGTTCATGCAGTTGCCATAAAATAAAGGGCATTTTCTGCTGATGTCATTTAACGATTGTCTGTTTGAGTGGGTAATGTATTGGTTACTGAACTTGCATTGTCATTTAGCTTGTCATTTGCAAGTTGAGAAAGCTGTGAAATGATTATTTTGTTGCCTTGGTAGCTAGCATTGTACCACTATATATTCAATAAAAAAAATAATTTTGAAGTCTTATGTTTTCATAGAATTTTGCAAGTAACTCGGGACACATTAAAATGCTTGTGTGGAAAAATTCAATTTATTTAGCGTGCGCGCGGACACACACAGAGTAGTATAGTTAAAATATCACAAAGGCAATTGAGTATACTCAACTAGTTTTGTTACTTCTTAAGGAGTATGATGCAATCATTACACTCCTGAAGAAGTAAAGAAGTTAGTCTAATATACTCAAATGGCTTTGTGATATTTTTAGCTCACCTGAGCTGAAAGCTCAAGTGTGCTGTTTGTTCTCTCTCTCTCTCTCTCTCTCTCTCTCTCTCTCTCTCTCTCTCTCTCTCTCTCTCTCTCTGGGTAGATAATCTTAAACCAATGAGTCATGTTCCTAGTTTGTAACCTTGGCATTTCACAGATATCTAGTTTAGCATGATTATGCATATGCATAAGGTGGTGCTGACATACCCTCCCTTGTTGGAAATCGTGGATGAGTCGACATGGAGGCCTTTGATTCCTTCTATGGTTTACCTGTAATAATCAATTTACCTGGGGACTTGTGTCATAAACAAACACAGACTACAGTATGGTATGTCATTTTCAAATGATTAAAGGGACAAGCAACTGCTTGGATATGGATTCCTGTGATATATTATAATGAAGATACAGTAATTAATTGATTGTCCCAGTATTTGACCACTCTTATCTTGGGGGGAAGGTGGGGGGGGGGGGGGGGGGGGGGGTGATGGCTTGGGCAGTGAGCACCCCCCTGTTATTAAATAGCTTGGTCAGTGAGCATCTCGGGTCTAGTTACCATGTCAAAGAGACAAATATAATGAAACAAAATTAATATAAAATCAACTCTGTGAAATTATTTTCATATTCAAATTGAGTTATCAGTAATGAAATCAAGAATGACGTTTAGAAGAAATATATAAACAACTCTTGCTTAAGAATATAGGTAGTGACAAAACCTTATCAAAAATTCAGTTCAACTTATAAGAGGGTCAGTGTGAATTTCCTAAAAATTTCTCTGAAAAAGGGATCCCTGAGTTATACGTTAGTAGTCTTGTATGTGAGTATAGAAGGTACCCAATGTTTTTGTTTTTGCCTTTGAATTCTTTACAAATTGTTATGATCCTAATAGCCATTTTCTCATGAATGTGCTGTAGTTGTGAACAATGTATGCATGGATCTTGATACATAACGTACATATATGTCTATTTTGATGGCTGGGAATACCAACATAATGAAAGTAAAATGAAGTTTATGTAAAAAAATAAATTTCGTTTTTGAAAATACATGAAGGTATGAATTGCAGTGTTTCACGCTGGCATATGTTTTATGAAATATGATAACATGCTTCATGAAGTATGGGAGTAAAACAACGCAATGCAATGCCCTTGTAAATTTTCAAAAATTACGTTAATTTCTAAAATGTATAGGTTTTATGTCACATTGAAAGGTCAGTGTTATTATCAAGAAATAGGGTATATTGAAAGAGCATAGGTATGTTAATGATAAAATATTGGTAAATGTAAATATGTACACATAATAATGTTTTAATACTTATAACTGTATTTGATTTTGTAATACTTGATCAGAACAGTTAATGCATTTAATTTGATTTGATTTGGCATATGTCTTTTTCTAAATCACCAGTCTTTTTTGCATATCAGTAATTTATTAGCTAGCTACTCTACAGATCTTAAACTTGATGGTGATTTTAGCAGTTGTATTCAGGACATAGTATAATAGGTTGTTTAATTTTAGACATTGGAATGTGTGGGAAGATCATGCACAATGCATGAATGTCATCTAATTTGATATAAAATTAATTAAGCAGTTTCTGTGTACATTAAGATTTGCAGAGATATGAGTGCCTTTTATTTAAATGTATTCAAGTGAATTGATTTCCAGAATTGCTGTGTTTGATTTTTGTTTCAATAAGGCTTCAATGACACACATTTTGCAGGGTGGAGCCAAAATTATTATAGTGATTATTGTCTTTATCATTTGAAAGACTTCCTTGAAGTTTGCTTATTTGTTTATAAAAACTAATTGCATATTTAGGAAAAGCAGAAAAAGATGTACCAAAATATTGAATTTTGCAACCACAGAGTTTTGACTCTAGGACAGGTCAAAAGAAGTCATATTGTGTTAATGTTGCATATATTATGTAAAGCCTTTCATCATTATAGGCACTTTTGAGGGCATTTAGATTTTAAGTTTATGTGTACTTTTGCTAAATGTTAGAATCTAGATATTCAGAAGAGGAATTTTTTTCTAGATCCTTAGCCCTTTGACTAGTGATAGTTTTAACTGCTACTCAGGTGACCAGAAATGCTTGTGGGCCTCTTTTTTAACATTAAAGTATGACATCATGGTTCTATTAACTGCTATTAAGGTATTCAATATACAATGATCATATTTCATATCTTATAAATGGATGGTGGAATTTGTGCAATCATGGTGTCATTTTAAAGAGTTTATAAAACAAAAGTAATCTACCATAGAAATTTACAGAGTACATACAGCTTCATTTATTTCACCTAGAGTTTTGCATTGAAGTTTATGGGAAGAGCATGTTTTATTAAAAATAATTCTAGAAGAAATTATATGTTCATACAAATCTCTTGGTAAAAAGTTACATAAACATTCTCTTTATGAAAATATGAAATTAATTATTTACTGCTCATATTTTTAGAAAACTAAAAGGTATCAAGTTATGCAAAATGATTGGCTTCTAATCATTTACCTATCATGTGAATTTGATTTATTTCACTTTGAAATTCATCATCAAATTAACAAGTTTCAAGTTTCAAGAAATTCATTATTATTTAACAATAGACATTTAGATTTAAATCATTCAAACTTGTTCTAACTTCTTTCGTTATACATTGAATATCTTAATTGGACTGTAGGTATATTTGTTTCGAACATTGAGATTTGATTAAACCATGAGTAATTAAAATCACCCATAAGATTAAAAATAATGTTACAACAACTGTATTCCTGAGTCTGACAGATGCAAAAATGTTATGATATTACTGATTTAAGTCTTTTGGGAGCATATTAGCAAAGTAATGCTGCCTTGCTACCATAGAGAAATTAGATTTTCCCTTCATGGGTTTTATGAAGTCTGTTTTTCAGTTAATGTGCAGGCTTAATTGGGTTTTATGAGCAGAGGATTAGGAATTTTTAGTTTGACCTTAAGTGTATAGACTGTCTGCTGCTACCAGATGCACAATGTACTGTCTTGATAAGTCCTGAACTCAGTTTGAGGACATAAAACAGGATAAGAAAAAACCTTAAAACTGCACAGGCTTGAAACTGCACAGGATAAGAGAGACTCTTAACTGACTAAGGTACCAGCTAAAGTGATTAAATCTTGCTAATAGATAAAATAATAAGTTTACCAACCTTTTTATGCCTCAGGAATTGAAGATTTCGGGGCATATAGTTTTGGCCCGTCCATCTGTTTGTCTGTGTCTGGCAAAAAACTTTAACCTTGATCATATCTTAAACACTTTAAAAGATAAAGCTTTCATATTTGGTATATGTATTTTTTGTGGCAAGACCTTTCCACTGACATCAAAATCTTTGGCCTAGTGACCTTAACATTGACTTTTGACCTACTTTTAGAAATAGAAGCCATATCTTTCAAATTGTAAGAGGTACTGTTTTCATATTTAGCATGTGAATTTCTTGTGATAAACCTTTCTAATGATACCATATTTGTTGACCTTGTGACATTGACCTTTGACGTAGTTCTTAGAAATTTTCAGAAAACTTTAACCTTGATCATATTTTTTACAAATAAGAGGTAAAGATTTCATGTTTGTTATGTGTATTCCTTGTGGCAAGACCTTTCCATTGATGCCAAAATCTCTGACCTAGTACCTTAGCATTGACCTTTGGCCTACTTTTTCCAAAACTTTGAAAATAAGTCACTTTTTTTTTTTTTTAGATTGTAAGCGATACTGCTTTTTCATTTAGCATGTGCATAACTTGTGAGAAGACCTCTCTAATGATACCAGGTTTGTTGACCTTGTCACATTGACCTTAAACCTAGTATTTAGAAATTTTCATGTTTGGCAAGGTCCAAATCTGGTGATTTGGATTGGATGGCCAGGAAGAATTTGGACTTTGTGTCTTTGCAGAACATCACATAATAGATAGCAGTATATGTGTTCTGGTGTTGTCATGTTGGAATACTGCTCTGGGATGCTGCATTATTGGAACCATGTGTGTTGTAGGGCTTCATCAGTATACCATTGAGCCATCAAAGTATCCTGTATGTGACTCAATGCTGTCCTGCCTGTATAGGATATTGCTACCCACATCATAATACTACCCCCTCCAAACCAGTCAGCCTCCTCGATGCAATTTTGTGCAAAATGTTCATTCTGAGTTTCAGAGTCTTTCATCAGGCCTCTGCAGTAAAAATTGAGATTCATCACTGAACCAAACTGTCTTATTGCTGGGGCCATTCTCTATGAGTCCAAGACCATTAGAGTTGGTGGTGATGCTGTAGAGTAGGAACAATGTCACAAACAGGTCTGCATGCTCTAATCCCAGCATCCCATAGTCAGTTGCAAATAGTCTGATCTGATACTAGGGACACTTTATAAGTTCATAGAGTAGGGCGGTCTTTTTAAAACCGCTTGAAATATCAAAATTTTAATTATCTAAATATCTACCTAACTCCGCAAGGTACTCCTCTTTAGGTATATGTTGCAGACACTGGTAGACCACACTGCCTATACGACAATGGGATTCAAAACAGTGCCCTGCCAGCATTTCCGTTAGTCTTGGGAATAACCAAAAGTCACAGGGGGACAGGTCAGGGCTGTATGGTGGATGATTTAAGACATCGAGCCCAGATTCTTTCAGATATTCCTGTACCGCAGCGGATTTATGGGCCGGTGCGTTATCATGGAGTAATTTGATGCCACAGACACCGTTGCGCGGTCTGCGTTTCTGATAGAAATCAACAAGTTGAGTAAGAACGTTTTCCAGTGACAGAACTACCTTTCGGTACTGGAATTTGAAGGACTGGATCTTTCAAATCAAAGAATATCGCATTCAACATGCGATTTTGATGTTTTGCAATGGAGCGCAATGACAGGTCTGTCGCCCTCAGATGAAACCCAAATCTTATTTTTAGCCTTAGAATCGGGTTGAAAATGATAGATCCAGATTTCATCACCTGTAACTATCTCTTCCAAACGATGTGGGTTACATTTATCATATTTTTTTATAACTTGCGATGTAAGTCTAACCCAACTTTGTTCATGCTCGTCAGTGAGCAAATGGGGCACCCAGCGCGCACAGATCTTACATAGCCCAAGTCGTTCACATAAGATCTTCAAAACACTTGACGAATGAATGCCACTTAATTCTTCTATCTCTCGCACGGTATAACGTGCATCTTCCTCAATTAACGTTTTCACAGTAGCAACGGTCTTTTCCATCAAAATGGAAACCGGCCTACCCACTCGAGGGCTATTTTCAATTGACTCCCGACCGTCATTAAAACGACGTACCCACTTACAAACTGTACCATATTTTAAAGCACCATACCCTTAAACCTTTTGCAAATCAGCATGAATTTCCGTTGACAGAAACCCGAGGTGTGCTCGAATCTTACAATATACCCTCTGTTCAGAGATTTTTCCATCCATATTGAATGCTATATTTTACTATAGTGTATAAATAAGTGCAGTGCACACATGGACCTCGTGCACTGCATACCGTGATACCGTTCGAGAGAGAAATGATTACACAAGTTCTGTGTAAAAGATCATGCAACTTCATAATCGTGTTAAAAAGTTATAGGCTTACTGTACGAACTTACAAAGTGTCCCTCGTATTCTGCAAATCCCAGGAATGGTAGATGATGCTGTTATGAATTGTTGATGATGCAGATAGGATATGGTGTTTATATCTTTCAACTGATTTGATATGCAAGAGCTTGTTCTGCATATGATCAGTTTATAAATCAAGGCAGGCTACTGACAAACAAGTTAATGTTACATGGGGTTTGTATAGTCTCATCTAAAGTCAACATTTCGCAAATTTTATGGTCGTTATGACAATCTAGTTTGCCAGTACAACTTGTCAAATGCTGTCTGATGTGTTTCATGTTGGGCCATGATTCTGACTGCAGATTACACTGTTTACCTGATCAAGACATAGGCCTCACGGTGAGTGTGACCGATCAACAGGGGATGCCTACTCCTCCTAGGCACCTGATCCCACCCCTAGTATGTCCAGGGGTTCATGTTTGTCCATCTTGCTGAATTGTATTTTCTATTGGAATTACAAGATTAAATACTGTTTGTTATCTTAGCCTTTTCATTTAAATCTCTTGCAACTGAAAATTGTAACACACCTGCTTCCAGTCGTCCGGTTGTGTATTTTCATTGAGCATCATTCAGACATAGCATTTCTCAAAAAGCAGTTATATTTAAAGACAATACAATCAAATCTCGGAAGAACCCATTTAATAAACTACTGGTGCCAGATCTTGATTTATACTCCTACTACATATTAGAATTTTGCTTAGATACTCAGAACAGGAAAATAATTATCAATTTCTTAGGTCTTTAGGCTAGTGATACTTTTAATTAATGCTCAGGTGACTGATTAGGCCTGTGGACCTCTTGTTCAAATGAGGGTCCATGCCCCTTTGAAAGGAGAGATAATGAAGAAAAAACCAAAAATAAAGTGAAGTTATTTAAAAATCTTCTCAACAAGAACCACTGGGCCAGACATGAAAGATTCCTGGGATAGTGTTGATTCAGGTTTGTTTATATCATTGCCCCTGGGAGTAGGGGCACAATGGGGGATCAGAGTTTTAGATAAGAATTTATGTGGAAACATCATTAAAATCTTTGCAAGAACCACTGAGCCAGAAAAAGTAAAATTTACATAAAAGCTTGACCTAGAGTACATTCAAGTTCAATCATGGTCCCCTGTGAATTGGTAGGGGTCAAAATAGGTGATCAAATTTTACATGTGAATATTTATAAAGGAAAAATATTATAGAATCTAATCTTCTCAAGAACAACAGGAACATGATTAGTCATGTTAAAATTCAAATCTGTTCAAATTGTGGCCCTCTGAAGCAGGGTGGGGTCACAAGAGGGGATCACAGTTTTACATGGATATATATATATAGAAGCATATCTTTAAAAATCTTCGTCTTAACAACAGCAGGGTCAGGTAATTCAAATTCAGATTAATTGAATTTAAGGGCCCAGGGGTAGAGTGGGGTCACAATATACATATGCATTACATATAGCTTATTGCCAAATAATGGGGTCCATTGAGGTATATACATGTATAAACTTTGCAAATATATATACATGGGAATATACAGGAAATTAATTTAAGCAAATTCTTTTCAAGAGTACAGATATGTCACTCAGGTGACTTATTGCAATTGATCTGCATCAGTTGATATCTGTCTTACATCAACTATGGAACATTTTTAACTTCTTAATAACTAGTTGACCATTCCAGTTCTTTTCAAATTTGGTATGAAGCATCTTTTGGACAACAGGGGCATAAATGGTAAATTTCAGGACTCTTGCACCCCTGGGCTTTGGGGCAGGACAAAATGACCAATTTTCAATTTCAGCAAGCCCAGCAAAATTGATTGGAAGTGATTATATACTTTGTTTTGTTTCATTTTACATTTCACATGTAACACTAATGATCTCATTTATCCATGTAAAATATCTAAAACAATCAAGTATACGAGTCTGAGATCTAAAGCCCACTCAAAATTACTATGTTTAACATCAGAGTTATCTTTCTTTCTCCTTACTTAATTCCTATCTGCTTCCTTGAGAACCATTTAGGTGGTCTTAAAAAGCTATTTTTCATTCTAGATGATGTTTTTTTGTAACATAGACCATGCAAACATAGGTTGATATGGTGTATTGGTCAAGGCTGGCAAAAAAAGTATCAACCTTATTGCTGTAAGTAAAAGTAATTTTCTGGTAACCAATAAGGTCTGTTTAAGTTCAAAAAACTTTTGAAGAATACTAGGACCAAGTGACTCTGGTGAGTGTTGTGGCCCATGGGCATTTTGCAGCTTTTTTGTGAAATAACCCCCAAATCTGAAATCCAGCCCCAAGTTATCCAACATGTTATCCTGTTATTCCCTCTGCAGGAGCATGGCTTTCAGATTACAAGAACTTAATTTGGCTGTGAAGTTTTTAATTCAAATAACTTTTGATGCCTTTGAGATGTAGCTTTCATTGTTGATAGATTTACAAATTTTCTACTACTCATGCAATTGTTTTGGCACTCGGTATTATTGGAGGTTATACAAGTACTTTTCTTAGTATTTGTTCTAATGGTTGTGTACGTATGATTAGTTATTCATATACACCAGAAGGTTGCACAAATTTCATTCTTATTAGAAACTAGAGTTCATTCACATCCTTTGTACCGCTGCAAGAATTTTCTGTAAATAATTCCAAGGCTAACTCTGTAACTGTTTTACATACATACAATTTTTGTGTTTTGTAGCCTGCAGGAAGTAGGGGTTTTATTGGGGATGAGATCAGAACTGGATAATAACATTCCCAACCAAACTTACACAGAGTAAAAGGCAACATTGAAGTGTAAATTTATCTCCTTAATAGTCCTGGAGTCCCACAGCTTGGATTTGTGTTTTACAATCTCTTGGAATTGTAAATAGCAATTGGAGAACTTTGGGTGCTGTTGTCTCTGTTCATTTAATTGTTATGTTGTACTCTTTAAACTTTGGTTGCAAGGTTAGAAAATGTAAAATTGTTTTTATTTCTTTTATTCTCTTTCACAAGTCTTTGTTTATCTTGTCAGCCTCTAAGAATGAACTTTGGTGATAAATTTAAGTAAACTTACTATGATCCGAAAAGTTTTATTGTAAAATTAGAATTTTTTAACTTCATTTTACAGAAAATGTTTTGATAGTTTGTTCATCTAATTCTTTGCAACATTGTAATCATGTTATAAGAAACACAAAACAGAGATTCTGATTTGTAAATGTTGTTTATTTGCATTTATTTAGTTAGGATTATACAAATCCTTACATTCCAGTGTAACCAATGGATATGGAGTATTTTATAAGTATAGGAATCTTAAATCTTAAGTATCTATGCAGCAAGAAGTCACAATTAAAGGGAGTGGGGAGGATAGGATAGCAAGATAAAAATGTAACATAATTCTTTACACAAATGTCTATTTTTAGGCCAAGGTTAAAAGGGTGAGGACTGTCTCATATAATGGCAGTCTTTTTATTTACATTATGTGCACTTACTTACAGAACATACAATGATTATTGCATCATAAAGTTAAAAATTTTATTCTGTTGTATTCTAAGTTGCTCAAATAACTTTTTTACTTTTCTTTTTTTACCAGCCATGGTAGCTAGTGGTAAAAGCATTTGCTTCATAACCAGGAGGTCGTAACTTCGAGCCCCACTCATGCCATAGCTGCATCAGACCTAAGATGTAAATATAGGTAGTGATTGCTCCTTCACAAATCGCTTGGCATTTAAAAGTGAAAATCACAGGTCTTTGAGATATGACCTTAAAACAGAGGTCCCGTGTCGCAGCAGGCATTGGCACCTTAAAGGAACCTTCACTGTTATGGCCCTGAGCACTAAGCATAGGTCTAAATTTGTGGTACTTCATCTACAACTAGTGACACCTCAATATGAGTTGTGCCATATTTGTTCTTGTGTTTTGTTTTTTTAAAAAGATCAACAAAATTGTAACAACTCTTTTCTGCAGAAAATTCAAACAAATTTTCAATGATTTTCGAGGAGTGAAATCAATGTCACCCTCAACTACATGCACTGATTTGCTTTATATTTAATTTCATGCATTTATCAGATGTGTAAGTTAAACACTACAAAAGACTGAGGTTTGAAGCAGTTATACAAGCATCAACGAGATGAAAAACGTTTGTTTGTGATGTCATAATAGAATGACGCAAAAACATAACGTCAAGTGTAAACATTACATAATGTATTTCATAAAACAAGAAAGTAACCATCAAGCAAAATGCAAATTTGCACTAAAATGGGAATATTTATCTTCTCATTTATTATTTGTAACTGTTAATTTTGACACTGACATCACTGTTAGAATTTTTTGATTAAAGATACTGCATATGTTTCAACAATTTTAATAGAATTATTTCTCTTGTGCCATTGAAATTTAACATCTAAAGGGAGACAACTTGGTTGTCACTCAAGCCTATCTAGTTTTCAAATCTGGGGATGACTGGCAAAACACTGCTAGCCACCTAGAGGCTTGCATGGATGAGATCAAAACATGGATGTCCGCTAAGATGCTTAAACTTAATCAGGACAAAACAGAGTTTCTTGTCTTTTATCTGAAACATCTAGTAACTGCTTCATCATCGTACCATGAGTTTTTCTTCTCATGTAGAAGCTTTTGAATAAATTCTGCATCATAAAAGTATAAAACAGGTCAGCTAATAAAGAAGCACAATTGATGCTCATGGGAATTTGTTAAAAAAAACATCACCAAAGACTTTGTGGATATTGTTATTGAGGAACTTCGGCATCTTTTGAATATCAACTTCAGAGTACTGTATAGGGGGTTAATTTCATGACTGCAAATTTCACATTTTTATTTTTTATTTAGGCACCATCAGGTTCATAAATTTGTGGATTTGAATCATTAGCAAAATCACCCACCCCCTCCATTGTCTGTATTTTAACACGGTGTGTAGTATTAAAGAGAGACAACAATTTCTTCCCCTGAAAATAAGCCATTGTGCAAGTACGCTGTATTCAGTTCAGTAACTACACAATTTCCAGAGGGTTTAATACTAGAGCATTCAGTAGATGGCAAACAAAGAGAAATTAATCGTGCCAGTTCAGTGCATTACTTCATCACGTTCATGTCAATTATTTTGAGAGACATTTTTGTTTGTCACTGTAAAGTTCAAAATGACAGAAAATATTTTCAAAAATGAAAGCACAAGTTACACATGTAATTAGTCCTTGAGGTAATGTTACACAGGTGCCTTTATGTGCACATGAATCAACGAGGAAGCACCTTGTGTTTTGATCGATCAAACACCAATAGCTGGCTCAAGTTTGAAAATAAAGGGGTGATTACAAGATCAATACAGTTAAATCATTACTGATTTTAGTAGTTAGAAATGGAAAAAAGTACATGACAGTAAAAAATAATTGAAATACAATACATAATTGTAGAAAGCTACATTCGTAGATTAGGTGTTCTGTATACTGACTACATAAAAATCTCAGTATTACTGTGTACCCTAAGTGAACTTAAAATAATGAACCTCTTTTTAACAAAACTTATTCATGGTTTCTTAAATTCGCGGGATGTGTCTAGACCATGTATATAGCAAATATTTTCACCACTAATTATTTTCCTCCATATATTACTTGTCCATAGAATAAGAGTGGTGTTTAACAAAGTAAATTTTTGGATGATTGATTCCAAGATAAGAATATTTTTGTGTTTCATTTATATTGAAGAGGCAGCTGTCTTTGATGTCAAAAAGCATAGTCTTTAATTTGTCATGAGGAATGGTCATGTAAAGGTGTTGAAAAGTCCTATGTTTTGATGTTGCTGATTTGGGAAGTTTTATGATTTCAAATTTACTGAAAGTTCTTTGGAATTTTTAGAAACCACATTTGATTTACACCGCTTCTAGCATATGTTGTGGCATAGTATGTTTGAAGTTTCTCCTTCACAGCAGTTAATATTTTCGTGAGGAGCAAAGATAGGGGTTTGGTAGAACATTTATTGGATCCAGCAATGCTATTACTGTTTGTAAGGGTTTTTGTGAAGTTTTGGAATCCAGTATAAGTATGGTAACTCATATTTGTTCATCCCATTAACTTGAATATGAGATAAGTTTAAAACTGAAGTGTGATTTTAAAGAATTTCATATGTTGAAAGGGATAATATAATTCATGATATCATAGATTAATCTAGTTATAATGTAGTTGTAAACAAATCTCAGACTTTGGCGTCGAGTCTAATACGATTCAATCTGGTATTGAATCTGGAGTTATAAAACTCTGGTAGCAAGTGAATTCTAAGTAAATAAGACAATTTAATGCAGTACAAGTTTTGATCAAATATTATTGCAATTTTTAATAGCATAGAAATGATATTTACAATGAAAGCAATGTGCTATTAATTTTAAGACAAAACTGGGGAATTCTATAGTCCAAAACAAAAATGGTAAAAATATGAAACTGAAAGTGGTTTATACACAAGTCACGATGGATTAACACATCTCCCTGGGGACTGGGAGTAATTTATATAAGGAAAGCTTACCAACAGCTAAAATGCTTCCATCTCAGACCTGTCAAGATGAGATTTGTTACTTAAATGGCAGAAGTTGGGAATGACCCACTTAGCGACATAAGTGTGACAATAGCAATGAAATATCTCCATCCAAAAATGGTCTCCATAGATGATCATGACCATGTAAAAATTAGAATATGGTCAGGGCTTAATTGACCCTTTCTGGTACATGGTCCAGTACTATTTTTATTGGGAATTTTATTTTTGAAAAATTGCTGTTTTGGGAAAAGTACTTAGACCAAAAAATAATGCATTGCAGGTAGAAAAACAAAATGTAGAGTCATTTATTTATCATGATTAAAGGTACATATGCTTAAATTTCTCTGTTGGATGTTAATAAAGATATAAATAATGCAGTTTCTTAATATTAATGAGATGTGACAATGTGAGCAAATTACTTTTGACCAATTGGAACTCTTGTTCTTCCACTTCTTAAGTAAACTAACCAAAACAGAACCTGTATGTATACAGGCATCAGAATTTCAACATTGATCTGTTAACAAAGGAACAAACAGATATGTTGGGGTATCTGATTTCTTTTCAATGATAATTTTGTTACATAAAGCACAATTAAATTTTCATGACCGCAGCTATTATTGAATTAAACATGGCTGCGCTATTTATAAATCAGATCCCGAATTTTAGGACAGGTCCAATTTAATAGTGTTATAAGAACACACAGTTTTATACTGCTGCTGAATATTAGAATTTAACTTGGATATATGCAGAGCAGGAAAATTATTCTACATTTTATAGTCCTTGGGGCTCTAATACTCAGGTGTTCAAAGGCCTGTGGGCCTCTTGTTTAGTTTTAAAGGGCCAAGAAATGCTATTATCATAAGATGTATTCTTTTCTAGTAGTATCTGACTGTGTCCAGTGTGTTTCACATTTCGCCTCATTTTCTTTTGTAGGTAAGTTTTCTGAATGTGAGTGTATAAGAAAGCTCATAACAGAGATTATCCAACTTTCTTGACAACATATTGAACAGATTGTCAAAAGCAGGTAAGATCTTGTATGTCTTCAGAAAAAAGAAAATCCACATATATATTTTTTTTTAAAAATTGAAGTTGTTTTTCGGTCCGTCTGTTTTACTGTTGGTCCATCTTCGAGCATTAATTTTAATTATTCAGTTGAAATACTTGTATGCCATATTGTGGTCATCTACTGACGGCAGCCATTTTGAACAACTAGCTGTTAATTGCATGATCAAGCATTGTTTGGTCACCTGAGTCACTCAGTTGATCAATTGCAATAATTGATCAGCATCCATCATCAATTCTCTCTTGTGTGTTCACAAATGAACACTACTAACTTTTTCTTGGTAACTGCTATTCCAATTCTTTTCAAATTGGTATGGAGCATCTTTGGGACAAGGGGAAATCAGTTGTAAATTTATGGACTCTTGCACCCCCTTGAGGCCTTAGGGATGGGGCAAAAGCTGCCAAAGTTTTTAAAATATTCTATACATAAATGGTACTGCACATCTGTAAGAAAAATTAAATGCATAGTCATGTACAGGGCTCGACATCTGTCAGAATTTGAGCTCTCCATTCGGGCAATTTAGGTACTGATCTCGGGTTGTCCAAATGGGTTTCAGGTTGCCCAAACAGAAGTATCACACAAAAATGACTTTAAATGTATTATTTTTTAAGACGTCGAGCTTGCTTCTAGCGATATGCAAAATTTTGCCTCTACCCCATCTTTCTGATTTCACTGGGCGAAATCAAATAGTGCCAATTGGTATTGAACGTTTCTTACGATTCAAGACTTTGAAACATTGAATGGATATTTGAAAGGCACAATACCATTTCCATTGTTGATGTCGTTGTTTATTATTGTATCTTTGTTCAATAGTTAAATAACGATTGTTTGGTAAGAGAAGTTCATTATCCGCGGCTGGATTCACTACGGAACAGATTTTCCTGCGAAATTTGTGTCATACGATATCATTAAGTACTTACAAAATAACCAGCTCAAATTTGGTTTTCATTTCTATATATAGTCTCATAGTTTCACCAAGAATTATTTCAGATCAGTAGAAACAGATAAATACTAAATTGGATTGCGCATTGTCACGGTTTGGTTCCTATTCCAAAAACTCAAAGACTATTTCCAGTTTTGTTTTCGGTAATCTCGATCCCGATTCTCAATTAAGCAAAACAAAAGTAGCATCAGCATTGGGACAAAAATAACAGGATATTTTGTGAAGAAACCATGGCTAGGTAGCATTCATTGGGAATTAGCATTCATTTTATTTCTTATTTTGACTTTTTTGTCCACAAGTGTTCTCAGGAACTACTTGAGGGGTCAATATGAAACCTTTTAAGGATGATAGTAAAGTATATGTGTAGATGTGCAGAACAAATGTCATTTTGTCTGAAAATGCACATGCATTAGATATTTTGTTTACTAAATTTAGAATCAGAATAACATTTTATTTTGTTTGAGATTTGTATCGTAAGTAAAACAGGAGACCCTTCATTGATTGGCATGGTCAAAATTACCATTGTATATGTGCAATTTGGTTGGATAATACAAAAATGCTTATATCTCTCTTGTAAGTATGGGGAATGAGATGGTACTCACAGCATATGTAGACATTCCAAAAGTCTGTAATAAAAATTGCAAATGTGCATGCATGTGCATTGTCTTTTGAAGATTCAATTCTTTGAATGGCCAAGACTTTTTCATCTTTGGTTAAAATCTTTTTAAACTTGCATTATATATGTATCTTGATATTCTTAACATACAAGTATAGTCCATATTACTTTCCGGCACATGCATGCATGTGTGCTAAATTCTGATTGGATAATTTTGAAATTGCCATAACTTTCTTATAAATGATGCAAACAGTATGAAATTTATACTGTAAGCACATCTATCAAATATCTATTGAATAGTCCATGCAACTGACATATGAGGGCAGTTCGATATGTAATGTGTATTGTACTACCACGCGATAGTGCTTTGCACGATTTCATGGATGAAAATACTATTGAATAGCTCTATTCAATAACATGAGTCTTCAGCTCCACATAGTTTAAGAATTATAGTCATTTCAATAGAGCCAGTCATTGACCACTGTTGTAAAAATGGTTGGGAAAAGGGTTGAGAATATTGAAGAAATTTGAGATTACTAGACTAGTATATTATACTAAGTATATTAAAGTTTGCACAAAACTCGGTCATTCAGTAATGCAGATAAGGTATCTTATGAGACAGTTTGTAGGTGGAGAAAAAAATCTCTGACTGGCACAGCATCTTTCAAAGATTTAGCAAAATCTGATGACTTGTGACTGTAACAGGCAAGACAAAAGTCAAGGAAATAATTGAAAATGATGGCAGGTACATGATACATGATATTGCCATAGCTGTTGACATATCACTATCATGAAGCATATTTTGAAAGTACGAAAGATTTCTGCCGCATACATTGACAGATAATAATAATAATAATAATAAATTTATTTTGTAAAGCGTAAAGTCCATACTGCTCTAAACGCTATGAACAAAACTGGATACAAGTGCAAAATGCTAAGCAATTGCTCAAAATGTTTACCAAATTCAATCAAAGACAGTTTGTAAACATTGTTACTGGTGACAAAACATGGGTTCACTATTTCAAACCAGTAAGAAAAATTGGAAACAAACTATGACTAACTAAACACAGTAGAAGGCCTATAGTTGCCAAAAGAACCATAAGCACAAAGAAGGTTCTTTATTGTATATTCTTCTCATGTGATGGTATAGCCTTACAAATTCTGGTGCCGAAGGGCACAAATATTGCAGGTCAGTATTACCGAAATACTATACTAAAAAAACTCAAGAAATATGTGTCAGGATTTAGGCATGTTCTTCTAATTCATGATAATGCTCCATCACATACATCTGAGCTTGTGAAGCAATTTTTGAAGTCAGAGAAGGTTGCCATCTTGCCACACTCACCATACTCTCCAGATCTAGCCCCATGCAACTTTTTCCTTTTTCCAAAACTTAAAAAGTTCTTATCTGGTCATTGTTACAAGTCCCAACAAGCCCTTGGCTCAGCCATCAGTCAGTGCCTCAGATTTATATTTCGACCAATGAAATACACTGAAAAATAAGCTCCACCCACCACCATGAGCCTCAGACAAATATCTGACATCCACCATTGTTATGTATAGTGTATCGACCAATCATATATATTAGTGTATTATGGCTTAAAAGAGAAAAAAAACTGTTATTGTAAAGTGGAAAAGTGAGTGTGTACATAATTGCCATATTTTATAACACATGTTATGAAAAATGCAGTTTTTGCAAATCATGCTGTGCTTGGTTATGTTCATTATGGAAATGTTTGTTTAATTACACCATTAGAATTTAAAGAGCAAACAGTAAATGATTTGATGCTTAGTTATGGAGTAATGATACTTTAAAAACTTTATTAAAGTATATTTATCAGAAATTTTGAACAAAAAAGAAAGTAGGTACATTTACACCATAAGATGTAAAGATGTATTGAAATTATTCAATTTTATAGTTTCAAACCCTTAATGATTTTTATCATTGTGATCATTATATTGCTATTCACAATTGTTAAAATGAATGGAATTACATTGGTGTTTATGCTTGATTTGATTTGTGTACATAAACAAACTTCCTCTCCCCTGGAGTTGGTTTGGAGGTTGAAAATACCATAGACCTTTGATGAAGCAAATATAGGTACTAATTTTGAACCTCTTGACTAGGTCAAACAACTGCATGGAAACTTTGTAGAATTGAGGATAAAATGTTTACCAATGTTTACTAGGCTTTGTCAAACCAGGGAGAGGGGGGTGAGTGGGTTGAATCCAGGGTTTCGAGGCTATTTAGGTTACTTTCATAGGTTTTGATATTCTTTATGCATAATAAAATCAGTAATTGAAAAATAATTGATTTGTTTATTTGTAGACTTGTTGCAAGCATGTATAATGTCAAATCTTATACTTTTCAAAATTTTTGGTCCCCCCCTGACAATTCCCAAAACAGGGGGTGGGGGTCCTTTAAATCTGCCACTGTTTTCATTGATGTACAGTATTACATGCATGAGCACATATTCCAGATTATGGTATAAATGTTGCTGTTCATATTTTACAGACTAAAAATAGCTCTAGATGCAGACAAGTACAGTAATCTATGAAGGACACTTTTTAAGTTCATAGAGTAGGTGGTCTTTTTAAAACCGCTTGAAATATCAAAATTTTATTTATCTAAGACCTTCGAAATATGCCCCATCTGCCTCAGTACACATTTTACACCAATCTACCCATTTCCGGAATGCCGCACAGTACTCCTCTTTAGGTATATGTTGCAGACACTGGTAGACCGCACTGCCTATACGACAACGGGATTCAAAACGGTGCCCTGCCAGCATTTCCGTTAGTCTTGGGAACAACCAAAAGTCACAGGGGGGGGGCAGGTCAGGGCTGTATGGGGGATGATCTAAGACATCAAGCCCAGATTCTTTCATATATTCCTGTACCGTAGTGGATTTATGGGCCAGTGCGTTATGGAATAATTTGATGCCGCAGACACCGTTGCGCGGTCTGCGTTTCTGATAGAAATCAACAAGTTGAGTAAGAACACTTTCTCTGTAAAACTTTCCAGTGACAGAACTACCTTTCGGGACTGGAATTTGAAGGACTGGACCTTTCGAATCAAAGAATATTGCATACAACATGCGATTTGATGTTTTGCAACGGTGCGCAATGACAGGTCTGTCGCCCTCAGATGAAACCCAAACATTATTTTTAGCTTTAAAATCAGGTTGAAAATGAAAGATCCAGATTTCATCACCTGTAACTATCTCTTCCAAACGACTTGGGTCACATTTATCATATTTTTTTATAACTTGCGATGCAAGTCTAACCTGACTTTGTTTCTGCTCATCAGTGAGCAAATGGGGCACAGATCTTATGTAGCCCAAAGTCATTCACGTAAGATCTTCAAAGCACTTGACGAATGAATGCCACTTAATTCTTCTATCTCTTGCACGGTATAATGTGCATCTTCCTCAATTAACGTTTTCACAGTAGCAACATTTTTTTCCGTGAAAACGAAAACCGGCCTACCCACTCGAGGGTCATTTTCAATTGACTCCCAACCATCATTAAAACGACGTACCCACTTGCAAACTGTACCATATTTTAAAGCACCATTCCCATAAACCTTTTGCAAATCAGCATGAATTTCCGTTGACGGAAACCCGAGGTATGCTCGAATCTTACAATAAACCCCCTGTTCAGAGAATTTTCCATCCATATTGAACGCTATATTTTACTATAGTGTATAAAACCACGTGTTGAAAATACCCAGCGCAGCATGCACGTGTACCTCGTGCACCGCATACCGTGATACCATTCGAGAGAGGAATGATTACACAAGTTCTGTGTAAAAAATTGTGCAACTTCATAATCACGTTAAAAAGTTATAGGCTTACTCTATGAACTTAAAAAGTGTCCCTCGTACTATAGGGTCTGGATTACTATACGTGTGCATATATCTAATGAATTGTGATGAATTCACTTTAATATGTGCTTACTGAACAGGTATCGAATTTACAGAAACTATGACTTTTTGTTTATGCTAATCATTCGATATGTTCATAAAATTTTAATCAATGTACTGTCCCAAGAAATGTAAATATTGAATAAATGTATGAAAAACCAATCTCAATAGCTTGCATATCAAGAACACTGACAATCAACACATGCATTATTTATAAAACCTGCTCAAAGACTAACGGTATAAGTGGTAGGTCTAACATTTCTATGTTATTTCTACCTTTTTGGCAGTGAAATGAAATAATTTGAAATCATATTGATATCTATGAATTATAAAAACCGGCCCCTCTTCTTTACCATGACACTTTTAAAGTAATATAACAAAAGTTTGACAGGGATTATCTTGAAAGCGTTTGCAGTGCCACCATTGTTTACTTTTTTGTCCAAGTCTCCATTGTTGCTATGACTTAAACATGGTGGGTGAAGTTTATGCTGTGGCTGTGGATCAATGCATTGATTCGCTTTCATAGTATTGTACTAGTATATTGCAAACAGAGAATGCTAGGCTGCATTGAAAAAGAAGTGCCAAGTTTGATATGCTGATTTCATTCTCAGAAAGAGAATGTGCTTTCTATATCTCTCAAAGTCTCTGTCCTGAAGCCAGACCATTCCATGTGAACATCATAGGTGGAATGGACTTCAAAAACTTCAGTCTGTCAAAAACATTGGAATTCTAAATGCATTGACATGGATTTTATGTAGTTTTTATATGGGTATAGTTTTGAATGTAGATATGGTCTAATAAATGATTGTGTACCCGTAATTTTTTGTGAAACACTGTTTTGTTTGGAGTAAATAGAAAATTGCAGAGGTAATACAGTACATCTATATTGATTGTCAGCTTGTAAAATCCACATGCTTCATTACATTTTGATCTCAAGGTACTAAAGTGATAATTGCTGGGGAGCAAGTTTTGTAAGTGTAAATGGTAAGTATTTGATCAAATCTCCATAAATTAGTTGATCCCTGTTTTTTACACAACAGTCAATGTTAAATAATCGCTGTTCACCTGTGTTAATGTGTGTACAAAATACCTGACCTTCCAACATTATGTGAGAAGATGCTTTTTGTATGGGTATAATAGTCAACAACAGAATGACTGCAACTTTCAGAAAAATAATGGAAAATTGTTGGTGCATTTCTAATTTTGACACAAAAGGACATTTGCGGCAAAGGCACTAAATTTAATAGCAGACCAAATTTTCTCATTTTACAATACTTTGATTAGGCAGAGGAAGATCCCTTTTAATTTTCAGATTATTGGCTTTGTCATTACAGAGTTAAAGTGTGTGTGTGTGTGTGTGTGTGTGTGTGTGTGTGTGTTTGTGTGTGTGTGTGTGTGTGTGTGTGTGTGTGTGTGTGTGTGTGTGTTCAGCATATACTATTATGTACTTAATACACAATAGGATTATGTATCAGGCATTAATCCCTATAAGAGCCTTCTCCTTGAGATACAAGGTATACATACAAGTAGTGATAATTTCATGGAAAATGCTTGCATGTACATGTAATTATTGCACTGTCATATGTAAAGTGAGAATTAACTCATAATTACAATACAAAGAGAAAATTAAGCAAAGCAAGTAGAAAAAAAAATTAGAAAGAAAATGGAGAAAAAAATCAAATTAGAATTAAAAAAAAAGAAAGAATTGAATTAATCTTGCAAGTAGAAAATGTCTAAAATGGAAGAAAAAAAGAAGAAAATAGTAATACATATATACCCATTTGTAGATATAATGACTTTGAAAGATGTACATTATAGGTGTTTACTAGTAAAACATTTCATTCTGCAATAAAACCATGTATTGCTTCAAATATCTTAACATCAATGACTTCGACTGTACACAGGAGCTTTCCAAACCTCTCCTGTAGATGCAGTAATCAATAACGTTTTCTCGGCACGACTCCCAAATGAAGCAGCAATTTATACCACTGAAGCAAAAGCTATCCAACTTGCATTAGAGTACATTAAAATTTCTAATGACAAATACTTCACTATATTCTCAGACTTCCTATCTTGTCTACAGTCTATAAGTAATGAGAATGTTGATCATCCATATATTTTAGACATTTTAAACCAATACTATCTTCTAACTAAACAAAATAAAATAGTTGAGTTCTGCTGGATTCCTAGTCATATTGGTATCCATAGTAACAACAAAGCAGACAAAGAGGCAAAGAATGCACTATAAAATGATATTGTACATTTAAAAATTCCTTACACAGATTTAAAATATAACATAAAACTATATGTAAATGATCTTTGGCAAATATATTGGGATTTCTGTGACAGAAGTAAACTGTATTCTATTCAAAACAAAGTAAAAAATATTGTGTAACATTGTAATGAAACACCAGGACGAAGTTATTATTTCAAGAATATGCATCGGACATTCAAAATTGACACATTCTTATTTATAAAACAGAGAACTTCAACCTCAATGTAGATTTTGTGACTGTCCCTTAACTATACAACACATTCTTTTGGAATGTAGTGATTTTACACCCACACGAAATAGACTTTTTAATTATAAACTTTTTACAAATATTGACTATCATCTTATTATAAAATATTTACAAGAATGTGACTTTTACAGAAAAATTTGATCCTTTACAATATAACCTATTCATATACAGAAAATGATATGTATTTTTACCTGTTTATGTATTTTTAACTTTTAGGTTAGTCGGATGGGACGTTAAAGGGTGCCCCGTGTCAGGATTACAATCCCCTTGGCACGTAAAAGATCATTTCCTTGATTTTCGAAAAAGAGTTGGCTCACTGAGGGCCATCAGGGAAACTTCAACTTTCAAAACCAACCATATTTCTGTTACTTAACCGCTGTAAAATGGCTAAATATTGCCAACTCGGCGTAAAACCCCAATCAATCAAATATCTTGATATTGATTTGAAGGCCATGGTCTGGACTTCCATATATTAATAGTTGATGGTCATAATGATTTGTATTACTTGAAGTAGAACAGTTCTATGATTAATATATTTAGGACATACAAAGATTATAATAGATAATAAAAATAGTATATACAGATTAGATTTTAGTGTGTCTCTTGTTGAGATTTCATAATCCAGTGTATAATTACATTGAAAGCTTTTTTTTCCCCACAGAGTATATATAGTGCTTGAATCACTTTTTGTCTGTCTGTGTGGAATTACACTTGCAGTTGCAAAACAATGATTCGTAGAACCCCTTATATAAAGAAAGAAATGCTACTTTTATCACAAGGTTAATCATTACAACTTGAAAAAGAAAAGCTTGAAAAATATTTACATGAAGCAGTCCAACATGGTGTTATCAGTAAATGTGTCAGTGTGTCTGTGTTATGTTGATATGATGTGATCTGAAATTAAGACGGAATAATAACAGACCACCTATTTACCTTCAGACATATTGAGAATCAAATTATAGAGCATTGTTCTTCCTAATAATCTTTAATCTATAGTGAAAAGCTACAGAATATCTCATTTATCTTTTATGCTGTAGAGGATGAAGATCTGGGAGCATGTTTTTGCAAGACATGTCTGTCTGCTCCTATGTCAACATCATTAACCAAGGTCATTGCTTTGAGCTATACAGGAGTGTCTCTTTATGAGATCGTTTTTGTGTCCCTGCTTTGTTGACTGCATTTGTTAATGTGAAAGGACTATGTAGCTTCATTATCTCGTTTGATTTAAAGTTTTGGGGGTTTGACTCCAACTTTGCTAATTGTTTCAACATAAACATCATAAATATTTTTATTTTATTTTCAAGTCATGAATAAAAATGATTGTAATGCTGACACAGTAGAAACACAAATCATTACAAATTTCACACCTCTTATTACTGAAATTGGTTATATCTGGTCAGATATGGTACACAGGATGAGATATGACAATTATCTAATTAGGTTTAATCACCAATGCATGCAAAGTGCACATTTTGCTTTACATTGATATTGGTTTCAGGAAGTTGAATATCATCATGTTATATTTAGATTCCAACATTATTTTGGTATGAAAAACTTAAAAATTTGCAGAGATTCATTTTGACATTGATTCAAAATGACATGACAATGCCACACTTAATAATCTAGAGGTCACAATGCCAATCTTGACTAATTGCGTTAAAAAAGCACCAAAGACTATTCCATGGCTATTTCAACATGCTGACTAACAAACACAATGATTTTTATGAATTGGAATATTACAATGACACTTTAAAAAAAATCACATAGATATAAGAAATGTTTATTTTTGGAAAAAGAGGGAGCATAATTATTGTTTTGTACCTGTCAATTGGTTGGTCCACAGACCAAGTCATGTCCTCTCAGTATCTTGAGAAGACTGACAGACTTCAAACTTGGTACACACATACATCTTAAGGAGTAGATGACCTCTTTTGATTTTTAGGTCACATGGTCAAATTGGACATAGGAAGATACTGTTGTCTGAGAGTGTTGGGTATGTGTAACCCAAAGACACGAAGTCACTTCTGCTCTGTACAGTGTTTTTTGAACTCTGAAGTAAACTGTTGTAAATGCTATTTTCATGACGTCGTGGTAACGTCTATGACGTCATACTATTATGACGTCATAGCACGGCATATTATACATAACATAAAGGTGTATAGATTTACAAGATTACAAATGAGAATAAACTAAGTTCTCGACAATTGTCCACTCAGTATCTCAAGAACCCTTTCTTGACAGACATCAAACTTGTACACTCGGGGATTTATTTAACCTTTGATATCAGGCCGGGGCCATTCACATTTGAAAAAACTGTTATTTGGTTGAAATTGGGAAAACATTTATAATTCTTAAAAAATCTCAAAAGCAAAACCAATTGATTTATCTACCCCTTAAGCAACTTCAAATTTCTGAAGAAAAGAAAGATGAAAATGTTCCAGTAAAGCCATGACCCAGGCACCTTGTAAGTGGAGACTGAATCATCAGGACTTCAATCATCAACATCTGAATACTTTCATTTTCTCTATCGCAAGACCAAATCAAAGGAAGACCCTTGGAATTTGATTGAAAGATTTTTCATTGTTAGTGTAATGACTGCATTCAATCTTGGACCCATTATCTTGTTGATTTTCCATCTGTTCACTTGTCAGGATAGTCAGAGGACATAAGTTCCCCATTTGAAGATATATCTTTAGTTTTGAAATATAAAATAATAGACTTAATGTATTTACTATTCCTCTTATCTAACTTTAGGATGATAACATTTTGAGTTGTGTGACAGATTTATAGAATGCTGATCCCAAGCTTAAATGCAATAAAGCTACCAACATAGGTAAATCCCTGAAGTATTCCAGTTTACCGAGTTTACTTAGGTGACCTATTGCAATTTGTCTGCATTTGTAGTCATGCATCATCCATTAACAACTGAACATTTTTAACTTCTTGATAACTACCATTTCAATTCTTTTCATCTTTGGCATGAAACATCTTTGGTACAAGAGGGAAATTAATCATAAATTTCAGGACTCCTGCCCCACTGGGGCCTTAGGGGCAGGGCAAGAAGTGTCAAAAATTGACAAATTTTCAAAAATCTTCTCTACAATTGCACATTTGTAAGAAAAATTAAATACATAGTGATGTAGAGCAGGAAGGATACAATGAATTTCGCAACTTCAGAGTTTTGACTATAGGACGGGTTAAAATTAGTCACATCATGTTAATGTTACATATATTATGGAAAGCCTTTTATAGGTACTTTTGAGGGCATTTAAGTTTAAGAACATATTTTATACTGTTTGCTAGAAATTAGAATTTAGCTTAGATATTCAGAACAGGAATTATTTTTTTATTTCAGCCATTGGGACTAGTAATACTTGTAACTAATACTTAGGTGACCGATAAGGTCTGTGGGCCTCTTGTTTTTCCAAATTATCTTTTTGAAATTTTTAGGTGTAATTTTGGGAAAATACCTGTTCTTCAGCTTTGGGAATGGGGCCACATTTCTGCCCTCTTACAGACCTTAAAGAAATCCCTGGCATTGGTATATCATAAGGAGTAGATGAACCCTATTGATTTTAGGTTCACATGGTCAAAGGTCAAGGGTCAAACTGGACATAGTAATATATAAGAATCATTTTCTTGATTGACACCAAACTTGATATGTGCTAAGGAGTAGGTAACCGCTACTGATTTTGAAGTCACATGGTCAAAGGTCAAGGGTCAATCCATTTTTGACTTAGGAAATAATATTGCCACTGATATCTTGAATTGTTTCAAATTTGCACTATGCTGTGTATCTATTGTTCTAATCATGATACTTTACAATGGTATGCAGACAAATTTTCAACACATGCATTAGCATCATTAAAAAAGATGTCAAAAGTTTAGCACTTTTAAATGCTTAAATTAGCAGAATTATGTTATAACTAATCTTTTGTAACTGTGATGTTTTTTTTAAAGAAGAATGAAGGGATTGAATCTGAACCCCAGCATTATCTGGTAATAAGTGGTATCTTTAGATGTTTGATCTCATTGTAAATGAAGTCCACTGTATATTGATCAAGTTGAGAAATCATGTGCATTAACTTATTGTGTAAAAAAAAATATCAGTTCTATAAATATTTGAAGTGCATAGAAATGGTAATGTTATCAGATTTTCATCCCACTCTCAAAGCAATTACTGATAAACATGGTGTGTGGGGGTTTTTTTCAGATTGTTTTTATTGACTTTCTCCCAATTTACTTATTTTTAAGTATTTTGTTGATTCAGATGTGTTTGAATTACTTTTGATTAACATTGATTAGTTAGACATGCTGCAAACTTCATTTTGCCTCATGTGGATGCTCCTACTTACAGGAAATAGAGGAGAATTATCTTTATCTTGATTTGTTGTTGTTTTGGAGGGATATTTTTTATGTAATAAAAAGAGATGTGAAATTGACATTTTCTTATATGAGATTTTCCTCAACTTAACAGTAAAACTATTAAGTACAACTGTATAATGGGGAATGTAACAAGTAACTGAAAAATGTTGAAATAAAGTATGTTATTTCACTACAGTGGAGCTTCATTAATCTGGACACTTTGTTTCCTAGCAAAATCATCGGGATAAATGAAATGTCCAGTTAACTGAATTGCATATATCTTCATATTTTTGTAATCTATGTGCTTACTTCATTGATGTGTGATATGTGAAACAATAACAATTTGCTTTTATAAATAAATCCTTATAATGTTAATTTAACTTAAGAAATGAATTTCAGTTTTGAAAATGCAAAGGGCATGAATTGCAATGCTTTATGCCAGCATACTTCATGAAGAGCATCAGTGCTTCAGTAAAATGATGGTGTGAAGTGTTTAAGTTCACACCCTCATGTATTTTGTAAAATGAAATTTAGTAACCGGTGACCTATTGCTATTTTGTCTGTCATCAGTACTTTTCCCATTTTCAACTTCTTCTCCAGAACCATTGGACCAATTTCAACCACACTTGCCACAAGGTATCCTTAGGTGAAGGGCAATGCCCACCTCCAAGGGGAGGTATTCAAGAAAAGGCAAAAATAGGGTTGGTCATTTAAAACTTTCAGCAAGAACCATTATGCCACAAAAGTTGAAAATTACATGAAAGTTTCCTGACAATGTAGATTCAAGTTTGTTCAAATCATGGTGCCAGGAGGTTGGGTGGGACCACAATTGAGGATCGAAGTTTTACATAGAAATATATAGGAAAATCTTTAAAAATCATACAGCAGGGACATGAATACTCATAATATTACTTATTAGGTTTGTTACTGACTGTCTACAGAAATATGTCGGGTTGTTCAAGTCCATAGAAGACGAGGCAAAGCCTCGCCTTCTATGGTCTTGAACAACCCGACATATTTCTGACGAGGCAAAGCCTCGCCTTCTATGGTCTTGAACAACCCGACATATTTCTGTAGACAGTCAGTAACAAACCTAATAAGTGATTTGTTTTGTCAAGGACCAAACCTATTTTTGTATGTTAATAAATGTAAGAAAGAAATGCAATGTCAGTTAATTCCATGACTAATGCCCTCAAAGGAATTTGCCGTGTAGTAACTGCCATCGACTTTTCTGAGGTCCATGTAGAAATGTCCAAGACATTCGTTCAATTTCACATCATCAAAAGTCTCAAAATCTGCCGATTCACCTTTTTCTAATAAATAATCTTTAAATACCTTTGCTGCTCCTTTATTTGCTTTTAAAGTTTTCTCAGAATTTAGCTTTGTGCGCTTCAATTCACACTCCTCCTTAGTCGTCTGTGCAAATCTTCCCTGCCCAGTCGCCATTGTTTTGAAAAACTGTTTTCATTTACGTCACAGGTAAAAGGGATTCACTCCAAATTAGAATTGAAAGTATGGTGAATAGTTAGTGTCAATACTAAACAGACAAAGCCAAGTGACCACCATGTTGCCGTCTAAATTTTGTTACTCACTGTCTAAAGAAATTTAGAGGGTAGTCATGTGAAACGTTTCATCCAGTAATTTAACGTCATTCTAGTCCAAGGCAAAACAATATGTAATTATCCCAGGTAATGCAGTTTGAAGTTTGTTTAAATCTTATGGTCCCCAGGGGTAGGATGGGGCCACAATAGGGATCAAAGTTTTACAGGATAAATCATTAAAAATCATCCTCTCTAATACAACAGAGACATGATTAATCATATTATATACAAGCATTTCCAGGCAGTGCAGATTCAAATTTGTTTAAGTTCTGGTTCCAGGGGGATAGGGTGGGGCCATAATAGGGTATCAAAGTTTTACATGGATATATAGGGAAAATCTAAATAACAGCAGAGCCATTAATATTAACATGCAAGCATCCCCAGCTGGTCCAGATTGATATTCAATTCAAATCATGACCAATTGTGTGTGTGGGTGAAGGGTGGGAGGGGGAGGTTCTCATGGGGTCACAAAAGGGGATCAGAGTTTTATATGGAAATATTTAGGGAAACATCTTTGAAAATCTTTGCAAGAACAGCAGGGCCATGATTTAGTCATATTAGTATGCAAGGTTTTTGTGCTAGTGCAAATTCAAGTTTATCCAATTCAGGGGCCCCAGAGGTAGAGTCATGAAAGGAGGTCAAGTTTGATATGGAAATATACAGGAAATTAATGAAAACAAATTCAAGATAAGCAGGGCCACACTAAATCATATCTAAATGTAAATGTTCCCAAACTCTGTGGATTGAAGATTTTATTATGCCCCCATGGCTAAAGGCTAGTAAAAGAAGGGGGGTGGGGAGATATTGTTACATTAAAAATTTAAATTTTGTGAGATTCAAACTGATGATCCACAGATTTATAGGTTAACCCATATATCAAATAAGGTACCTTGAATTGATATGAAAATTTAAAAGGTACTACAGTGAAACTTGGTTACTGCGAAATCAAGGGAACCTGTGGATTTACTTCGTTATATCTGTAATTCATTATATCCATATTGCAAATTCATTGAAAAAAAAAAAAAAAATAGCGAATTCATAGTAAACATACATCCATACCACAATAACCGGAAATCTTCCCTAGTAAATACAAAACCTACAAAAGATATTTAACATTTCCAAATGTTAAAAGAAAATTTTATTTTAAAAAAATTATTAATTTTAACACATTTATAAAGATTTAGGTTTACCTATTTTCTAGAAAATAGAAAATAAAGAAAAAAACCGAAGATTGAAATTGTATGTATAAAACACTAAAATCACGCTCACATTGAAATATGCCTTAAAAGTTTAACGATACATGTACATGTATATTATTGAAATCCTACAGTTACTTATTTATAATTTATTTCTGTAAACAAAAATATCTTTTCTAGGGGATGGGTGGGGGCTGCAACAATTACATCATTTCATTTCTGTGTTAATTCATAGTAATTTATTTTCAGAATGCATACAAATACAATAAAACAGAAATTGGCGACAATGTAGGCAATGTATTGAATTTACTTTTTAAAGAAATATTTTTCAATCGTTGTCTTATGTTTTTTCTGGAGTTTAAGTTCAATATCACTGAGTTGTGAGAATACAGATTCTTTGGTATTTTGACGAATTTCCAGTGCGCAGTGAAGAATGTCAATTGCCCTATTAATCTCATGAGCTGTTGGTGTACTTTCATTGGAGTTGGAGTCGGTCACATTTTGATTATTCTGTAGCAGCTCTGACATAATGTTGTCGTCCATCAATTGTCGTGTCACAATAAGGTCCAAGTCCGCTGTTACGAAGCCTGCAAATGTTATCCCTGCATGTGTCAGTCTGTTCGCAAGCTCTGCAAGAGGCATGTCATCATCATCAGATTCATAAGCTGATGATGAAGGTAGAAGGCTGGAAAGTGGCATGTCATCTTCTGCATGAAAGCCATCATCAGAATTCAAAGACATTGGAAATCCAGCTTTACTAAAACAGTTAGAAATACAAGCACTTCCAACCTTGTTCCAAGTGTATAGCTTTTAAAACATTCACCTGGGGCTCGACCTTGCTCTCATCACACTGAAATATAATGGGGCTTCTTTTAATAAAATTCACAGCAAATCTTTTATAGTGGGGTGTAGTTAATACCGGTAGGCTATCTCTGTACAGTTGACATGTGATTAGGAGATGAGAGCTCTAATTATCATAGTTTACTTAATAAAGGGAAACATGGAAGAGTAGATAATAGAGAAAAAAAATAAATATATAGATAATTTTGAATTACCTTTAGTATGTATTTTATGATTCTCTACCTGTACTTTGTCTTCAGATTGTATATTATTCCCTGGTCCATTGGCTGAAGCATGCTAGTCGTGTTTGGTGGAAAGAAATGCAGTGTAATTGATTTTAAATTTTCCAGTTTAGGGTGTGCTGAGCAATTATCATCAAACATTACGATTTTATGCTTTTGGACGTGGAATATTTTATCGAGGGTTTTAATCCATTCAGTGAATAAGCTGCCCATCATCCAAGACTTTTTGTTTGCGCAATAAGTGAAGGGAATGATCATTCTTAAAACAATGGGGATTGATGAATTTCCCAATCACTAGAACTTTTCTTAGCCATCCATATTTGAAGCAACTAATAGAGTCAATCTGTTTTTTGACCTTTTGCCCCCTGAACAATTTTCACCTTTTAGTTGTAAGAGTTCTTTTGGGCATTAGTTTATAAAACCTGTTTCGTCTGCATTAAATATATCATAGGGTTTATAACCCTTGATTAATTTGGGGAGTTTATTGTTTTTCCAATCATACTCTGTGTCAGCATCTATCGTGCCACTTTCACCACAAACTGATCGACAGACGATCCCATGTTTTGATTTGAAGCGGTCAAGTCAGCCAGTGTTGGACTTGAACTCAAAATCTCTGAGTTTTCTGCTTTTTGTAAAAGAATTAGGCCACTAATTGGAATATTTTGAGCATGCTTTTCATTAAACCATTTATACAGTGCACTGTCTACATTGTCGTGCTTTCCAGATCAATGTCTTTTTTGGCAAGGATTTAGATCAGACATTTCATAATTTTTTAATATTTTGGTCTTGTTCTTCAAAATCATACTTACTGTATTCAGTAAAATTCCAAAATTCCTTTTTGGGTATTTTTGATTCTTCTACACATCTCAAAATTTCAAAGTTTGTCTTCAGAGATACAGTTTTCCATTTGCGTTAGGGCGAGGCCATTGTTCACACAAAGACTGGCAATAGCAAACTTGGTAATTACTTACCATTGTGACCTATGTGAATTGAACTCAGACAAAAGAAAAACACAACATATAATGCCTTTATAAACTGAATTGATTTGAATAAATGGTACAGTCATGCAAAATTTTCCAAGTACTGTAGCACTATGTAGAATAATACTTACATGATATGCCTAAAATTAATACAGGCTTGCATACAATTTTAATTTTTCAAAAATTTTTATTCATTATAAACAATTACAAATCCATTCATTAAATTTAATTCGTTATATCTATAAATTCGCTAAATAAGAATTCGTTATATCCATAAAATTTTATAAGGAATTGTTAACAGCTTTGTTGGGATACAAAAAAAAGTTGTTATATCTGTAAATTCATTGTATATGTGTTCATTATAAATGAATTTTACTGTATATTCCTTTATTCATATGTTACAAAACAACGTATGTCACAGCTTGAAAATGGCCAACACTACCTAAGTAAAGTTCTACAACTCCTGGCATTTTTGCCATGTTTGCTAATCAATGTCACAAAACAAATACCTTATAATGAAAACACCCTATATAACCTTCTCATGGGTTATGTATCGTTTATGGTACTATTATTTTAAGGTATTTTTGTACATTCTGTCCGTATCCTTCCCACAAACAACTATTGGGAGTGTATTGATTTCATTATGTCAGTTTGTTTGTCTTTTCATCCATCCATCAGTTATTGAGAGAATTAATTGGCTCTTCACTAACTCTGTGTGTGTATTTCTGTATACTATAAGGTTATCCATGTTCTCTCCCTTCCCACAACACATAATTAAAATATACCGCAATGGAAATAAGCCACATAGGGGTATTTAATTCCATTTAGAGGTCTAGTTCTTCACAGCATTATATGATTACATTATGTATTTAGTTTTCTAAATTCAGAAGTTACTTTTCAGCAGTGTGTAGACTTTGTGAGAAAAGATGAAATTATTCAACAAAATAATACCAGCTAATTTCATTTAAAATTAGACCCAGTTCAAGCTGAAAATATTCAAAATTTATTTTTCCATGTTATATTTTTAAAATGCTTAACTAAGGTATTTCTAATGGTCAGCAAAAATTTGATCGTCAGTTGTTGAGTTACATGAGAGATACAGACCTTACAATTCTTCATTATGTAAAAATGCTTGTACCATGTTTTATTTGGGGGTTTTTTTGTGAGTTTTTTTTTTTTTTTTTTTTGGTTTTGTTTTGTTTTTTTGTTTTTTTATTTTTGGTTTTTATTTGTTTGTTTACATAGGGTAAATATAGTAGTGAAAGTTTTATTTAAAGCAGTTTTTTTAAATTTACAAGTTAATTATGAACACAATTAAATAGTTTCTAGTGTTTTTCACATCTCATTTTGTTTTCAACATGGTATTTTCTATTAAGCAATCTCTATGTAAACACACACACACACACACACACACACACACACACACAAAGAAAAAAACATGGCAAGAACCTTGTTTGCATAACAAAGAATTCTGGGTGATCGTTAGAAATACCTTAGTTAAGCACTGTAAACTTCAAAAATGGAAAAATAAAATTTGACAGTATTCAGCTCAAATCATGTCTAATGATGTTCCTTTAAGATAGATCATGTAGGTGAGATGATTTGCAAAAAACATTCATATTTAGTTCACCCAAGCCAAAGGCTCAAGTAAGCTTTTCTTATCAAAATTTATCTGTTGTCTGCTGGCACCATTGGCATTGTAAACTTTTCACAATATTATCTTCTCCAGAACCATTGGGCCAATTCCAACCAAACTTGGCATAGTATATCCTTGGGTAAAGGGGATTCAAGTTTGTAAAAGGGGAGGTAATAAAGAAACAGCAAGAAATAATGGATCATTTAAAGATTTCCTTTGAAACCACCTGGCCAAAAAGATGAAACTTATGTGGAAGCTTCTTGCCATAATGAAGATTTAAGTGTCCAAATTAGCTCCTAGGGGTTGCCTGGGGATTATGCAGAAAAAAAATCTTCTAAAAACAGCAGACCTATAATTAGTCTTACTGATGTGCAAGCATCCCCAAGTAGTATAGATTCAAGTTTGTTCATATCATGTTTTACATTATTATCATGGTGTGTGTGTGTGTGTGTGTGTGTGTGTGTGTGTGTGTGTGTGTGTGTGTGTGTGTGTGTGATATTTTAAAACATTCTTTTCAAGAATCATAGGACCATACTAAATCATATTAATATGTAAACATTCCCAAGTTGTTTGGACTCAAGGTTTTAAGGTTTTGTTTTCAAATCTTGCCCCCTGGGTCTAAGAGTGGGTTAGAAACAAGGATACAGAGAAACAAAAACTTTTTTAAATCTTAAATTCTTCAGAACAGAACAGTAAGACCATATTAGTAATATTTTTATAGATGCATGTTGTGTGGATTCAAATTCAGTAAAGTCATGATCGTGTTAGGTCAGGTTGAGGTCATAATATGGGTTCAAACTTTTTTGTAGGAATAAAATCTGTCAAAGAGTAAAAAAAATTTTGAATCTTCTGATGAAGAACAGCAGGGCCAATATGACTTGGGTGAATACTATGGCCCATATTTTGATCACAATGCAACATTTTCCTTTGATTTGCAGATATTATCTGAGATAATTGGGATGCACAGCAACAAGCAGTTTGTCTAATTATTTTTCTCACAAAATTTTTGAATGTCAAAATTGTGGTCATACTATTGAAATTATAGAACTGTTACTGTTTTAAACACAATTTTAACATGTCAAAAACAAATAAAACTTTATATTCTTTGTTATTCCTTGAAAAATTCAAAGAAATTTCAGATATTTAATGTACAGATATAACAGAAAGAAAAAAAATTCAAAAAGATAATTAGGACTTTAAGTTAGCATGCCATTTACATTGAGACATACACATTCAGTAAAACAAATACATTATTGATCTGAAATGTTTAATCTATCACAGCTCAGGTTAATCAACACTTAAAATATACTGTAAATTTCAAGTCTGCGACAAATATATTGTGACAAGTGTATGAAGCAGTCTATATAATTATATATTTATTTTAGATATGACAATTATGAAAGTAAATAAATTATATAATACCAGAATGAATAAACAACAAACAAAATCCTTATGGACACTCAATACAAACAAAGAAATGAATGCATGGTTTGATATATATCTTATGGCTTAGTTTGTTGTAATAAGTACAAATATAAATTCTTGAACAATAAGGGACTTTATTTATTCATTTATTATTTTATTTTTTATAAATTCTAGATGTTCAGAAGTTGAAATATATTGTCTTTTCCAATACAAATTTTATCCACAGTTTTGGATTTTATTGAGAAATTGTGGGAATGAATTACATTCCATATGGTAAATTGTATTCATCTTATTTATAAAAACATGAATACAGTTTTCATTTTCATCATTTTTATTAAAGTTTGTAGTAAGTGTTAAATCTTTATTCAATTGATCACAAAGCAAAATATTCTAAAATCAATATATACTTAAAATGAAATGAAGGAAAACCAGCATTACAAAACCACTCTCACTGGGCATTATTATATCCTAAATATCCTTCTATTAAATGTTTCCAAATGTTACTGGTAATGGTAATAATCCACTAAGTGCAGGTTATTGTCACTTTTTTCTATTTTGTTTTTATGGCAACAATCAACATGGCGTTTCACACTTATCAATACTGTTGTTTGAGTCTGAGCCATTGTGGTAAAAAGACCCATTGCTGACCATCCAGCTCTGGACTCTCTGTTTCCGCTGGATACGGTTATAGCGGCATAACAATAATTTCTTGAAGGTCATTTTGAAGGTCTTGTTGAACATTGTGTAGATAATTGGATTCAGGGTACTGGACACATACCCCAACCAGTTGAAGGATGCATACAAAGCTGCTTTAAAGTTACAATCTTGACAAAGTGGTGTCATGATGTTGAGAATAAAGAATGGAGCCCAACACACAACAAATATGATGAATACTATTCCAATGACTTTAGAAGCCTTTTTTTCAGTGTGAACATCATCTAATTTCTGAATATGAGTTTTCTTCATTAGTAATATGCTGGTGGCCTTTAAAACCAGTTGGTGCTTTCTGACAAGTCCTCTAAGGTGATTTGAATGACCATTTGGTATGATTAGTCTTGACCTTGCCCAAGGTGTGACCTTTCTGGACTTGTCACCCGGGCTTTGGTCAATACTTAAATGACATGTAGAATCTGACAGTTCTAAATCTTTCATGGGATTTTTTCTGGATTGTAAATGGTTGTCTAATAATGGAGATGATGCACAGATGCCTTTCTGGCTTGATGTTTCTGAAATGTTTTCCATACTTGAATGTAATGATTTAGGATTGGATTTTCGATTGATGATTGGTGTATATAGGTGTTCATCAGTATCTTCCTGATGGTGGGTGGTCCGATTTCTTGTCTGAAATCTTACCCTGGTCCCTCGTTTTATTGGCTTTCTGCTCAAAGAGCGTCTAATAACAGGCTGCTCATTTTCCTTTCCTTGAGCATGGAGTTTGTTTGACTGACTTATTAAAGTGTATAGTGTCAATCCATAGGACAAAACCATGATAACTAGTGGAATGAAGAAAGCACAGACGGATCCATAGATTTTGAAATTACTATTAGATAATGCACAGTGCTGATTAGAGTAAACATTACCCTCATTAATGAAACCTAATATGGTTATTGGACTAGATATAGCTAATGAGGTGATCCAAACAATGGCCAGTTTAATGATGACAATAGATTTGGAGATGTTTCTAGTTGTCAGTGGTGATCGTATGGCCATGTAACGATCTAGAGATATGGTACATAGATGCAGTATGGATGCAGTACACATTAAAACATCTGCAGTCACATAAAGGTTACAGATGATTGGTCCAAATAACCAGTACCCTGAAAAAGAGATAGATTATAGTGAAATTAAGATTTGAATTATTTTTTTGTCAATCTTTGAGAATGCAGCTATCAAATACAGATTGTTTTAACAATTTAAGAAATATTTCATCTATGATTTCAAAATATGATAAAATAATAAGTCACTGGACATTTACTATTAGAAGGTAAAAGTGTGCTGGGATTTTTTTAATATAGCTCCAGGTTTTAATACATGTATCTAGCTCTTTTAATAAAATTTTCCAGTTTTGTTTTTCATGGAGGGAATGTAGATATAATCAGTATATGTTATAAAATATATTGATGAAAACATTAATACATGAATTAATAGTTCAGTGTGTGACTGATCGATTGATTCCTAGCAGAAATCATGTTTTCTCTCCTTTTATTTCTTGTAGAATTTTTTGGAGAGAGAGAGAGAGATATTGGTTGGTTGGTTCTGGTTTGTATTTTATGAAACTTCAAGGTCTGACAATGCATGAACTAGCTAATTTTGTCAGATCTGAGCTTTCATCTATGTACAAGTGAACAGTGCAAGAGTCTCAAAAATTCATCACTTACACAGCTCAGTATTTTTGAATTACTACTTTGTATCTACTTTTTATGCCCAAACTAAAGCTTGATTTACAAATGGCATTTTGTTTAATTGAAGTAATGTATCCATTAAGACTATTTCATAATGTTTTATCAATAAAGACAGAATCATTAATCCTTGCACAGAATTTCTATTTCGTTTTTTTTTTCTTTATTAATTGATATTCAAGGCTGTATAGTTGTTTTTATTTTTTATTCATATTGGGTTTTTATCTGTCTGTCCATTAATTGTGGGATTTCATTGAAAAAAGATTACATTTTCTGTAGGGCACATCTTTTTTTTGAGTCCAAGGACCTAATGTTCCATTGTTAAACAGATTTTATCTCCTGACTCTTTCTTCTTCTGACAATAAACCTTGGTTAGTACCAGCATCAGGATGAGCATTCAAAGAAGCTGTGTTGCATCATGTTTGGTAATTTATTGCCCGATTATCATGCTAATTGCAATTGCTATGGATTCTCAGTGTCATGTAGAGGATTAATTTGTGAATCTACATGATTCAATTGTAAATGACTTTTATGGATGTGCATTCAGGTTAAAAAATGATTTTTAAAAATAATAAAAAATGTTCTGGTTTTATGCAGTCTGCAAATTGTTGGTTAGGGGGTTGGGGGGTTCCATTATTTTTGCAAAAAATGTTCAGCCTTATACAGTTTATACTTTAGTAATATATGTGCAAGTCATGTTCCTACATTTGGACAAATCAAGGGAAAATGTCATTTGCATGGCATATGAAATATGTTGGCTCTCTATTAATGTCAAAGCAGGCATTTCATCTCTCTAGAAGGGAAGCTACTTTGTATGTGTGTGTGCTCAGGATCAACAAAACTATAAAGGTGGCCAGCATGTAATGAAGTTATAGAAATATTACCGTCATGTTTTTAATATTACCATCATGTTTTACGCTAAGTAATATTATCCATGCTGAACACTCATTCAGTACAAATAAAACACATGGTTAATTTAATGCCAGTTTTACTCACAAGATAAATGAATTGACCAACAAATGAACCATTACTTCTTGTAAAATTATACAATGCAAGAGTATCTGAACAGGACTTTTTTTTATAGAAGATAAGCAAATGGCTGTTGTTTTTTTTTGGGGGGGGGGGGGGGGTAAGTAACTCTAGTAAATCTGATCATTTTGGTTTAATTGATGATGATTAAAGGAGAGAATGATCATCGAAGTGTAAATTGAATACAGGATTTTGTAAGATAGGATGCTGCATGTGATTTTTATGACCCTAAGATCAAAGACAATAACATAATTAACATTAACTTTTAATTAAATGTAACCTTGATTATAACTTTTGAACTATACCATTAAGGCAGAAATTTGGTGCTTAGTGATTTGAGAGGTCAAGCCAAAGCTAAATGACTGATAAAGTTCAAAGTAAAATTTGTTAGTTGAAATGGACTACAGTCTCTCTATATATACTGTAACAAGTTTTAGTGTACTGGAAGATTGGAGAAACTCTGACTTCATGCCTTAAACTTCCAAGTGTTTGAATTCTTAAAAGATCACGATTTAGATTTCTTTAGCTATTAATTTAAAGGGAGATAGAGCTCAGGAAGACTGGCAGTGCCTTCTACTTTAAATTCATAATTTAGCTTTCACAACAGAAATATCAGTAATCAATTTTGCAACTGATGCCCTACTTTCAATATTTCAAAAGGATTTCCTACTTTTAGATATAGCGCATTGGTCAAGTTGATATTGACAGGAGCTGATATTTTGCTACTTTACAGTGTTGTTGAATTATCAGGTTAATCCAACAATCATAATGAAAAGCAAAACCAAGGTCAAGTCAGAATTTCAAGCATTCCATCTGCATGTTCTTGGAGGGGTCCCTGTTATTCTTCCCACTACCATAGAATATTTCCATGTAAAAAGTCTGGTGGGTGAAAATAACATGAGAAAAGGGGTTTTATAAAGCTTTATCAGTTGAAGTGTGAGTAGTCCCTTAATGAAAATATTCAGAATTTCTGTAGAGTCATGAGGTGTGATATTGTTTAATTAACCACATTCCCAAATGGAGCAGCTGAAAATTAAAAGGAGCAGATGTAAATTACAGGGAGCAATCTGTCTACTAGGTTGGTAATTCTACTGAGAACTTGAGCATGTTGTATGAGGATTAAAAACACAGTGAGAGACTTTTCAGATTATTTTTGTAGTCTTGTTACAAAGGTGCTGCCAAAAATTTATTACAAGAATTTGTATATTCTTCAATTATTTCAACAGCTTTCCAAACCATTAAGTTTTGTGATAATTAATCTGACTAAAGAGAAAAACACAAACTGCCAAGTGATTTCATTAGTAGCATCACCTTATTCATTTTTGTGCCTATCTCCATTGAAAAGTTTTAGTAATTGCTCTCCTCGATGAGTTAATTTTAAAAGATAATTGTGTTATTTTCAATTGCCATTCATGTAATTATAAAATCTGATGAAGAAACAAATGTGCAATAGCTTTTATGGAATGTGTCTTCAGAATGACACTGAAGTCTGTGCTGTTTGTGCTCTCTCATTGAAGATGATCCATTTCTGCATTGGCTGTTTTAGTCATTGATAACAATATATAGCTATATATTAATGGGTATAGTCATCTTGATTAGAGTCTCTTTTAAGCTCCAACAGATTACTAGACCAAAGGACTTTCAGCTTAATAGTTCCATTTTGTTCTGCCTATATGGATTTGGAGATTTGGTGCATGTTTTTGGTGTTCATGAATGCTTTTTAATTTGGCTGAGAAATAAGGGGGGGGGGGGGGGGGGGGGGGGGGGGCTTGATATATCATTTAATTGCATACACAAATTCAATAAAGAATAATGAATAAATGTCAATTTTGGGTCAAGTTCACAGTGCCAGAAGTAATGAATGTATTGATCAGACATGTTCATTTGAATTGCAGCAACCAAAGCTATGATATGATTAATATGATTAAACATTGTCCTAATATAGGAAAAAGAAACCTTTGTCAACTTGATCAATTTGGAGGAAAAGGTTTGTTCACTGCACCTGGGAAGTTGAATTGAAAGTTGCACATAATGAATGCTTTACTATTCATCAATAAATATGTGTTATTTAAAAGCTCATATCCATATTGACTTCAAAGAGCTGGAAAACTTATTTCTTCTCATAGCGAGCCTGCTGGGCATCAGTAATAAAAGAACTCAATTTAGATTTATCTCTCTTTATCGATCCTCTATCACCTTCCCCTCTTTTTAAATCAAATTTCAACAAGGTCATTCTCAGTTATTGGCAAGCCAAATGCATTTACTCAAATGAGAAGGTGAGTGCTTAAGCTTGATGCCCCCAGTTCATAATTAGTTTACATCCCTATAAATACACCTGGACAGTATCATCGGCAAAGGTGCATCAATGTTGCACATATTTTTTTTCTCAAATTAATTGGTACTGTAGCATGTTAGATATTAATCCCATTTCAGTTGGTACACAATGTAGTAACACAATTACACTTCAGACATTGATAAAATACAAGTTGAGATGTAGTAGAAGGACTCTGCTTAATATGAAAGTAATGAATTTTTATAATACCAGAGAAATATTAACATCAAATGAAACAATTTTCCTCTGCACATGATTCTGAAATGTATGCTAAAATTCTGACAAATGTTGTATATATACAAGTATTACTGATATATTATCAGAGTTTTATACAAATATCACAAGTATAATTTGTGTTATTTGGAAACAAAATCAGCATACTGCAACTGACATTTCAACACTTTGTATTCAAAATCCTATTAGTAACTGTGTAGGTGCTGGGAGAGTGATTTTTGGATCTGTAATGTACAAGATAAGTGGCATCAAAAAGTGTGGAAAAAAATGTATGCCATGGATGAGAAAATTGGTTAATTTGCTACCACCATCAGATACTTGCAATGAAGAGGTATTTTTAAAGACCATGATATAGATGAATTAAGATATATATACATGACACGTTTATCGCAAGAAAACATGCATTTATAGAAACAGAAATGGTGTTTCTAGAAACAATTTTTCCCTGGAATTTTTTGCTATCTCTGTTATTTAAAAGTGGTTGCTACTTAATGAGTTGGTGTTTTGATGAGATCTCATTTAATCAAACATGCTGTTTATATTAATTATTGTATGCAGTTAACAAGAATGAGATAGCAAAAAAAAAATGTTTTCTGTTTAATAGGAGAAGATTATTGTAAAATTATGTAAATCAAAGCAAATATCAAAAATGTATAATCCTAATAGGTAAATTCAGTGTATGGTCAGTTACAGTAGGTTATGGTTTCATTAAATTTTAGTGACCAATCTTCCCATGGATGACTTTGCTTGAATATTCCATTACCATGTATTTCTGCAAACAAGCTGCTAATGTTTATAGTTCAAAACTGTTTTTATTTATCACTTAATTTCAAGGCTTTTCTAAATCAAAAAAGCAACAGAAATTGGTGAATAATGATGAATAAGATTTGTTATGGTAGTTTTTATATCCATGTTAAAATTTCATGTGGCCATGGGAGCAACATTATCAGATGAGGATTGATTCACTGAATATTGGGAGGGATATATTTCTCAATTGGCTTTTCCTGGTTTCCTGTGATCTTGAAGGGGAAGTAGGGATTTGAAAATACTAATTGGACAGGTGCCTGATGTTCCATTTGAAGTCGGTCTGGTGTGATGACAAGATTCCAACTGATAATTGTTTCACCACCTGTAAGATCATAATGCTATGAAGTGTACATTTTTGCAAAGACAGTCATGCAAGTCTGATAAAAGTTATTTCACTGCTTGGATTAAGTTAGATAACCAGGGTTTCTGAAATAGTGCAGCTACTTCATGCTCCATACCCCATGATAAAAATGATTTTTTTAAAAATCAAAATCAGAAAATGAACTCTATGTGTGTGTGTGTTTGTGTTTGTGTGTGTGAGAGAGAGAGGGGGGGAGGAGAGAGAGAATATTTAGTCACTTGTATCAGGTTTGTTTGTGTAAATTTTTCCAAATCTTCTGTTCACTTTGTAGCATATAACCTGAGCTTAGCTATCACTTTCAGTATGAAGATATGACTGGTCTGTTCTCTGTTAATCTCCACAGTGGCAGACACTAACTAAATGTTGGAAAGCAAATGGTAATGAAAGAAAAACAATGGAATTGCCCATGCAATCTCTTTTAGTATCTTATTTAAACAAATCACTAAGTTGAAACTTACTTCAAAGTTGATTAAGCTTAATTACTTGTTCTTTGAGCATACTTGACAATTAAATAATTGTTGGGAAGAAAGGAAAGCAGTTTGGAATTTATTTTAAAAGGTCATGTCTGTTTAATCTTTGGAAAATAGTTATATCCTGTTGTGTGTTAATTGTTTGTTTGCTATTAATTCATTATTATTGCCTTTGTGGCTGACTAATTTGATCTAGTGTTATTTTCTACTTAGCTCCAAGAGATTTTTTTTAGTGACGATTTTGCCATCCTTGGGTTTGGTTTCTTACCTGTGAAGTCATTTACAACTGTGAATGGCATTACTATGATACAGACCAGGAGGTCTGTAATGGCAAGAGACAGCAAAAAATAATTTGTCACACTTTGTAAACGTTTCTCCATAGAAATGGCCATACACACTAAAATATTCCCGCCCACTCCAAAAAATATCAGAGGGGTCAGGAGAAGTATTGGCCAGTTATATCCCTGATGTCCATCTTCAATGGTAAGAGTATCTGTGCAGTTGACTGATCCATTGAATTCTCCTTGGTGAAATGGACACCCCTTTGTCCTAAGACCTACACTGTTATTTTCCAGCACAAACATTCCATTGGTTAATCCACTGGCAGATGTAATGTTATCATAGGTGTTCACATTTCCAATCGGCATTTAAAAGAATTTGGTCCCTTTGGAATTTGAAATGAACCAAAATTATGTTTTATCTTTTCACATAATAAAGGCACTTAGAGTAAATTGAGATTATTTTTTTATACTTATATTTGATAGTTTGTCAGGAATTTTCTTTGTAATCATGAAGTTTCAACCAATCTGTACAAATTTCAGAAGGAAAATATTTCTTCAGCCAAATTTCCTCACACTCAAGGATGATCTTAGCTTCCAAGATTTATATATATATATATATATATATATATATAGAATTTTACCTGCAGAGAAAAAATTAATATGTATGAACCTATACATTAGAGAAGTAAGTTTTTAGGCAAGAAAAGCTGCAATAAATATGTTACCAATTTGACACTTGCAACATATTATTGATTTGAAAATGTTTCTATTCATGGGGGTGATAGATTTATTATAATAATAAGCATGCTGTACATTTCTTTAAATTTCATTCACATTTTCTATGAATCAAAAGGTTATGCGTAGCTTAAACAACTTAATCAGAGTGTATCGGAAATAATGCTGTATCCAGTCAAAATTTTTTTTTTTATTTCTCAAAGATGTTATTATATATATTAATTTACATAAAATCATAACAGTAAGCTCAATCCTGATAAGAAAACAGAAAATTAACAAATATTAATTTTTTATTTTGATTGCTCCAATTCAAGCTTTAAAGAAGCAGCTTTCTCATTTCTTTGTAAATAACAATTAAAACAGATTTTTACCTGATTTTTGCAAGCTACAGGCTAATATCCAGCTACAGTCCTCGAATCGCTAGCACTTACTGGTCCACTGTGGTGCTGGTAGCTACAACACACAGTAAAATCTATCCCATCAATGCCTTCTACCTGGGATACAGCTGATCATCATCTGATTAGTCCCATATATACAGAGGAAACAAATTCAAGTAGGGTTATACCATCTAATATTGGAAGTTCCTTTTTCCCCTCGTAGAAGATGATTTAATAAACAATGAATTAATGATTAAGATTTACACTCACTTCATAAGTTTATGGTTGCACACATGTATCAAGCACCTTGTACATTTTTGATAACTTCTACAAAGGCAAATCTCTCTGTTGGAAGCTGATGTCTTCAAAGATCTCTTTATATTTGTGCTCACCACCAATGTATATTTATAGTGCATGTAAGTTATCCCTCATGGAAATACAATGGCGATACCCTTTTTGAACATCCTTAAATTGCACTTTAAAAAAATTACCAACACATATTATCCTTGGGAAAAAAAATATATGGAAAATCCATTATTCATTGCAAGAATTTGTGATCCTTGGTGAGAAGAATTTTCCTTTTTATCTAAAGCATCCATTGGTAGTTTAGATTGTGTATGAAATTCTATGCCCAAACACCTGATTTTAAAAATACCATCAATACAGGATGCTTCTTTGAATTAGAATCAGAGAAGTGATAAAGTTTCAGTCTTGTAGTGTGAAGCAGAGGAAGCAGCCCCTATCTGTCATGTTCTGTAGAGGCTCTCCAACAACTGATAACTTTTATATATTGGGTGATTGTAGTGATACATATATACTTCACCTGATGTACTTCTATTGTCTGATCTTTAGTAAGTGGAATCAAATGGGAACCAATATTTGTCATTCTCAGCAATGAAAATATCTGCAGTATATCAAGCAATGTTTGTGGTTTGAGTTAATATTTTTTTATTGAATGTTGACTGCCTAAAGTCAAACTGCTTGTTCTAAATATTAATGCATGTGCAAAATGGGACATGTATATATGTCCATTTTTCATCCTTGTTTAAATCAGCATGTGTTTTGAATGATCAAAGTTAGCATCTTTGTCAAAGCACATGTACATTCAGCTAGGTGAGATGTTGAAATTTCATGACCATGACATTCTATATGACTTTGACTTTCTGTCTGGCATTGAATTCACATTTAGCAAATTTTGTCAATCTCTACAAATTGCTATCATAGAGGACAAAGCTCTATCATGGCCCTTTTGGCTTAGAGAGCGGAGCTCTCTCTATAGGTAACACATTTACAATGAAAATATAGAAAACTAATGAAATATTAAACCACACCCTTGGAACTTGAAAATCTTGGTCAAAATGGTGTCAATTTAAATGCAAGCACAGAGACATGTATTTCACTAATTTGAATCCCATCTACCCAAGTTCATGTCATTTTGAGATGTTATATAAAATCTGTAAAAGCATGTAAACATGTTAATTCATTCCTTGGTTGTGCAAAGACTCCTATGTTTGTAAATTTGTTAGACATCCACACGAAATATGGCTTCATGATGCAATGCATTATATTTCCCACACTCAATGAATGTTTAAAATCCTATTGCTAGATGCTTTGACAACTGTCTGTACACATCTGGATAACTTTGGAAATTTTTTTTAAATTCTACATATAAATACTAATACCACTTTGGTGCTTTTTGCTTTGCCTTCAAACCTGGTAACACCATAAGACATATAATAATTGCATATACAAAGACAGATTGAAACTATCAACAAAAGCAGTAATAGTGATACAGTATAAGAAATTCATGGTCTCAGGGTTAGGGACTAGGACACTATGGTTCATACAGTGAAAATGTATTATTTCTCTAGAGTCATAGACACCAAACAGCTAAATTGAATGCATGAAGCAATATTGTGAAACTCACTGCTCCTGAGTCGGGCCCACAGGCTAGGCTATATAAAACATTATACAGTGAAGCCTTGTTCATCCATAGACTTTGGTTCCTATCAAAATTGTCCAGATAAATGAGGCATCCAGATAACTGAATCACTTACAGGTTGTATGATACACCACCATATAAGTAATCATAATCAATATATGCTTACTTACTTGATGTGTAATATGAAATAAACACAAACATTTTGCTTTATTAAGTAAATCATGATAATGTTCACATTTACATGCATTTCAAAGCACTAAAATTAAAATAGCCATGCCCTTCTAGATATGTATATTTGATAAGGACTATCTAAGCTTTTGAACATGTGCCTAATTATATTGATGTTTTATCAATAATAATCCAATTCAAAAATTCAAGACTACATTACATGCACTAAAAGCCATGCACTAAAAGCAAACAATTGAATAAAATCTGATCATCTGTATCTGAATGAATTTCCAGGTTGACAGTGCAAAATAATATATAAAAATTTGGTTCCCACAAAAAGTACCCAGAAGAGGAAGCATCAGGATTAATGGCATCTGGATTACCGATCAAGGCCCCACACTGTAATGAACAAGCCTTAAATTTTTCAAATATTTCTTATATACCTAAAATCTGGCACAGAGTTGGTGGGCTACATATTAAATACTTCTTATTGCCACCCTGTCAGAGTTATCGCTCTTTGATGATACTTGTGCGTCATTGGGAATAAAATGATCAAGTCTCGTGAGCAAGTTCAAGATTACAGGGACATCGGTAAAGTCTAAACATTGATAACTTTACACACACACACACCCTTCTTTCTTTTTTAAGGCATTGAGCTTGCTTGAGAGAGCCTTCTAGCATTCATACAAAATTTTGCCTCTACGCCTTTCAGCCCATCTCAATGGGCGAAATCAAATAGTGCCTATTGGTTTTCAATGTTTCTTACGATTTAAAACTTGAAAACATTGAATTTAATTGATATTTGAAAGGCACAATACCTTTCCGTTTTTGGTGTCATTGATTATTATTATATCTTTGTCCAATAGTTAAATAACGACTGTTTGGTAAGAGACGTTCATTATTTGTGGCTGGATTCACTACAGAACAGATTTTCCTGCGAAATTTGTGTCATACGATATCATTAAGTACTTACAAAATAACCTGCTCAAATTTGATATTCATTTATATTTATAGTCTAATAGTTTCACCAAGAATCCACATTTCATATCAGTACAAATAGATAAATACTAGAGTGGATTGGGCATTGTCACGATTCGGTTCCTATTCCAAAAACACAAAGACTATTTCCAGTTTTGTTTTCGGTAATCCCGATCCCAATTTTTAATTAAGCAAAACAAAAGTAGCATGTGCATCATGACAAAAACAACAGGTTATTTTTTCGAAGAAATCCAGGCTAGGTAGCATTCATTGGGAATTGAATCTTGTTCAGAATTCCAATAACCTTACTACATATTACGTTGAACTTTTGAATTGTTAGACATTATTGAAAACAGAGTTAATATCGTATAATTGTTACATCATACATGAACAGAAGACATAACTTCTATAAACAGTTAGTCTCACTCTGAAGCAGTTGTATTCTTTTCAGCATTTTTTGTCTGCAATATCAAGTTATTTATTGTAGCCTTTGTAAAGTAACTAATCTTGAAGGGATATTATCTAGCAAGAGGAGGGTACATGTACAGACTTGTAAGGATAAGTAACTTCAGTCCAAGCTCTCTTCTTTATTTCTTTTTATGTAAATAAACACATTTTGCTGACATTTTACAAATAATTGTAATGCTTTATTTATGTACTTAAACATGAGGAAATTTCTCCTGTGGCACTCAAACATTTCTTCTCGTACTTAAGCTAATTTACCTGCCCTCTGAATTTATTGAGAACCCTAATGTATATGATATTGCACTCGATGCCTTTGTGGCCCTTTGATTTTAAATTTAAAATTAAATCTGCAAATAAACGTGTTTATTTTTAATAAATAATCATTGGTCAAGTTATATATTTTTTTTATTTTTTTTTTAAAAACTCTAATGCTAATATATTAAAACTTATGTGTTTTTTAACTACATTGCACCTACTTTAAAAAATACTAGAAAGCAATGTTTTCTATCCAAATTCCATGGATTTTTTGTAATCATTGAAATAGCTTAAATTAGTTTGGAAATGCATCAGTTGTTTTAACCTGTAATATAAATGTCTTAAAATTAAAAACAAAATGCAGTTTGACTGAATTATTGAAAAAGGAGGGTGAGGGGTGTACATGTATGCTTACAAGTCCGTGTCATATGAACCTGTGCTTACTATATAATAAAGTTGTATGGTAGAGTAAATTATCTTCATAGTCTGACAAAATAACTTTAAAAGCATATGAATCCCATTATTTTCAAGGAAAGTTCTTGTGTTCAATGTGCATAGGGTTTTCCCTTTACAGTTGCCTTTGTGAATGATGCTTTATTATATCAGTCAGATTTTGCATATTTAGTCCCTTTGCTCCCTCACATATATTTTAACAAGTTCATCATTTTTCTTGTTAGAATAAGCCTGAGGGAATCTGGGTTAGAATAGGTCCTCATTACCCCTTGCTTGTCTTAAGAGGCAACTAAATGGGGCGGTCCTTCAGATGAGACCACCAACACTGAGGCCCCGTGTCACAGCAGGTGTGGCATGATAAAGATCCCTCCCTGTTCAAAGGCCCTGGGCATAGGCCTAAATTTTGCAGCCCTTCACCAGCAATGGTGACGTCTCCATATGAGTGAAAGATTCTCGAGCGGGACGTTAAACAATATACAATTAATCAATCTTGTTGGAATAATTAATTCCTTTTAATTTAGAATTTTAATCAATGGCACAGTTTGCAGTTGATTATAATTTTATTCGATGCCATATTATGTATACCTAATGTTTACGTTGTCCCGGTAGCACGACTTAGCACACCTTTAATTTGAAGAGTTCCACTAATGGAAATTTAATTGAACATTTTTTACTTCTTCTTGATAACTACCATTCCATTTCTTTTCAATATTGATATGAAGCATCTTTGGGACAAGGAGGGCTTAAATTTCAGGACTCCTGCACCCTAGGACAGGACAAAAACTGCCACAAATTGACAAATTCTCAAAAATCTTCTCTACACCCACACATGTGCAAGAAAAACTAAATACATAGTGATGTAGAGCAGGAAGGCCTCTACAAAAATTGTAAAGTTCATGATCCCTAGGATAGAGGTTCTGACCCAAGGGTGGTGCCATACTGAGTATTACATAGTGTATATGTGTAAAACATTTGAATAATGTCTTCTTTAATGCTATTGATACTAACTTGAAAGTAAATAGATATATGTAAAATTGTAGGAGTAGGTTGTACTTTACCAAAATTGTAAATTTCATGATACCAGGGGATAATGGTTTTGATTTTTTTTGGGGGGGGAGGCAAAATTCTGAAAGTGATTATTGTCTTTATCATTTGAAAGACTTCTTTAAGTTTGCATATATTGTATAAAAATGAAGTACATATTAGGAAAAGCAGAAAAGGATGTACCAAAATTGTGAATTTTGCAACCTTAGAGTTCTGACTCTAGGACAGGTCCAAATTATTCATATTGTATCAATAGCCCTTGCATGATAGTGATACTTTTGACTAATATTCAGATGACTGATAAGGCCAGTAAGCCTCTTGCATTGAAGTGATGTTATTGTCAAAATCTTTCTACACACTTCTCAAGTTAAAATATACAATTTGATATATCAAAGAATTAACAGTTCTACACAAAGAGTTTGTTTTCAAAATGATTCAGGCATGATTGATATTCAATCTGACATCATACAAATTTATGTATACATATTACCTGTAAAATCAAAGGATGGACTTGCTGCTAATTGTAGAGGCATGAATGAGGACAAATATTGATGTCACTTGTTTTTATTGCAGGGGCAGACAGAAATAGATAATTGAAAAATCTAGTCATAAATGAATGCCTTATCCTTTCAGGTGTATTTTCATGTACTTGGTATTGTTTAATTTGTATAGACTTCATTAGTGTAGGAATTTGATTTACAGTATTACCAGATTTTGGGTATCCTTCTGTATGATGACATTAGTAATATCTAAGATAACCAAATGAATTTTAAAGTCAGTTTCAAGTCTGAATGTTGATTCAAGTTTTACTTCTCAAGCTATAGATAAAATTTCATCATGATTACGATGGGTAGTTTCAAGAAAGCAAAAGTACGTGGGTACTTTTTAGAACTATGTGATAAATGCTCACATAGGTATCCCACGATTTTCCCTATCTCTTCATCAGATCTTATTTCCTCCATACAGAATTTCATTATGCATATAAAATCAAAGGATATCAACTGACGTCAGGGGTTGCCCAGAGTTACCTGGGCAGAATCTATGTTGTGACAGCATACATGGCTGGTTTATGGGGAGTACATGAGGGGATGTTGAAAGGAAAAATCACAATTATCAATTAAGGGAGAAACAAGCAGGGTTATTAATCAATTATCTCACTTAAATGAGGTTGACAGATTTATAGTGACTTTAAAAATTGAGAACATAGAAGCTTTAGATGACATAATGTTTTTATCAGTTGATGGACATCAACACCATTAAATCAATGAACATGGATTTACTCCCATGACAGAATGCAACGAAATGTTTGCAAATTACACCTGCACATACAGTATGAAACTTTTACACACAAATCATTCATACGGAGAGAAAAAAAAACAAAAACAAAAAACAAGAAAATCTTCCAGCATGTTATCAAACACTAATCTCAACATAATGTGATGTCAATATAGAAATGAGGATTATTATTAAAGAAATAAGATCATAAGGTTGACAAATTTATATATCTAGTATAGACACATTTAGAACAAAGTGACATCAGAACAGGACGCAGTTAACTACTATATAATATATGGTATAATTTAAAAAATATATAAGTAGCATTCACATGTTCACATTAATTACACTTTGGTATTACTGAGACTAAAACCACAGAAACTGGAACAAGGACAGAAAGAACCTTTCACTCAAACTTTTTCCAAACAGAGTCATCCTGTGCATGGAACTGCAAAATCACGTTGTCTTAGGTCTTTTTGATTCTGTTCTTCACATGATCATTTCTCATAAGGTAAGCTTTGTGCATGAGCTCGCCACATTTCTTTTTAAGCTGGGTTAGTAAATCAGTTTCAATTGCTATACCTTTGGGCAAGTTTACTATCTTTGCTAGGCTTAATACTTTATTTCAATCTTCCATTCTCGAAAATTTGACAATATTGTAAGTGCATCAGGTGCCCCTGGTTTGTCAGTGTTCTTGGGGTTCTGTAGAATCCTGTGCAAGTTTTGGATGATAACACTCTGGACATCTTTGGGTGGCATATGGAGGTCCTTCTCCACACTGTTGAGAATTACATCAGTAGTGATTTCATGGTTGGTTTTAGGAAGGCCATAAAATAACAAGTTGTATTTTCTGCATCAGTTTTCTTGGTGCATTGAAGAGCTATGTGTGCAATTCTTTCACCCTGTCTTCAAGTTCATGGATTCGCTCACCTTGAGAGGATCAATCTGTTCCATCTTGAGGCTCTCTATCTCCATTATTCTCAAATCTTGGTCTTCTACAGCTAGTTGGACATCATTGTGATCTTTTTTTAAGAACTTCTATGGTTTCGTCGACAGAATCAAGTTTGTCCTGTATTTTTTCCAATTTACTGTTAATTGAACAGTCTAATTTGTTTATAAGCAACATGAAAATGTCTTTAAGCTCCTTATTTGTTAATTCACTTGCCTCATTCTCTTTGAAATCTATCTACTTCACCTTCATCTCGTTTTTGCAGGGCATGGTGTCCTGAATTTCCTCTGTCCAACATAGTTTTCTTTGTTCTATTTTATACAGTGAAAAGAGGTGGCTCTTTTTGACTAGAACATAGGTATACAACCTTATATCTAATTAGTTACTAGTTATTTGAAATTTTCCTCACATTTGACAGAGCCAAAGATTCACACCATTCTTTTGGCATCACCAAACCAGAAGTCATTGATTGCATGGAAATTAATGATCAATGTAGACAACTATGAATTAGACAACTATGTCATAACTATTTTTGCTTTATAAGAGAAGAAAGAATCTGTAAGGAACAGTGTTTGCATAAATAACAGAGAAGATGATAATGCCAAGTATTCAGCCTATTTTGATAGATAAGATGTATCATATGTAGCACAAATACTTTTAAATTGTACATATATTCAATTACATAAGGAGGAAAATTCACATTTCCATTTTCATATTTCTGTGAGTAATATATTATAAGTATGGTTATCTTGTGACAGTAGTTTATTTTATTCTTGCAAGGATAACTAAAACTTGATTAAACTATAAGGTTGTTAAAGGGAGAGAATGTCCATTGTTGTCATTAAGTTTTTGCACTTTAATACTAGTGTTATCTAATAAACTAAGAATATTACAAAACATTCAAATGAGATTATTTTCATTTCAAATCTATTTGATTTTGTATTTAGTAATAATTCTGATCACTTTCATTTTCAGATTTTGCATTGAATTCACAATAATATTACAACAGATCATCTAGAGTGTATAATTGGATAGTAACAATAAGCCATTTTGTTGATTTCTGAACATTCAGATAACAAGACATAATTTCCTTGTGATATAAAGCAGACTTAGAGTTTCAGCCAGGGGAAGGTGCTGAATAATTTGCTTAACAAGTTATAATGTCTTTGTTTTGCAAGCTTCCTAGCTAGGATACCAGATTGAAGCAGGATAAAAAAAAAATCATAGGTTTTCATGATATTTTGCCAGTAAATCTAGTGATTGAAGAAAATATCACAACAAATATCAGAAAATTTTATGTCCTGCTGTCTCTCCATCCTGATAAAAGTTTTCATGATATTTCACAGAAAACATTGAAATTTTTTATTAATTGAGTGTGTATTTGTGTTGGGTGTTTCTGATACTGCTCTTTTGTTCAGATGGTCATTTAACCAATTATTGGATAGAATTGAAAGAGACTCCAGGATTATCAGAAAGTCAAATAACATGCCAACATTAAATGAATCAAAACAAGTATCTTCTCTGTGGCCTAACATGATCCCAGTCTCTGTGATGAAAGTCTGTGATAAAAAAAAAAAAAAAGGTCTCATTAGGTATGTCTGCTTTAGAATTGAGAGCTAGCTTTTTGGTGTGGGGCTATTTTTTTTTTTTTTTTTTAATTAATTCATTTATTTATTTATTTGAAAAATGTAATAAAGAATTACTAACTTACTTTACATTACTAGTATGATGATCTAACCACTGTGCTAACTAGGATATAGTAACATTACTACAATATAGAATTTAAACCAAATTCAGAAAACCCCTGCTGGAGTCAAACCCATGATCTACAAATCAGCAGTTGACATGAAAACTGACTGAGCTACCTAGCTAATCAATCAAATTTAAGAGGAATATACAAATATTGCAGATATTCATATTTTCTAATTCACGTTTTAAGGTAGAAATGGTTAGCAACCACATGATCAGTAAAAATTGGTTATTTTCGCCTGAATTTATTTCTTGGAATTCCTTAAACCATCGTAGAATAATTGAAAAACAAAAAGGGTCTCTGAAAGTTTCTTGTTGTGACTGACTCAATAGTCGCTAGAGAAAATTAGCAGTAGTTTAGATTAGGAATAGTAAACAGGATTTATGTGAATGAAAAATAATGGTTGATCAAATGTTTTATCCATGTGGTAATTATTACCAAAGAAAATGAAAACAACCATCATACCATGCAAAGCTACACTACGTAAACAAAGATGTTGATGCATCTTAATGTGCGAGTTTAATAATCAATACTGTTGATGTCGTCATTGAGAGTCTAAATAAAGTTTCTTCTGTCAAAACTTACTGTGATAAAAGACCTCCATTTTTAAGGTCATATCAGAAAGGCCCATGATTCTCACTTCTAAATGCCTTTATGTCTGGCAAAGAAGCAGTCACTTCCTATGTTTATATCTTAGGTTTGATGCAGTTATGGCATGAGCAGGACTCAAACTCATGACCTCCTAGTTACTTTAGTGTGAATGCTTTACCACCAAGCTACCACAACCAGATAGTCGGCCATAATGATTATTCCTGTGGGAATCCAGGTTAGAATAGGTCTTGAGTACATCTTGTTTGTTGTAAGAGATGACTACAAGGGGTGGTCTTTCGGATGAGACTGCAAAAACTTAGGTTTTGTGTCACAGCAGGTGTGGCATGATAATGATCTCTCCCTGCTCAAAGGCCTAAATTTTGCAGCTCTTCACCAGCAATGGTCTCTGTATGAGTGAAAAATTCTCAGTGGGATGTTAAACAGTATACAATCAACAACATTATGATAATATAGTATACCTTCTTAAAAGAAAAATCAGCAATATTTCAGTGTAGAATTAAGTGAAAGTAAATTTTTAGCAAAAATATATTATTCAAAAAAAGTAGGGGATACTGTATTTTGTGATCAAAATGTTCACATATACAAATGGATACGAAACCATGTTGTATAGTTCCTTAACAAGGAAGCATTTCCAAAGAAATTCATCACCCAACATCAATCACACTCTCACGATCTGCACAGGATGCTACTGATGATCAAGGGTGTTGTGCCACAAATATGCATGCCTCTGAATTGGAAGGTTAGAACCACTTTAAAGGAAGATTTTGAAGAAAAAGCATCAAATTATCAGTTGTTGAAGTCGTTAATTAAACAGAGACCATGCGCTGTCTAACACAGGATGAGAGGTTACATGCCCTTGGCATGCTACAGGTTGGCACAAGACAGGTTGCTGTGGCAAGGGCAATGAATTTTCCCAGTCTGTTAGCAGATTATGGTCCAGACATTGTGCTACAGGGTCTGTTCAGGATAGACCACGATCCGGTCGACCAAGGGCAACAACTCAGGCTCAGGACAGATTCATCCACACTATTGCCCTGAGAAATCGTCTGGTAAGAGCAAATCAGATAAGGTCTCAAATTCAAAGGAATACTGGCATGGTAGTGAGTGGCCAGACCATCAGGAATCGACTGCACAAATTTCACTGAAACGCCTGACGTCATCGTGTCATTCCCTGTTTGAGGGATCGTCACATAAGAGCCCAACTCCAATAGTGTCGTCACCATCAACGCTGGGATAATTGACAATGGAACCACGTAATGTTCTCAGATGAGTCGAGGTTCACTGTGGACTTCCTGGACAGACGCAGGAGGGATTGGCGCCGACATAACGAACATTTCCATGATGTTAACATCATTAGACATGATCGGTATTGGGGGTGGATCTGTAATGGTGTGGGGAGGCTTCACTGTTGCCAGCAGAACAGACTTGCATGTTATTGCTGGACGTGTCACGGGGCAGTACTACCAGAACAACATCTTGGCACCCCATGTTGTGCCGTTTGCATGTCGTTATGGCCGCCATTTCTTTTTTCAAAATGACAATGCCAGATCTCATAGGGCCAGGATCGTTGCAGATTATCTCCAACAGCAGAATATCACCACATTACCATGGCCCGCACTCAATCCAGACCTTTCCTCCATCGAGCATGTCTGGGACATGCTTGGACAGCGGCTACACCAACGTCAACAGCCTCCTGCCAATGTCCAATAACTTGCTGCAGCATTGCAACAGGAATGGAATAACCTTCCCCAAAATGACTTGGGACATCTCGTTAGGAGTATGCCATGCTGAATCCGAGCTTGTCTGGCCAACCGCGGGGGTTTTACCCGCTACTGACTCTGTTTCTCAATGGTGGTAAATTTACTGTGTGATCCTGTGTTGGTGTCGACCCTTATTCTGGAGAATCTGTCCTTTTCTGACTGTACACAGGGTTCAAATGAATTGATGAATGTTTCCTTCATGTTTTTCTATCATTTGTTTCCAATACACTACCAATACACCTTATTTCACTTTGAAGTCCCCGACACAGGACATGAAAGGAATCTGTTGTCACTGTCAGCAAATTTTTCAGGAGAAGATGCCATGTCCGCTGTCTTTGGTTTACATTCTACACTTGATCTAACATTGGAGATTATCATGACTATTTTGTCCTATGTTTACCTAAAAAATTATTTCCTCTTAATTACACATATCCTATACCTTAAACTTTGTTTACATAATGGCACACGTCTTGAGAAGACTGTTGATGGGATACAATTAATTCCTAAATAATCAAATACTAATAGAGTCAACAATTATATTCTGTACTCCCGTCCTATGATACTGTGGGTCACGAATGAATCAAATCATCTATTGGTGAGATATTTTTAGATAATAAAAAAAACTAATGCACACAATACTTGTCTCAACTGAAAAAGTAAAAATGTTCAGAATTATGGAAAATACGGTCTTTGAATTTATAATGAGTGAAGATTCAGCATTTTTAAATATCACTTTTCTTAATTTTTGTGCTTCTACTTTTTGGAACATTTTATTTCATTGTATTAAAATTGCTGAATTTTATTTATTCTTTTATTAATTTTGCCCTGATGTACATTTCACATAATAATGACATTTTCACAGTAGTTGCAACATTAGACGGCCATTCGCTGCATTTTTGTAAATACAGCGGTATACTAGTTCCCTTGTTTTCAAATATATACAAGGGTGTAGTACCCTTGTTTTCAAATGTATACAGACATGTCCATATGAGTGAAAAATTCTCAAGCAGGATGTTAAACAATATATAATCAATCAATCAAATGTATACAGATATGGCCTCAAAATTGACCATTTTTAAACAATCAATTACATTTATATCTGTTTATTATATGAATAGAAACAACATTATATAAGGTATTTACAAAACATTAACAATTGAGTGAAATCAGGCCTGCAAAAACGAATCTAAATCGTTAAGTACCATGGTATCTATATATATGGTATACAGGATCTGTCAATTTGAATTTCTGTATGTACGTATTTTAAATTAGCACGTGGTCTTTGTGAAACAGAGTAGTTATTGCAGTTACAAAGTATTAGCACCTTAAAGAGAAAGGGGGAGGTATTTGTAATAATAAATATGTTGATGTCTTTTGATATTATTGAATTTTTGAAAATTTTTATTGTTGTGCTTTTACCAATCAATGTCACTTGCCTAAGACCCTGGAGTCCCAAATTTTTTTAAAATCATGTCTTGCTAATAATAATAAATCTAATAATGCAAGGTCAAGAAAATAATGTCTTGAAAAATATATGATCTGATTTACAGTAACTTATTTCAATTCTTGAAATGACCTGCTTATTCTCAGCATTGAGTGAGTACTTGTAAATTTTGATCACTTACAGTGTGGTCTGAAACTAGATTTGAACAAAGCTAAGTTAATGTCCGTTAGGACTATTATAAAAGTCATTTTGTGTGTAGAACAGTGAACTTACAAGTCTATTAATATTGTGAAGGCTGCATTACATAATCTGTTGTATTATTTTGTTTTCGGAGGGACTAATGTCCATATCTTAATTGCACTGAATTTTTTATCAATAATGGTCCATCAGCAAGGAAATCAATGACCTCTGTGCCATTAGGACTGTATTCATGCTTGTTGTCAATACATGAAATGGCTGCTCTCTTGTGAGTATGATGGTGATTTGGGTAACAACCTAAACAGATTATTGTCAAATTATGTAAAGCTGGAACAAACAAATTAAATAAACAAGAGCAATATCCTAACATATTTGCTCAGTTTGTGTAGAAAAGACCTTAGAATGACCATAAACAGGATACAAATCAAAGCAATAAAATATTTTCTCTGTCACACAATTGAATGGCAGGAAAATGCTGGGAACCATCCAGTGATACCTTCCAGTTTGGTTTTGATGTGAAATTGATAGTGTATTTACAAGGTTTACATGAATGATGTAAACTAAAGTACCATAAATCACCCATTTCCATTGTTTTATATCTATTGGATTGAAAAGGGAGGGGGTATTAATTTTGGTTTGTCTTTCTTTCTCTTTGCATGTCCACAACTTTAAGTTTGGTCATGACTTTTGAATTATGTAAGGTAGGAACTAAATAGTTAGTGATTTGAAAGGTCAAGGGTAATACTAATTGACTACTGTTAAGTTACAGTCCTTTATCGAGGTGCTTTCCTGAAAATGGCTGAAATATTGCAAACACAGTGTAAAACTCTAAACAATCAATGGTCAAATTTGACACAATAATGAACATTGCTTGCTCATTTTAGTATGGACGTACTCACAAATTCAAATTCTTCCATGAACAGGAGAAAGAATGAGAACTGTGTAACCATAAAATCAAGACACCTTGAACAAGCTATTTTTTTTTTCTCAAAGAATGTTACTTTAACTTCTCAAAAAGTAATTGATCTTCCAATATAATATATGTACATGTCTTACTATGGAAATAATTCTGAAATGCACATTTTCATAAAACTTGCTGTTTGTGGGTGTACCCAACAGTTTATGGTTCTATGTCAATGTAATGTTTTGTTGTGGGTTTTTTTTCAGAACCCCTGAACAATGCCCTCAAGTGGTGTCCTTGCTGTCAGAGAGCTACAACCCTCATGTACGATTTGGGGCAGCCATGGCTTTAGGAATTGCTTGTGCTGGAACTGGTCTTAAGGTAAATCATTCAGAGAAACTCAAGTTATGGATGGATTTTTTTTGGGGGGGTTAGGGGGTAGGGGGGTATTTATGTGGAAGAGGGGTGTAGTTTGGAGTTTGTAGGTCACCTGAGTCACTCACATGGTCAGTACTTTTTGCGCAAAGTTTTTATGATATATTACATGTTGTAGAGGATGATGAGGAACCTTATTCTGATAAATAATGTGCCTTGTATGAAGCATACCTAGCTACCATGATAGTTTTATGATCACAACTAAGTTTTATATCTTATTTCCATAGAAATATACGCAAATTCCCTTAAGTCTACATGATTTTCTCCAAATACGTTTGGGATTGTAGAAAAAGCATGTCCCATATTTGTTTGGAAAACTATTGAAAATAGTATGGAGTTTGTGACAGCAAAATAGATATTTTTAAGGGGGTTAGATACACACAGGGTTTTATTTTTGTTTTACATATTTGGGTTTTGTGTTGTTGTGTGTTTTTTTCTTTTGTTTTTTTTCTTTTGGGGGGGGGGGGGGGGGGATATTTATCAAGTTGTCTGTATTATCACTTCTTACCAATCTTTGACAATGAATTATGAAGACACGATGACCAACTTATTTCCTATGCAGTGGTTTTTTGTTTTTTGCTTTGCTTTTTTTTTTTTTACTGTTTGGAAATGGTATCCATACATATTACATATGCAATTAATTGAGACTTCCATATCAACAAATGACATTTATTTTAAAATTAACACTGAATAAGCCATATTTTGAAAAATAAACAAGTATTCATCATTTACAATTTTACAAACAAGCCCCATTTTATTGACCTCTGCTTGCTATTTAAGAGTAAGCGAAGAAATTTTATCTTATAATATTTTATACAAAGCAAATTACGAGCCTCGAATTAAGATATTTTAGCAGTTTGTCACTGGGACATTTTTAACCTCAAAACTAAGAAAAGTATATGGCATTGGGAATGATACCCCCCAAGTCAAAGTGGAAGGCCTTCCCCAAGCAGTTTTTAACCTTCACAGTTCACTTAAAATAAGCAGTTCCTTAACCATCCACAAGCCTCATTAATATGCATGTCTCATTTGCATAAAAGCATTCATCTACCAGTTTCTTAGCCTTCAGAGTTTCTTAGCAGTTTTCAGGCAGTTATTTGGCCGACAAATTTAAATTGGATACTTCTACAAGCTAAGGGACTGCTTACTTTAACCTTTGACCCTATTCACTGTGCCGAATATGAAATACCAAACTGCTAGAAAACTGCATATTTTTGTCAAAGTGTAAAACAGTTATTACTAAACTGCTTATCAAACTGCTTACAAATAACATTCACAATTACCAAAACAGCAACATAAATAAGAATTAATTTCTTGAGATGAATGATTGTACAAGTTCAAGCAATTTGTTTGAAACAAACTACTAACAAATATATAAAACAAACTACTATCAATCCTTAGTTAACAATCTATAGGCAACAAACCACCAGCAAATCACTAGAACATTGTGAACTGGAGATATCAAATTCCTAATTTATCATCATAGATAATTAACAAACTCCTAACAAAGATAATATTGAAACAGATCAATTACACTGTGAAAAATGATAAATCTTGAGTGCACACATGAAGAATTCACATATATGATCTTAGTAAATCCACTGAATCTTTCACTTCCTAGTTGCTAGATATTTGGTTACAATTATCACAGTTTCCTCTGCATCAACTCCACTGTCATCTACATCCATAATTGTCATGATACACTGCAAAGTTTTACACTTCAGAGCACCAGTACACGGAATTACACATAGCTGATTCTTCAGGTTGATTTGGGCAAAAATTGACCAATCGATATTGTGGAAATTATTTGTCACAGAAAATGTAGTCACAATGTCACAATGACTGCATGCGTATGACTATATCTGTCCTCCAACAAGCCTTGATTAACATTCCTTTTATACCTCCTTGTTGAGTGGTGCCAAGTCAAAAGATCTTGCCATGAACCTTTATAATGCTGTAGTAGGTAGAGGTACAGTCAGAGTGGTGACTGCCTTTGTCAGGATTGATGTCTATATGGCTTGGAGGAAAAAATTATAGAAAAGAATTGTGTTCATATGTAAATTTATCACATATTTTTAATATGCATTCAGTCGAAATAATATCATGATATAGTACATGATTTTTGTTCTTAACTTTTGAATCTTCAAATGATATACATAGATATTGTACTGTATTTTTACTATGTACATCCCCCCACCCACCCCTATTAAAAAAATACAAACCAAATACACTTTATTTACTAACCAATAGACTTGGTACTTAGACCCTTCATTCTTTGATAGCATAAACTCCTCTCTTTAGCTATGGGAATGCTATCTTGTACTGGAAATCTCCATGTTTTTTAAGGTGTAACTAGTCTTGAGGGGATATTATCTAACAAGAGGAGGAGGGTACATGTATGAACAGAACTTGTTAGGATAAGCAACTTTAGCACAAGCTCTCTTCTTTATTTCTTTTTATATAAATAAACATCATTTGCTGACATTTTACAAATGATTGTAATGCTTTATGTATGTACTTGAACATGAGGAAATGTCTCCTGTGGTGCACAAATTTCTTCCTTTACTTTCGATTTCTTCTCTTACTTTCTCTAATTTACCTGCCCTCTGCATTTATTGAGAATCCTGTAATGTATATGTTATTGCACTCGATGCCTTTGTGGCCCTTCAGGCCTTTGATTGACTGTCTGGGGTTTAGTAGAGGTCTCATTGAAATGTCTAGACCCAGCCAACACTGAATTGGAAATAGTAATGACATACCGTGATACAATTCTAACAACTTTCAGATTTAAAAATCTTATTATGAGAACCATGCCACTTGGAATAATTTATACTCTGTAAATGAAAACATGTTGGTACTAGGAAATAAGTAAATCTGAGTAATATTGTAATGATGAACTTACCAGACATGTCCGAACGCAGTATCGGTATCACAGTATTCACACTGCTGATCACGAAACTGTTCATGATAACTAAATCTGAATAACTATAACATAAATACACTAAAACTACAAACAAACAATATCAAATTAGGCGAAATTCAACTGCTGATCTACTTTTCCTTTTTCAACATGGCGCAGTACCATTACTACGTTTGATGTCACAGCGATTTGGCATCTGAACCGGACATACACTCAGATGCGATTTTGGAGTTTTTTGCCAATATCCCTGTGAATTCAATTTATATATTCATCAAATCTTCAGAGTTTCACCTGAAAAAAAATAATGTCAAAACAAAAACAATACCATGTCGAGCAGGTATAATATTCAATTTAAAAAAGGATATTTTTTTTATCTTTACCATTTCCCCCAAGTTTATTATTATATTTTTTTCTTTATTTTTTTTGTTTTTATGGATTAATGGCACCATAAAGACTCGAGTATTGAAGCATTGCAGGCCATACCTACTATTTCATCTCAACCATTCGCAAATCGTGCAAGCTCCGCCTACCGTTTCGTCCCAAACGTGCAGATCATTCAAGAAATGGGAAGTATTTCATGCAAACTGTTTCATGCAAACCGTTCAGCGTTCCTTGCAAGAATCGTTTCTTTCCATGCAGACCTTTCAGTGTTCCATGCAAACTGTTCAGTGTTCCGTGCAAAAATCGTTTCGTTTCGTTCTGTGCAAGTGGTGTAATAGTACACTTCAGGGTCTGTATTTGAGTACCTGCAACTCTTTTTATGAATGAGGAAATGAAATAATATTGATGTCATATAGAACGTACTACAAGAGCTCAAAATGACGTAAGCTAATTGGTTGTGCTGAAGTGATTGTACTTGTATGCAATTAAATTATCTAATTAGTGTATTATTCAGGATTTCAGAAACATAAATTTAAAGTAAATTATTCAGAAGAACAAATGATTTGGCCCAGTACCTTTACTAATGATTGAGAAAAGTGCAGGTGTGTGCACTATTGATAAATGACTTTCAAGAGCATTGAATAAATTTTGTATAGCTAATTAATTTCCTTGATTAGTCTTTGTCCCTTTGACTGATTGGCAACATTTTTATGGTACAATACCCAAATAATAACAAAGATGGGCCATTAATTCTCTAAGTGAATTTTTAATGTTGGAAGATAAACAGAATGATTTATAAGAACAATGATTTAGTGCAGCAATGACCAGTAGTGTCAGACAAATATTGCTGCATAGTGAGGGACACTTACTTAATCAATGCTTTGTTTTTGTGTTTTAATTAGGACAGAGAAAGTTAAGGAAAATTTACAATGTTCTTAAGATCAAATAAAACATATTGTACTCTGAAGTATTTTAAACATGAAAGGAGATTGAACTCGTTAGAAATTTTTATTTTGAAAGGCTTTTAACAATCTTCGGTGTTTCATGGTTTATCTTTTGTTTGTTTATGTTCACATTTAGTCTCCAGTTTGCTTAGTGCTTTGAAGTTGTAAAGTGTTCTCTTACTTAGGGAGGATGTTACTGCACCAATTCAAGATTAATGATTTATGATAGAAGGACTTTCCATTGCTTTATTATGTCTTTCTGGTACAGTATTGTTATTTATTCTTTTTTCAAAGGATACCCTCTGATTGGCTCAATTTTTGAAAAAATGAAACACTCGGTTTGATCCAAAGTGACAGAAAATGATATTTTTCCAGGTAGGGTGAGGAATTTTCCTCCCTTTTTGACCAGCTTTCCTATGATTTCCAAGGAATTTAGTCACATCCCAGCTGATATTACAAGATTCCTGAGTTAGTTAAAGGACACATCACATTTTTCCAAAGTATCAAAATTATACACAGTTTGTCTTCCTTATGCATACAGTAATTAATTCAGATAGTTAGTTCACCAAATTATTGTGATAATTAGTCACAATACGGATTTAAATCAAAGTCCCCGATTTCAAGAAGTCTTGTTAATTAGTTAGGTAGTCATGTGATTAAGTGATGTCATATGTTACCTTTTCGATCAGCTGATTGTAAAAATTGTGTTAGATAATTTAGAAAACTAAGTTTTTATTCACCATGGGAAACATTTATTTTGATGTTGATAAATATTCTGAGTCCTTATATGTTTGAGTCACCAGTGCATACAAATGTACCTTTAAAAATGTCTATAATTGGCATTATTTTTACAATAAACTGACTGAAATTATTGTTTATTTTTGGATGAGAAAAAGTATATGATACATATGTTACATCGTTGACAATTAATCCTACTGTACTTTACAGGAGCATTTCGAAAAATACGAAAACAAAACTCAAATTCAAAGTACAAATCGCAATACTTTATTTTAATAAAGCAATATTTTTTTCTTTTGTTTTTTCTTTTTTCTTTTTTTAATTGTAATCTACATGTCTTTGAGAAGTGGGAACATGCCATTGTATTCATACTGTACTTGATGTTCCACAAGTACATATACATGTTGTTACAAGGTCAGTTCTTATTCCCAAGATGCGAGCATGTATTTTGTGAAATGATGAAGATCTAAAATGCATACACTGTATGCCTAGCTTTAATATGTATATAACCATTTTATCAGTTTAACTGGGTCTCGGTCCAACTGCTTTTTGGAAAAGTACACGATATAGACTGGTAACTGTTTCTAGACTTTAATGTGGCAAAGTCCCTGTGCCGACAAACAATTAAAAAATTGCCCATGTCCTTTATTCACACCTTCTTTTAAAAAATTGGGGGGGGGGGGATCAGTCTACATCCTTTCTTCTGACAGCTAATACACCCCTAAGTGGTACAAAACACTCTAATGCAATGTTATTCACAAGCCCATAACATGATAACTAGCTTTTTTGTCGATTAAATCTAATTTATTTATGAAATGGCTAACAATTGTTTTCAAAACTTCTTGCTATAGGTCACATATGACGTCACAATAATGTCACGTAAAATATCAAAAGTAGATATGCATATTGCAAGATTTTAATTCCGTTGCTCTCAAATTCAAAAACTATGCATAATATTTCATTTAAGTCATTTTGGTCATGGGAAGAGTTAATTATGCTAAAAATATTAAAAAGATTAGAAACATGATATGTGTCCTTGAAACATTGAATAGTTAAACAATTTTGGAAATTAAAATCATAGTTTTGTATATTGATAAATATCTCAATACAACAAAATAAAAGGAGATTCACCTAAGGAACTTTCTTATATCTACATGCAATCATATGAACATCTGGATCCTTAAAACTGTATTAATACTGTTTAGATGTATATGTCCATAACATTGTTACATTCTATTACTATTAATTATGACCTTGAGATCTGAACTTTTGGCCAAGAAATCAGAATGTATCTTACTCTTCCCAACCATCCTCTCTGTAGCAAGATTTAATGTAGAATGGACATTTTGCATAGTGTAATTGCGACAGATATTGTAGATGAGAATTGAAAATGACCTGTAGCAAGATTTAATGTAGAATGGACATTTTGCATAGTGTAATTGCGACAGATATTGTAGATGAGAATTGAAAATGACCTGTCCTTTAGGTCCAAGTTCAAATTGCTGCAAATTAGGAAATTCACCACCACAGAGAAATATCTCAATGTATAGTACTTGTATATTTTCAATATCAGTACATCGATCATTCAGCCTCATTCATAATTGCTACTAAGGTGATAAATGAGGCGGGAGAGATACTTTAAGGGTTTTTTTTTATCTAAAGTTGAAGACATAAAGGTCATGCAAAAAACAAAGTAATCAAATATAGTCTTGCAATATAGAATTAATGTATTCTAAATTAAATTATTTCACCTTCAGAGGAGATATCAATGGGTGCCCCTGTCAGAAAAATTGCTTTCCATGGCTGCACCCTTAAACTCCACAAATGAATGGATTTGTTGCAACTTTGAAACCAAAGTGATATTGATGAGCAAAAACTTCAATGTCTCATGTGACTTTCAAAGATTACATATTCCTCAAGTGATTTACAGTTAGTAGTTTATTTAATATTTCAGGAGGTGTACTACATCAGCATAATGGCTGACTTCCTTCTAAAACATGAACGAAATATAAATATCAGCAATATTTGTCTATTCCTTGTAGATTAATTGTTTAGCAGAATAGGTTAGCAAGTCAGCTGCTGAACTGTAGATCGTGGGTTGGAGTCCAGCAGAGGATTTATGTTTTTGGGGTGGGTTTTTTTCAGATTACTTTCTACTAAAACTGCATTATTTGACTAAATAAGTAAATTTTGAAAGTTTTCAATTTCAAAATTCTGTTATATATATCCTCCTATCCTCCATTTTTCATCCACATCAAATTTCATTGGTATAGCACTACTCCTTAATGGGAAATCCTGTGAATTGCATAAAAGTGAGATTGGGTCTATTTTATATTAGTTGTGTTTTTTCATGCATCATTCAGATCAATATATAAATTTGGGTTGGTGAACATGAACAAAAGTCAATTAAGATTCCAATCAATGTTTAGCTCCTCAGATCTCATTTACTCTGAAATTGATCATGATTGCTGACTAGAGCAGTGTCTAGCAATGTACAAAAAACATGGAACAGGACCCTCCAATTTCATATTGATTCATTGGTGGAGGTACTGGAGTGATAAGGATAAGAATGAATGTTTATAGTTATCACTTCTGACTGTTGTTTTTGACTTACTCTTTAAGAGGGTCATTGGGCAATTATCTTCGCAGAATTTTTTTTTCAACACAATATGCAAGAAAGAGTAGTTTTTCTTCCATTTGGAACAAAATCAGATTGATTAAGCTTTTTATACATCCATATAAAATGCAGACAGTATTTTCCACAATCCAATATTTTGTGTCCTGTGTGTGGGGGAGGGGGGGGGGGGGGGGGTATTAGTCCCAATAGGACAATTCTAGTTCTGTTTTTTGTTTGGGTTTTTTTTTTCATGCTGAAATAGACTTACATGTACAATTTTACAAGATAAATTCTCATAAATAATGAAATTTCAGTTTCTAACTACACAGAGCACAAATGTCACATCTGAAGTTGCTTCACACAAAGCACAAATTCCTATAAGCATGCGGGATTATTGCTTAAGCAATACGTGTTCCGACCAGCATCTCCATTAATTGATGTAATTTGAGAGAATGTACATTTAATATTGTTTGGCCTTGAACTATGACCTAAAATATTGGTACCAAGTTACCATGTTTACCAGTATTGTGTCTACTGATGCATACAAATAAAGTTTGAGACTAAGAAAATGAGATATTTGTTTGGACCACAGCATAGTAATTGAGATATAATAAACAACACAATGCTTTTAATGTATGTTCAGTAGCAGTTTACACTCAGGTAGCTAACTTAGCCATTATTCAACTTGGCCATGCTTGAAACATGAGGTTTTACACACTTCTCTTGTTGAAGGTAAAAACATTGATTGATTGTTTAATCATGGCTTAATATGCTGTTTTGACAATGTTACAGCCATTTTATGGCTGTTAACTAACCGAAATATGTTCAGTTCTGAGTTTTGGAGTTTCCCTTGGGGCAAGTGAGCTTACTCTTTTTTCGAAAATCATGGAAACAGTTTTTGCATGCTAAGGGGATTGTGATGCTTGACACAGGTCACCTTTTAATGGGACTTTAAAGTTGAAAATATGTAAACAAGTTTTAAAAATATGTATTATTTCATGTATATAAGCAGTTTGGTAAAGTACATTTCAGTGTTATGAACAATCTGATGTATTTTTAATCAGAAAAAATATATTTACAATATTTACAGCTGTAGTGGTTTCTCTCTGACTCCACCAACCCCTAATGAACCCTTTAGCCTTTTTAACTTTTAAAATTTGCAGGTTCAAGAAAGTGAACTGTTTTCAATTACTACATGTCAAACTAATTAAGAGATAAATTTTGTGTGTTCTTGATGTTTTTCTTATCATTTCTGTTTTAACAGGAAGCCATCAGTTTGTTGGAACCCATGACCAATGACCCTGTGAACTATGTTCGTCAAGGTGCTCTGATTGCATCTGCTCTAGTGCTAGTTCAACAGAATGAAAATACCTGTCCAAAAGTAAGAATGATACTGGGTTTGTAATATGTGATATATAAAGAATATCTGTATAGGATGATTTTATGTTTGGTGCATTCAGTGAGTTGAAATGGTGTATATATTCTTGAGGCTTAGCATTGTTAATAATGATATTCTATTATTTCATGCGAATTATTTTTTAATTTTTTTTTTTCTGTTAACATCATTGATTTAGATTGACATGTGGTTACATGCTGTGTCATCTTTTATTTGTGCACTGTAAATGGAAGTATGTTTATTCAATGGGTGTTGAAGAAAGCTATAATTTATCTAATGGGTGATATACATTATACACATATGATATAAATGTAATTATGTTATACACACATTCAAAAGAAATGTTGGCTTTTTTGACAGATGAAGAAAATTCACAAGAAATGAAATTATAAATGCCTCAGTTCAAAGGACAATATATGATGAAAGCTTCATTTGCCTGCCAACATCAACATTCATACTTTTGTCTCAGAATGAATTGTATTTTGTGCAAGAATCATCAATGCAACTCATTTAATATTCTCAATTTTAAAATGAAATACAGTGCAGAAACCTATTTTTAATACAAAGGTAAAAGCATAGTAATCATGTCGGGAAAACCAGCAAAGGCATCAGCATAAAGACCAAAAAAATTACCATAGGGTTTCTTCACAGATCACTGGATGTGTGTGGAGTTTATATATGGTCATTTTTATTGACCAGATCAAGGGGTCAGACTGTTCAGTATACTTTTGATATACACAAAAAACAAATTTATCCTACAAATTCAACTTAGTAATAAAAAAAAAAGTATGTATATATGTATTGAATACCTTTATTTGTTTTTTATTAAAAGAAACTCATAAACTTGTTCTACTACAGAGTCAATACTATTTTTCTATTTAATGAATTGTTGAAAATTGCTACAATAATAATTATATTGTTCATTTTGAACAAATTTAGCATTGAAATTACACTCCAGCATCTCATACTTTGGCATTAAAAATTTAAAACGAATAACTGTTGAAGCAACTGAATGAGCAAATAAATGGCAGTGCCCATATGAATCACAAAAATTTCAGTGTATACATGATGATTTTAACTTTTTCCCTCTACATGTTACCTTTAGAGCCTTGCTTCACAAATGGCCTTCAGTCCATTGGAGCTTTGCTTGGTATTTTTAAATCATTTCATTTAGAAATTAATGTGTAAATTATTGTTTGATTTCTGATTGTGTAATTTATAATACGTGTAAAAAGATGAGAAAAATGATAAATTGCATTGGGTACTTTTTATTAAATTTGAATTATGAGAAAATAGCAGGTGTGGACAGGTCAGTGCTATCAAAACTGTGGTATACTGGACCTCCTCAAAATCTAAAGAATACTGGCTGTTATTGTTATCAAAACACCTTTCTCAGGCACCTATAGACCATGGTCAGATGTCAATCCACCTGAGATGGAATGTTAATAGTTTGATTGACAGGTGGCTTACCATTCATCATAATACAGGTTAGGGACAGTAACTTTCAAGGGCAAGGTTTTCAACTAGCTGGTTTTCCTCCAGTGAGGGAAGGGGGAACTAATTTTAGGCAGGTGTTAAAATCAATGGAAAGCACGCTAACTTGTGTACATGTTCATGAATACATAGGATGATACACATGTTAGCTATATTTTCATAAGATTTATAAACTCATTGTAATCATTTTTCTTCCATAGGTTAATCAAAATCATAAATTCCATCAATTCAGTAGATGAAAATCCATACTTGAAATAAATGAATTTCATTTTGAAATATGGTAACTGTTATGTCTGTCCTCAATGAAATCTACAAGAGAACAATTGGGAAGTGCAGCTGAAGGATACAGCAAAAGTGAGGTGGGGTATATTGTTTTATAGCAATCAAAACTTGGGATCTGTGATTGTGCAGGTGTTTTTATAACAATCAAGGGAAGAGGGGTTGAATCTGAATATTAGTATATCAATGCTTTATAAAGAAAATAACAGATTTTCTGACTATGTACTGATCACCTCACACCCCACAATGACTCAACATGGTCCAAATAGTCCATTTATTTTAGCCAGAAATATAGCTTAACCTCAAATAATTGCAACATAAATTTTTCGTCTTCAAATAGTGAATTAGGTAGCTCATTACATCAAAATTATGGCTCATTAAAATACTTTGTATGAAGTATGATTTCAACAAGCTCTCAATTATTTTATATGCAAACAAAACACCTTTTTTATCATTCCGGAAAAAAATCACAAAAAATTTATATAAAATAATTTAGAGCTTGTATCACTTTGATGGTGAAATCATGCTTCATATGAGGTGTTTAAATGAGACATTAAATAAAATTTTAGTGTCATGAGCCACCTTAAGGGATGCTCTAGTGTATATTAAAAATAAGAGATACAACAAATAGAAGCATGTATTTTGGGGGAAAAAACTTAAATTTTGATTAAGGTAGCTCATTACACCAAGGCTTACACTCTTCATGACACAACGTCACAAGATGGTGGCTTAAATGTTTTGTGAAATTGTTTGCAAGTATTGTTCAGATTGGTTGTATATCATCATAGGTTAAGGCATTGGGCTGGTGAACAGCAGATCCCAGGTTCAAATCTGTCAGAGCCTTTTGTTCATATCTACCAAAATGAATTTTTGAAAATCCTGTTTTTTATCCAAAATTGCATATTTTTGCCTTTTGACATGTATAGTTCTTAGATATCTTCATATCTTTCATAATCAAATCATTTCGTGCTGATTCAAGAAACTCTATTAACATAACCATCAGAATACATCATGAATATCGAGTTTTAGATTATATGAAGTCACAATGGTTCAGGTTTGTAATTACAACTGTTTTCAGTTTTAAAATTTCTCTGCAAGGTCAGATCTGTGAAATAAAATGGCATACTAAACGAAAGATTCACCACAACAATGAATGAAAAGGGATGGTTTATAAAGGCATCATGTCAGCAACAAAGATAAGTATGAGCAAGAGGCAGAGATGTGTGTAAGAAATTTAACACTGCCGCTTGTACCAAATCATCTTGAGAGCCCATCATTGAAATTGAATACAGTATATTACAGTAGTCTGCATGCAGTTTTATCTTCTGTAAAGATCTATAATACAACAACCACTGAGCTTCGCGAATGAAGTGATTGGAATGCAACGTGATTTTGGCAAATTCTTTTTTGGTGCTCTATGTAATCAAAAACATAAATGCACACAAAATAATTACCATCAGTGTATGTGCCCTATCTGATTTTTTTTTTAATTGCTGTAATTTACCCTAAAATCTAAATAACATCTTGAAAAGAATCATTCATCATGAGAGTCATGTGACATCTACTATTATCAACAGAAAATGTTACAACATTCAGTCATAAAAATACCAACATTTATTTGTTTGGAAAGAAGAAAAAAAAATGGGGTTAGCAGTGATGGATTAGAGGGAGGCCCCAGGAGGAGTCTTTTTTTCACCACAAATTAACAAGGCATAACTGGCATATATAGATATGCCTTGTTAATTTGTGGTGAAAACTGGCAAATATAGATGATCTCAGATTTGGCACCCGAAATGGATGAGTGTTATGACTAATACTTGACTTTCAGATGTGGTCCCCCCCCCCCCCCCCCCCCCCCCCCCCCCCAACTCTTTTGGAAATCCTAGATCCGTCACTGCATTAAATGTCATATACAGTCAGCACTTGTTACAGTGTCACACAATTATTTACCGGCAAATTCGTCTAATGGCAAAAAATTGCTGGTAACAAATCTGCATAATACTAATATTGCTTGATATGATGGCATGTTTGTATTCCAGCACCAGCATTAATTATCGGTAATGAATGTGCATTTTAACACTATATAAAATCCCATATCATGGCAGGTTACCTGAGATTGTCGAGTTAGTACATGTATGACAATTAACTATTGGCATTATTTTCACACTTGACTAAGGTTATGTATTGGATTAAATTCCTTGTCACTTATGCACGAGACAGCTGTCCATGTAATGTTTGATTATCGAAAGCACGGACAGGGTGTATCGATACGCTAGTGTTTGATAGGATGGTTTTAAAAAATAATTGCATGGGTATGTTTGATGGCTTCCTATAAAATAAATTTTCAACCCGAGATTCATTTAGTGCAAGACATATTAAAAAATCAATCATTTTATTAAGGCGTCAAGTTTGCTTGAGAGCCTTCTAGTGATCATGCAACATTTTGCCACTACACTGCCTTTGCGATCTCAATGGGCGAAATCAAATAGTGCCAATTGGTATTGAATGTTTCTTAAGATTCAAGACTTTGAAACATTGAATTTAATTGATATTTGAAAGGCACAATACCATTTCCGTTGTTGATGTCGTTGTTTATTATTGTATCTTTGTTCAATAGTTAAATAACGATTGTTTGGCAAGAAAAGTTCATTATTCATGGATGGATTTACTACGAAACAGATTTTCCCATGAAATTTGTGTCACACAATATCATTAAGTACTTGCAAAATAACCTGCTCAAATTTGGTTTTCATTTACATCTGTAGTCTCATAGTTTCACCAAGAATCCTTATTTCAGATCAGTAGAAACAGATAAATACTAAATTGGATTGCGCATTGTCACGGTTCGGTTCCTATTCCAAAAACACAAAGACTATTTCCAGTTTTGTTTTCGGTAATCCCGATCCTCAATTAAGCAAAACGAAAGTAGCGTGTGCATTGTGATGAAAATAACAGGTTATTTTGCGAAGAAACCCAGGCTAGGTAGCATTCATTGGGAATTGAATCTTGTTCAGAATTCCAATACAATTACAACGGTAGATTCATTATAATGGCCAAATGCTTGGAAACAAAACTTGGCCGTTGTAACTAGTGCTGACTGTATTTGAAATCATATGAAAAGTTATGGATATTTTGCAATAGATAACTTTAACAGATACATATCTACTAATATCAACAGGTAAATTAACATGTAAAACATTTAATTAGAAAATATTTTCACTTTTTTTTAAATTTTGAATGGGTGTATGCATATTTGCAATTATGTGGAAAGTTACAGTTTTTATGTTATAAATAGCTGGAACCTTAAATAAATTGCCATAAACTGGGAATTATGAGTTAAATATCTTAACACATGACAGAAATGAAAGGAACACAATCATTATAATTATAAAGAATGGAAAACAGATTTTACTGAATCAGCTGGAATTTAATATTTTCATGTATTCTACAATTTGAGGCTAAATTACAAGTCAAAATACCCACATATAAGTACACTTGCAGCATCCTCTCTGTTGCAATGGAAAGGAGAAGTCAATTGTGGGAGCATTTCTCTGTTAATGATTATATGATTGATTATATATATGTCACGCTTGAGAATTTTTCACTTATATGGAGATGTCACCATTGCCAGGATTGCAAATTTAGGGCTATGCTCGGCGCTGATGACCTTTGAGCAGGGAGGGATCTTGATTGTGACACAGGGCCTCAGTTTTTGCGGTCTCATCCGAAGGACCGCCCCATTTAGTCACCTCTTACGACAAGCAAGGGGTACTGAGGATCTATTCTAACAACCCGGATCCCCATAAGGCTCTGTTAATGAGAAGGCACTACTTTATACCACTTCCCTATATATAAAGGCACATGAAATGTTACCAATCACAATCCTTAGCCTTATGGTATATAAATTTCATCATTTCTTTTTGTTTGTTTATGTCAAAAGTAATAAAGTTTTTGTACAATGCAGAGGCAAAAATTCTGGTTTTATATTTAGTTAACTCAATATCACATACTAGTATATTTGATTGTTGATATCACATACTAGTATATTTAATTGTTGATATGAGCAAATTTCTTTTTGTGGGTTATGGAAAATATGCTATAATACTAACAAGAAACCAATTTAATCACAAGGATTCCAGAGGGTTAGAAATTAAAAACAAAAATTCAGATACATTTTTTATTATCTTTTTTTTTTTTTTTATGTAGAAAGGGTACAAAGTAACATTTAATTAAAAAAAAAATTATGTATATGTCATTGACAATATTCAAGTACGAATTGAATAGTGGTCATGAATATTCATATTGGTTTTTGTTTCAGTTCTAAAAGCTAATAACTTTATTTCATTCTTATTTATAATCTCAATCCTTCAAATGGGCATTAGAAGAGAAACTTGGTAAAGTCATAATGTTTTTCAATGCTCAGTGAATTCTTCACACGTTGTGGGTCATTAACTTACTTTTGATACCCTAAAATTTATTTAGTTGCCTATCATGCCTGTCTTTACCAAGAAATGTTATGTAGGTTTTTTTCGTTCCAAACTGTCTAAAGTCTCTAGATTTGTGTATTTATTGCCTCATCAAGTGTTATCATATATTCTAGTAAGAAGTGAAATGGTTGTAGATTTCCTGTTACCTAGGCTACATGGGAGTCATTGAGATATATAATTTCATTTTCTTTAAAAATGGTAGAAATTGATGATATGACAGAGGCATTAATGTGTGTCAGACAAGGCCAGAAATTGGGGGAGGATAGATATTTATGCAGTATCTTGATGTTTTATATTAAAGATTCATATTAACATTTTGGGCACACCCCACTCTTTGGTGCTTAAGGTCCCATATGGTGGTCAATCAACCATTTCGGTATCTTTTTTACTGACCATATCAGAGTCCTGTTTCGAGTATTTCGATTTTCACCTTGAAAATTAACGTAGTGCAAAATATCCTTTTGAATGGTAAGTACATGTCATTGATAATAAAATATTTTGGGGTTTTTTTGTTAGATTCCACCATAGTGATTTTTGCACAAAGGCGTTTGAAAATAGTCTTCTTTGTAAAGTTGCGTAGTTTTAATAATACTGTAAATATGTATTTACCCCCAAACACTTCTACTGGGGACTTGCAAACATGGGCAACTTCTGTACTTTCATTTTTTTTATCAGATCCTAGGATATCTGTGCAAACATGCCAGCCCACTGTTTATCAACAATCTTGGCACAGAATAAAAGGACCACCATTTAGTCAGTGTATATAGGATATACCATATAGGCACTTGACCACCATATGGGACCTTAAGTACCAAATAGGGGTGTGTGCACAAGCTGATTAAAACAATTATGAATATGCAGACTCTTTTAACAATGTGTTCTGAGATTTTTGGCAGAAAGACAAGCTGTTAACTTGTTTTGCGTTAGGATGCTTTTAAGGACAGATAGCTCATATTGGATTTTTTTTCATTAACAATACGAAGCGAGTTAGAGGCAATCTAAATTAATTGTGGACTATTTAATATGCATCAAATAGTCTTGATTATTCTGACATTTTAAATATTTAGTAAAAATTGATAATTTTGCAAAAGAACATGGCAAAAGCTACCTAATCCCAATACAAGATTTGAAGTCTTAAACTGAAAGCAAAATATTTTCAACAAAAACAAAATTAAATTTAACAACACTGGGCTCTTAATTTCAAGAAATGAACTGGATTTGTATATCTGAGTGAATATTTGTTTAAATTAGAATCTACATTGACATGTCCGTATATAATGATATTTTTTGAATTAGAATGTGTATGTAAATAAAACATTGACAATTCATATATACGAGACAAAAAAGTTAGGGATCATGGGCATTTTGGTTTGATAAAGTTGTTGGAAGGAATATTTAGTGAAAATACCATTTATAAATTGATTGAAGAAACATTTTGTGACTTGAATCCTGTTCACTGTATGCTTCTTCACAATTTGCCCATGCCCATGAGCTGCATGATAAAAGTGTGGTACACTACGAGTAGTTGTGTTAGGCAGACGATCAGTCAGCAGACATCACTACGTTATTGATAAAGTGAACAGTTATTGAACGTGACTTAAGTAAAGGTATGCCATCACAAAGATGTCATTTAAAGGCAAATTAATGAGCACAATCAAGCAATCGAAATGCTTCAGGCTGGACAAACCCAAAGAAATGTTGGTATCTGGTTTGGTGTGTCCCTGAGTGTCATCTCTAGACTCTGGACACAATTTCAAGGGACTGGTAAAGTGCCACAACACAATGCCAAGACCAGTACATTGTAACATTGGCCTGGCAACAGCATTTTCAACCTGCTCCAAAACTGACTCATCAGTTTAATATTGCCACAGGCTTGCACATTACATCCCAGACTTTGAAAAACACATTTCATGCTACCAATCTCAGGGCTTACAGGCCAGTAGTGTATCCCAGACTTTTCCCACGTCATTGACAAGCATGCTTGGAATTCACACCTCAACATTTGAATTGGGATTGGTGATGTTGGAAGCCAGTACTGTTCACAGATGAGTTCCAATTCTGTCTGGACTTCCACAATGGCCATAGGCATGTGTGGAGAGAGGCCAGACAGAGATACAGCCAGGTATTGGTGGCTGAACATTATCAGTTTGGGGGTGGCTCTGTGATAATTTGGGGTGGGATCTCTCTGGTTGATCGCACTGACATGGTAGCCATCTAGAATGGCGCACTGACTGCTCTTCGATACAGGGATGAAATTCTTCACCCAGTTGTCAGGTTGTTTGCAGGTGCAATCCAAACAAATTTCATTCTGATGGACAATAACATCTATCCCCTTTTGCTCATGTGGTTCAGGAGTATCTGCAGAGAGAAACTATCGAGTGTACGGAGTGGCCTGCTGTACACCGGACCTGAATCACGTCGAGCATGTATGGAATCAACATCAGCATCAACTTTCACAGCATCCAAACCGACCACAATCTTTGGATGACCTTGAAAACGCAATGAGAGAGGAATGGAACAATCTCCCATAACAGAACATTGTGAAATCTCATAATGAGTATGCAAAGCTGATACCAGGCTGTTTTGAGAGCAAACGGAGGTCACACCGAGTATTGATAAAACTCTGAGTCAATTTTGGAAATGCTCTGTAAAGTTCAAGTTGTCTTTCATATCAGATTTCTTTATGTCATTCAATGACATGTTGTTTTGTGCACTATGATCCAAAAATATCAGTAAATGAAATTGAGATTTCTGATTAAATATTGATGAAAAATTATGTCAGCATTTGTGTTTCATATATTCTGCAATGTACGTATTTAATGAATGAAATAGTCCATGATCTCTAACTTATTTTGTCTAGTATATATAATTATATTTTTATGTTTTGAATTATTTTGTGATATGATGAAATGTTCAGTCATTACACTGGTATGCATAGACAATGAGTACAAGGAGAGTAATTCTCATATTGTCAACAATCTGGAAACTTGTAAACCAGCCAGTATTTTGGAACTGCACACAGCTGGTTTTGACAGATTATGCTGATTGAGAAAAAGTAAACGCATAGTCATGTAGAGCAGGAAGGCCTCTTCCAAAATTGTATGTTTAGTGATCCCCAAGGTAGAAGTTCTCTCTCCAGGGCAGGGCCAAACTTGGTATATAGTGTTTATGTGTAAAACATTGAAATATATTGATACTATATTAAAAATAAAGTGCTCCTTTGACATTGCCAACTTTTATTCAAGACTAATTTAGGCAATAAAGTAGGGGTGGCAAATATAACGAATTTACCATTACTGACAATTCACTGAGCAGTCAAAAGAAATTCAATTACATAATTTTGGGCTACATTCTGTATAAACATTTATTTTATTCAGCAATATTTAATTAATTAACCTGACTACCTGAATATCTTGTCCAGCACATCACACTTCATCTCATCACTCTTAAAGTACAGGGGTGGTAGAATAATCTCTACAAAATTTGACAATTTTTGGTGAAAATCAGTGGCATATGGCATTATGCAGGGTTGGCATTATAACTAACTGAGGGTTAACATGAGGAGAAATCTGTTCTTCAGGATTTTCAGGCAATAAGCTTGGGTGGCATTATAATGGGGACAATATTGTACATTTCATGCAACCCCAGAGTTCAGACTTTAAAGGTCCAAAACAGTTGTATAGCATTAAGATAACATGTTACGAGGGACACTTTTTAAGTTCGTAGAGTAAGCCTATAACTTTTTAACGCGATTATGAAGTTGCACGATTTTTTACACAGAACTTGCATAATCATTCCTCTCTCGAACGGTATTATGGTATGCGGCACACAAGGTACAGGTGTGCGCTTCACTGGGTATTTTCAACACGTGGTTTTATACACTATAGTAAAATATAGCATACAATATGGATGGAAAAATCTCTGAACAGAGGGTATATTGTAAGATTCGAGCACACCTCAGGTTTCCGTCAAAGGAAATTCATGCTGATTTGCAAAAGGTTTATGGGAATGGTGCTTTAAAATATGCTACAGTTTGCAAGTGGGTACATCATTTTAATGATGGTCAAGAGTCAATTGAAAATGACCCTCGAGTGGGTAGGCCGGTTTCCGTTTTGACGGAAAAGAACGTTGCTACTGTGAAAACGTTAATTGAGGAAGACGCACATTATACCGTGCAAGAGATAGAAGAATTAAGTGGCATTCATTCATCAAGTGTTTTGAAGATCTGACGTGAACGACTTGGGCTACGTAAGATCTGTGCGTGCTGGGTGCCTCCTCCTCCCCTATTGCTATGTGCCTGATGATTATTTTTGAGCAATTGCAATGCAGGACAAGCTGTGTACTTTAGATATGCATAACAATATATAGACCTCTTTAAGGATGAATAAGACATCAGAGAAATGGATGAAAAGTGGAGGATATGTACAATGATATTTTGAAACAGAAATTTTTTCCAAATTTACCTTATTTAGTTTTAAAAATGCAGTTTTTGAGAAGTAAAAAAATATTAAAACTTTGCTAGACTTGACCGCACGATCTACAGATCAGTGGTTGACATAAGCAAACTGAGCTTCCTATTTAGGCCATTAAATTTGATAGGGATGTGCATGTATTGATGATCTTTATATTTTCAATCAAGTTTCAAAAAGGAAGTTGGCCATTATCTGTATTACTATATGATAATTGTGGACTCAATGTTTTGTCTTTTGAAGCTGGCTAATTGGGAGAGAGAACTGTCTTTTTACTTTTAAAATAATAAACATCGTACCTTGTTGTAGTTTTCTTATTTAAACAAATTTTTATACACTCATCTTTAGATGAGATGTAAAGTGGCACAGCGATATCTGTACATCTGTCCTTCCATCCATTTTTTGAGTTTTCTGTTTCTATTTTCATTCCTCTGTCACATATCAAGCTGAAACATGCTTTGTAGCTTCATATAATGATGCTGTAGATTTTGCATAAACTCTTGCAAAAGTACAATTTATTATTACATTAAAAAGTTCAAATTCTTTTACTTTTAAATGGTAATTCTCATCTTGTATTGTTCAACATATTAATCAAATGCATTTCTTGCAAACTGCCATGTTTTAATTCTTATTTGTATCATATCATTTCAGTTTTCATTCACTTTAACATTCATGGTTTTTGTCATACTTTTGAAAGCAAACTTGATCATATTGTCACTGCAGTTTGGGGGTCCCTTATAATCCTGATTCAAACTCCATAATGTAATACATTATTTGCCTTTAATTGGTATATTCCTTTTGCTGTTCTCTTTCCTTTTTCAAAATTTTTGGGATGTGGGCACATTAAATCCCTGCTGTGTTTCGGGGGGGGGGGGGGTTGAGGATTGTGCCCACTTTCAGAAAACTGTGTTTGTTTATTTGCTTCATATTCATTCAAGAAGTTCCAAATATTCTATTTTTCTCATAGAAATTAAGAACTTTTAAGTTTATGTGCCCTGTTACTTGTTTGTATATCTAGCTGTTCCTCCACAAGTGAACTATGGAATAAATGCTTTATTGAATGATAGAACCTTTGGCACAAGTACATGTAGGCATGTTTGAACTCGAAATTAGCAGGGTCATTTGATGTATACATAGTGAACATAGTTCTTCACTACACAGACAGTGGCATCATACAGAAAAATACAAGGTGTGACATGAAAATGGCTACATGTATTGGGTGGGTTTATTTTTACACCCAAAATATTTTTTTTAATTTATATCTCAGATCAAGAGTGTAATTTTATCTTGTGTTTTGTAGGTCTCTCACTACAGAAGTCTTTATTCAAAAATCATTAGTGACAAACATGATGACGTTATGGCAAAGTTTGGTGCAATCTTGGCACAAGGAATTATAGATGCAGGTGAGAAAATTAAAAACATTTTTAGAATACGATGTTTCACAGTGAACCCCAATTGCCGAAAGTAAATTTTAAACAAAAGGTCTATAACTCTCACAAAAGTGGATCATCTGTTGATTTTTCACTAGAAAAGCTATGTTGGAAGTTTAATATCAGTATCTCAAAACATTTCTGAAGTGTTAGAGAGGAAACTTATATTAGTACCCTTTTTGGTTTTACCAGTAGGGATCCACAAATTGTAAATGTTTTCTTGCAATGAAAATATATAACTGTTTTTTAAGTAATTAAACTTGCCACAAAATTCAATAGAAGTATGTGTACCAGATTTTATTAACCTGTAATGGACTGGTATTTATAAATTTTTGTGATTCTTATAAAAAACTGAATGAAAACTAGTAAATACTTTCAGTGATAACAAACTTTTTTTAAAAAAATGGTCAAGATCAATCTTATCAGTGCTGCATAAGCATTCTTTTCTCCATGTGATGTCAATAACAGTATTTTAACCCTGAATGAGGTGATCAAAGAAATATTAAAGAAACTCCATGCCAAATTTGAATGGAAATGAATGGGTTATCTGCATGTTTTATAATCTGCATGTTTATAATCTGACAGTTTGATTCATGAAGCGATAGGTATGATTTCCTGGTAAACACTACAGAGAGAAAAAATCTTGATGGCCCTTGAGACTAAGAGAACAGGTGATGTTGCTGATAAGACTTTGCTCTTCACAAGATATGGAATTGGGCACTTAAATCCCAGTGTTAAAAACTTTTTTGCAAGGATAAATTGATAGTAATGCATAGCAAACCCTATATACATTGTAAATGTTATGCTGCATATTCTTACAGAATCCAAAAATAAATGAATGAAATTAATAGAGAACTCCAATGCTATGAGAAAATGACCAGGTGCAGCCAGTATGCAGTTTGAACTTAGAATATGTTTACCATATGTTTACCCTCTGATAAAACTCTTGATATAGAGAAGGACTTTATCCACCATGAAGGTTAATCTCATGGCATGGAATTTAAAAAATAAATTTAATTTTTGAAAATACATGTGGGTGTGAACTGGGATGCTTTACATCTAGGATGACTTTTTTGACTTTTGGAAATTTAGATTTATGATTGCTACCAGTGCCAATAGGTCAATGGTAAGCCAATCTAATTAAAATATGTTATGTTAGATCTACTTGCATACTTAAGTTATGTATGCGAGTCTGCAAGCGGATCTAACATATCATGATGGTAAGCATCTTGATCTATGTTCATTTACCATTCACCCAAAGCCTAGGTTTAACATCTTCATTTTTGTTTGAACTGGTTATCATCCTGTCTGGTATTATTTGTCATAACAAGAAATGGTAAATGGATTGGACTTGAAAAAAAATCAAATCATTGATGAAAGAAGTGAATGCTGTGTCAGGTTTGAATCAGGGTCATATCACAAAGGTCAATGTCACAGAACTATAAGGGGTGATTGAGCTGTCATTGGATAGGATGCATTATGTGATTGCTAGGCTGTTGATAACAAATTGATATCTTACAATATGGCAGACACCTGCCAAAGTTATGACAGTTTTGTAAGAAATCACATAACAAAAAGAAATAAAGAAATATTATGAACAAGACTTAATTTAGCCCTTCCCCCTAAAAATATGTGAAAAGCAAGTGATCTTTGAGATTTGAAGTGTATCTTCAATTATTAGCTCACCTGAACTCAATTAATTAAGCTTTTCTGATCATTTTTTGTTTGGCATCCATCTGTAAACTTTTAACATTTTCAACTTCTCCAGAACTGCAAGCTAATTTCAGCCAAACTTGCCACAAAGCATGCTTGGGTAAAAAGCATTCACATTTGTTCAAACGAAGTGCCAATCTCTACCCAGAGTTGTCATTTCTTACACTTACATTTACCTTCTTGTAAAACGGTAAAAGTGTTCAAATAAAATATGGTTTCGACTTCATTTGTGAAAATATAAGCAGATAATATTAAACAGATTTTTAGTCTTTCTGTAACACAATAATCATTGAATTGTGTCAAAACATGGATTTGTTCCATTTCACTATATAGGTAGATATGAATTGTAATGGGAAATAAACACCGCAATAGGTTGGCTTGCCCTACATTTTCGTGATATTTCATGAACTAGAGGTATGTGAATGTAGGGAACAGTAACTCTAGGTAGAGATTGAAGTGCCACACTCTTTTCAAAGTGGAGATAATACACTGATCCTCAGTAGCAGCATATACTCTGCCCACCATGGTTACGTCATAGCAGCAATGGAGACTCAGACAAAAAAAGTCAACAAAAGCAGTGACTGCAAACACTTTCAAGATAATCCCTGTCAAACTTTTGTTATATTACTTTAAAAGTGTCATGGTGAAGAAGAGAGACTGATTTTTATAATTCATAGATATCAATATGATTTCAAATTATTTCATTCCACTGGCAAAATGTAGAAATCACAACGAAATGTTTGATCTACCATAAGTCTGAGCTGACAATCTTTGAGCAGGTTTTTAAGTAATGCATGTGAAATTGTCAGTGCTCATTTCATGCAGGTTATTGAGATTGGTTTTTCATGTATTTATTCAATATTTGCATTTCTTAGACAGTAGATTGATTAAAATTTGATGAAAAGTGATTAGCATAAACAAAAAGTCATAGTCTTGGTACATTTGACACATCAACTTCTTACAGAATGAAGTCTAGTTCAGTAGACAGATATTAAAATGAATTCACCATGATTCATTAGATCTATGCACATTTGTAGTAATCCAGGCCCCATAGTAGATTACAGTGATTGTCTGCATTTAGCTATACTTCACCACGATTCATTAGTTCTATGCACACTTATAGTAATCCAGGCCCCATAGTAGATTATTGTACTTGTCCGCATCTAGAGCTATTCTTATTCTGTGAAATATGAACAGCAACAATTATAGCCTACTCTGAAATATGTGCTACTGTTTACAATACTGTACATCAATAAAAACAGTGGCAGATTTACAGGGCTCACGCTGCCCATCACATTTGTCGCATTTTGCAATTTTTCATAAAAAAATTGCGAATGAAATTCGGAAAATGTGTTGCAGACATTTCATATTTTAGAAATCGCGATGCCATCTTGAATTCAGCCTTTTGCATAAAACGGCTGATTTACATATGCAGAATGATCAACGTGAATACCCAGCCGCAAGGGAACAATAGACCTAGGAGCTTCTTATTTATTTAGCACAAGACAAAGGGTTGATCTGCTATGTTCAGGTAGATGTGAATGAAATGAAATTTGTATGTGCGAGTTGCTAACAAGCTACCTATGTCAAACTGGGTGGAATAAAATTATGAACAGTTTCATTTGTCGGTTCATCAAAATACAAATATGAATATTAGAATGTTCAAAGATGAACATTTTCAAATTCATTTAACAATATTAAAATATAAAAATTGAAGAAGGTTGGGAAATAGCACCATTTTATTAGGTCTTTGGTTTGATCTCAGTGGAAATTGGCTATAAGGAAATGCAAAATTGTAGGTTATTCTGATATCCGATTCTGAAATGTTAGGCCATTATCTTTTGACTGCACATCATCTCAAACCATTCAAAATTCATTTCAGACTCCCCTGAAATCCCTTATCTACGACATGATGATTTTCACTCAAGGACCACTTTGTCATTCTGCATCCTGTTAGATTTTATATGTATATATACATGCAAACAAACACACACACACACACACACACACACACACACATATATATATATATATATATATATATTCCTACAGCAAAAAGTGTATGATTTGACATTATACATCCTTGCAACAAATAAACAGATAAACAAATCAATTATTTCTAGTTATTTATTGATTTTATTATGCGTAAAGAATATTGAGAGTAACCCAAAAAGTCTCAAAACCCTGGAGTCACCAGCCTATTCCCTCTTCTTCTTCTTCCCCTCCCCCTTCCCCCTTCCTGTTTTGACAAATCCTAGATCCATCATTGGTAAACATTTTATCTTCATTTCTACAAAGCTTCCATGCACTTGTTTGTCCCATCTGTGGTACAAGAGGCTCCAAAATACAATCCACGTTTATTTCATCCATGGTATTTTCAAAGTCCAAACTCCAAGGAAGAAGAAATTTGTTTATGTACACAAATTTAAAACAATTTATTAAAGGGATTTATGCTTAATATATCATGCCTCTATAGTCTTTTCATACACATTGATATAAATAAAATTAATATGTTTTTTTAAGTGCCTTCAATACATTTGATCTTTGAAATTCAATAATCAATTGAATAATGTGTAACAGGGTGACAAGAAATTTTTCTACTGAAAAGTTTAAAGCACTTGAATTTGTTTATTGTTCTGTCCAATCTTCATGCGCATTTCCTCCTGTTAAATACGTAACATGGGTCTGGGTACTCATCAGGCTCATCATTGTGGAATGCTAGGAAAACAAAAAAAATATTTTCAGCGGATCTCTGTAGCGTCATCATGTAGGTTTTGTTGCAACATTTGCTGCTGAAGTTTAACTGATACATTTAATACAAATGTATGCATTAATATCAATGTCAATCTATGGCCAATATTTAACATAATCAAGCACAGCTTGATCCGCAAACACTGCATTTTTCGCAGCTGAACAGCTAGCTGACCATGCACAGAAAGCTTTTTATGCATCTAAACTTTCTTTGCCTTGTTATGATAAATTGTCCGTAAAAACTCTTTTAAAACTTTATTCTGCTCTTATTCAACCTATCATTTTATATGATTCCAAAATTTGGATTTCAGACTTCCATATTAACATTAACAATTGTGACCAACTACTCTTTGAAAAAATACAGCACTAAATATTTAAAGACATTTTGGGTGTACTGAAAAAAGCTTCAAATTTAGCCATTAAACACGAATTAGGATCATTCCCCATCTGTTTTAAAGCTCTACTCTTTATGTTTAAATTTTGCAAGAGACTAAAAAGCAATGATGATGAAAATGGTATTAAAAATCCAATTCTTCTGGCATACAGGAAAATTGGCAGGGACAAATAAAAAAGTGGAGAAATAAACTAAATCTTTCATCATTAGATATTAATGAAAGCACATTTTCCAACTACTTAAAGAATTATTATATTGATAATGTTAACATGCAACTGCAAAACACCAAATTCTCTAAATGTGGAAAATTACTATTTTACAGTAAAATTAGGAAAATTATGAATTGCAAGACTATTTGAAATGTCCAATTGTTAAAGTAGTACACTCTAACTTAACAAAGCTAAGAATATCTGCTCACCCTTTAGAAATTGAAACTGGTAAATATTCAAAACCGTATATTCCAAAAGAATGTCATTTTTGTCAGTTTTGTAAAATTACTGTTGAAGATGAGTTGCATTTTGATGTATAAAGATATTATCCTTTGAACATCTACAATTCAATTGATGATATATCTAAGGAAAACCATTGTAAAGTACTATGTAACCCTGTCAATGTAGTTCATGCTGGAAAGTCATGAATGTTTTGCATTGCACAATAAAAGCAAAGTGTTATAATTATACTAATGTTATATGCAATACTCATTACATACATACAGATTGACATCACATGTACATGTAATAGATATATATGTGTGTGTGTGTGTGTGTTTGATTGATTGTTTATTGTTTTCTGCCACACTCAACAATTTTTCAGTTATCTGGTGGTATCTAGTTTTTATTGGTGGAGGAGAGAACCCAGATACAATGTACCCGGGAAGAGACCACCGACCTTCCGAAAGTAAACTTGCAAACTTTCTCACATATATTGGCATGAGCGAGATTCAAACCCATGCCGACTAGAGGTGAGGGGACTTGTGATTTTGAGTGTGATGCTCTAACCACTTGGCCATGGAGGCCCCTTTGTGTGTGTGTGTGTGTGTGTAATGAGATATGTATACTTAATTTTTTTTGTCATTATATATCTCATATTGTGTAACATGATTGTATACCAACATGTTTGTTGAATCAATAAAATAATTGAAATTTAAAACTTTGCAAGCTATGTATAGACACACTTTTCCCCTTACAATAACGTTTTTTGTCTTTTAAGGTATAATCTACTATTGTACACTCCCTCTGCCAACTCCCCCCCCCCCCCCTTTATTAAACATATTGTATGCAAAGTGGATAAGCTATTTTGTATTAGCTAGTGTCACCTAATTTGAAAAGTGATGCTAGTGCCTGAATTATAAATGTCTACATTGTCTACATACATTAATAAACAACAAAACATCTTACCTTAATCTATATGTATGTATCTTCATGATTTTGTGACTTGCTGATTTTGATGCCTGTGACATAAGGCAATCCACAACATCTGCAAGTTTGTCTTGTGTTGATGGAAAGGTATGAATTTGGCTATGTTAAGTTTGTCTGGATACTTACTGTCTGATTTATAGACTTGAGAGGAAAATGTTTAATCATTCCTCATATTAAAAGATCTGTACATGCTGTATTAATGAGGCATGATTAATTGATACACTCTGTGTTCACTTTACAAAACAATGGCAGATGTCTGATATTTGTCCAAGGTTTGTGGTGGTGAGTGGAGCTTATTTTTTCAGTGTATTTCATTGGTCAAAATATAAGGTCAGAAACTTGTGGGGATCAGTGTATTACCTGCATCACCAATGGTGACAGCAGGTCTAGTGGCCACTCCACTCCATCCATCCATTCATGCATCCTTTCGTTTGACCGTCCATCACGCTTATGGGTGCATACTTTGTGTAATTTGCAACTCAAAAAGTATTTTTCAAACTTGCACAATATTTGTATACATACTGAAGATGTGCAATTCCTATTATTAGCAAATTTGACAAATTTTTATTGCAGTTTTTATCATGTTCGACTTAACATTTTTTTGCAATTTATGCTATTGATAGTGCATACTCTGTATAATCTGTAACTGAAAAAGTATCCAACCAATATTACTCACAGTGTTTGTATATATATTGAAGATGTGCACCTGCTATTTAGAGCAAATTTTATTATAATTTTTACCATGTTTGACTTAACGGTTTGCTATTTATGCTATTTTGTTTCCTGTAGGTCAGAAAGTTTCTATCAGTATTATCCAAACTTTGCACAATGTATATATCTATCTATATTATTTTTACGTGTTATTTACCAAAAAGATTCATAATGCCAAGTCCTCAGAAGTATCCAACATGTTAAACCATGGTAGTTATTATGATCTTATCGTAAAGAAAAAATATTTTGATCCAATACACCAACTTTGTTTTATGTTATTATGTATCTTATTGCACTGGCATTATTATATATATTTAAAAAACTTCCAAGAAATCCAAGTGGTAAAGCTTTGCTACAAATAACAATTAATGAGCTAAAATGTAAAATTATCAAAGGAAATTCAGTCTATCAGATAACTTATTGAGTTAACCTGTGTTCATTCTGCTATGCACATGCATAGTGATTAAGATGAATTTTGCAATAGATCACAAGTATATAATATTATATAATTTCAATTTGCTCTAATGGAGTTTCTAGGTTCTTTGATTTGTAAAGAGTGTAACCTTGAAATGACCTTGAAACAAAAACAAATGCCACTACACCACTTTTCTAAATACATCCTACACTTGTTGCAGCGAGCATATAACATTTCATGGCATGCAATAAACATGAGGAGAATCCATCCATTCTTAAAAGAAAATTTTCTAGTTTATAGTACATTCAGAGTTTCCAGAATAACTCTTTATTGTTAAATGTAAGCAGGAAGTAAATGCATCTATTATTCATTCAGTAAATCCATAAGTTTACATTGAATTTCTTTGGAAAACATTTTTTGTTTACAAGATGCATACAATAATATATTGAATTTGGCTTGCTCCTTCTTCTTTGGAATTTTACAAGATGCAGATTTTCATACATTTTTCAGTGCATATAAACACTGCTAGATTTAGATTTTTGCTAAAGATTATCAAAAAATTATCTGTAAGATTTGTTTTAGTGGTTTTTTGGTCTCTGCCACAATCCCAGATTTATTAGTTATGTTGTTTGCCATGAAAAAGGTTTGCTGCATTGAGATATTTTGACCACATTTTGGGTTTGTTTTTGTACGTTTGGCTAACAAAATTAACAAGAGTATGCTATTAATTTTGAGAGATGGCGACTAGATACTGTTCAGAATGAAGGAAGTCGTGAAGTTTTGGAGATAATTTTTGACAATTCTTTGATGCCTCCTCTTAGTTTTGTACATGTTGTATAGCGGTGGGTTTTTTTTTTCTTTTTTTTTTTTTTCTTTTTTATCAGAGAATCAAAGGTTGGGCAATTCTGCACTATGTTACTTTGAAAATTTCAGACATTGGAAGAATTTTTAGACAAAACATGAATTAAATAGTGACTTTTCAGGCAAGTATTCTTTGAAATTATTTGATTTAACAAAATAGCTACAAGAAATAAGAACCATCATATTTCTGAGTCATTGGTACTTTCAATTTAGGCTTGGAAATGAAGTTAGCTCAGTAATATTTAACTAGTGTGTATCACAGGGAGATAAATTATACAAAAGCAAAACATTTATTATAAATGTATCACTTGAAACCACCCAAGATGTAATTCACTGGGACTAGTTTTTGATGCAGATGAGTCAGATATTAATGAAAAAATATCTATTGCTCACATTATATTTTGATGTTAAATGTAGTGAACTGTTCATTTAGTGATTTATTTACACAGGAGCTAGATTGTGTGAGAATTATGTTGCAAATTCCATATTGGATAGCAAAATCCAGTTTCTTTAATTTACTATTTCAAGCAGTAGTTTGGTATGAAGACATGGTAAATAAAATCATGAAGTCTGTTCCTTGTGGGTTTTTTTAAGCGCTAACCATACACAAGTATGCAATGCACTTAATGGCTTTAGTCTGAAGCAAGACAGTGTTTCCCGTCCAACGCCACCTATATTCAGTAACAGTCTGATGATGGGAACTCTAATAATAGAATGCACAGAAGTCCATTCAGATTTTATATAGCCTTCAAGAGCTGCGATATCAGTGAAAAGACGAAATAATTCTTATTAAGGTACATAAAAATACATGATAAAAATATATAATTATTGAAGAATATTGAAAGTCAAAGAGCATATGCATTAAAATTTATTTTTTATATCCCAGCAGTAAATGCAATTATTTAATGCATAGTAATCTATTATTTGCAAAAGTCAGCATGCAGCAATAGGGGTACAAGGACTGTAATATCAGTGGAAAGGCAAAATAATTCCTAATAAAGTACATATAGATACATAATGGATTTTATATTTTTAATTTGTTAGTTTCACATCCCTTCAAGAACATTTCATTCATATTGAGATATTACCAACTGTATTTGAAGTACTGCAAAGCTAAGTGCTAAAGGCAGTAGTGTGAGGGTTCTTTAACATGCTAATGCTGTCAAAAACATAACCTTTGTTTTTAAGGTCATATTTTAGGTGCAAATCTGATGCTGGTGAAATTTCAGATGGTACTATTAGAAACAGCAACGATAACTGGTGCATATTTGGAAATTACTTTTACAGCATACATCTTCAAAGTCATTCTCAGGATTATTGATAGACTCTTTCTTAAAGAAATTTTGAGAATTTCCATCATGAAATCTGTCTCTTTTGATCATCTTTAGCAATGTTTTATTATTCAATGATTAATGATTGATCAAGGTTACAATGTGAATCAATAGCTGAGTTATGGCCCTTTTAAACATTATTTTATTGAGTGATTGATTGTTTGTTTTACGTCCCATCGAGAATTTTCACTCATATTGAGATGTCACCAGCTGTAGGTAGTACCACAAATTTAGACCTATGCTTAGTGCTCAGGGCCATAGCAGTGAGGATTCTTTAATATGCCAACGCCTACTGTGACACAGGACTTCCGTTTTTAAGGTCATATCTGAAAAACCTGTGATTCTCACTTCTAATTCTAATCGCTGAGCATTTGGTGAAGGAGCAATCACTACCTATTTTTGCGTCTTAAGTTTGACTCTGCCATGGCACGAGCAGGGCTCAAACTCATGACCTCCTGGTTATGAAGCGAACACTCTATTCATAGAGCTACCACAACCGGAAAAAAAACCCATTATTTTGAATTGTATCATATACTGCATCGTTTTTTATTTTTCTATGGGTGTAAACTTTTGCAATTTTTCAGCTCATAGGTATACAAGTGATTTTTATGAAATATATTTTGGTATACATAAGTTTTAAAACACAAAATTGATAATTATTGTAGTATGAATAACTTATTTGTAAAACATTTTGCTGTCATGAGAAACAATGGACATAAAAATAAACCCAGTAGTTTATTTACCTTCCAAGCTGAAGAGTGCTACCAAAAAAAAAAGTAAATAAATAAATAAATAAAATCCTGATATGCAGAATTATCTTTCTTGCTAAACTATATATTATGCAAACACATTTGGGTGTAAATTTAGCTTCTGAAAATTTGGCAGAATGAAATATAGCCAAAATTTCATCCTGTAGAAAAGAAAATGCTATACTGTATTGTAGCTGATTGTAATCTGTAATAAATTTCATGCAGCTAAAAAGACGTTTAGTGTTGCATGTTGATGAATGATGTGTTTTGTACCATTATCATTGTGAATCATTTTTTGATAGGAGGACGTAACATGACAATTTCAATGCAATCTCGCACTGGTCACATGAACATGGAGGCAGTGGTAGGCATGCTGGTGTTCACACAGTTCTGGTTCTGGTACCCCCTGACACATTTCCTGTCAATGGCCTTCACTCCAACCTGTCTGGTGGGTCTCAACGAGGACCTCAAGGTTAGTATCTAACAACAATGGAACACATTGAGGACCTGAACGTCAATATATATCAAGGACAGGCTTTCATGTGGATCTTAGAAGATCAAAATGTATCAAGAATGGGCTTTAATGAGGACCTTTAAGTTAGTATCTAACATGAACAAGACTCTTCAGGAAAAATTCTATTCATGACTCACTGCAAATTTCCTTTGAAGAACTGAACTGTTTGACTAATTATCTGGTAAAAATTTACTTTGATCTTATGTACTGTATTACTTGCATAAAAGTTGATCCATGTGTGAAGTTGGGGACCTATTTTTCAGAGAAAGTTTTAGGAATTTACCCTCTTATAAGTCGGATCGAATTTTGATTTAGATTGCCCATCAACTCAATACCTGTTTTCTATCAAGAGTTCTTTCTCTTTGATGGAAATATTTTGTGAAGATGAATTTCAATATTCATTATCGAGAACTCCATGTTAAATACACTGAATGAAAAGAAGATAATGTTAGAGATGGTGATTGGACCTATAATTGTACCACATAAAATTGGATATCTGAAAAGGAACACAAAATTGGATATCTGAAATAGGATTTTTCATGAGATGCTCACTGCCTAAACTATTTAACAATTTAATGGAGGGAGGGGGGTGTCACTGCTTAAGCCCTCCCTCTGGTAAAGTGGGTCAAATAATTGGATAATCAATTAAGTACTGTAGCTTATGATAATATATAATGGGAATCTACCTCACTGAAGGCATCCATTTAATCGTTTGGCGATGACATACCATGCAGCAGTCAGTTTTTGTTTAATGACACTATTTACAATGACTATTACATGTAAGTGAAAGAAAGAAAACATATCCACACTGAAAATTTTAATATCTAGTGAAAATCTAGTGCACTGCTTCTACTGGTAATCGGGCATGTTCGTAATTAAAAATGCTGTATCTTGACTTTAATTGACAACTAAAACTGATGAATCAAATATACTTTTGCTCATGACATTACAGTGGTAAGTATTCAGTATTGTTATTTTGCTATTCAAATGATCACTCATGGTTACTGATTAAACTGACATTATCACATTAAAAACACCATCACAATTCACAAGTAGCGTGGTAAGGAAAAAAATCCTGCTGTAGTATGTGCGTATAAGTCAGACATCGACTTCAGAATCAAAATTTTACTCCCAAATATGCGATTATATATAGTAATATGGACAGATACTGGATCTGATGTCTTTTGAGGTCATGCACTCTTTGATTAATTAATAGGTCAGACAAAAAATTACATAGTCCTATAAAAAATTCACATCATTGTTTAAATAAATGTCTGGTGACAGAAAAGGTTTTCTGGTTTGTAAGATTTTGTTCTTTTTTGGAAATCATTAGCTTGATTGGTAACTTTTTGTTGGATCACCAAAAATTTAAGGTAGATTATTACATTAAATTTTATTTAATGATTCGTTTAGTTATATATAATGAAGTATGATTTTACCATTAAAATAGTGATGCAAGCTATTTTATATGAATTTTTTGTGATTTTTTTTCCAGAATAACAAAAAATTTGTTTTGTTTGCATGTCCAAAATTTGCTGTGAATTGATGCATGATATGAAATCTAATAAAACATGCCTTAAAAACTTCTAATTTTCTGGATAAAATATTTGTGAAAATTGAAAACATTTGTTAATATATTTATGCCACTGGAAACAAAGATTCAGGGATGTCTAGTTTTTGGCCTGTCTGCCTTTCTATTTGGCTGTCAATGGCAAAAACATAAGAAGAACACCATTTATATTTGGTATATGTATTCCTTGTAGCAAGACCTTTTTATTGACACCAAATTTTGGTTTGGTGACCTTTACAAATCCAGGAACATCAGTGTTTCCATAAACACATCTTGTTTAAATCAACAGCTAAAATCTTCAAAAATCTTGTCAGTTAGGGGAAGAAATGTATCATATAGATGTATTTTAAAAAGAACTCGAAATGAAATGGCCAAAATTTAGAAATATTTTCCAATGTGAACCAAGCCTGATCAGAGTTATAAAAAAGCAGTCATAGAGAACAATGCAATTAGAAAACAACATTCCCTTGATACAGAATGGTTTACAAATTTTACAAAGGGAACTAATTTCTTGATGAAAAGTGCATAAAGTTAGGAACAATTTGATAATTTTAGTAATTTCCAACAATTTTGATAGGGATCAGTACTTTTTTCTCAAGTTTGATTCAAATCTAATAACTTGCCATATTTCTGAAATTTGGTCATTTCAATTCAATTTCATTTTAAAATGTATTTGACTGATAGATCTTTATTCCAAATGATGTTTCGTGAAGAATTTAGCCGTAAATTTAAAACTATGTTGCAATTTTCATAAATAGATTTTATATAAGAAAAGTGAAGCATCTACATGAGTCTTCTTTGCAAGTTTTATTAGATATTTATATCATGTGTCAAATCAAAGCAAAGGTTGGATTTTAAAATCTTTATTTGCAAACAAACCTTTTTTTTATCACTCCGTTAAAAATCACAAAAAAAATTGTATAGTGATTGAGAGCGATGGTGAAATTATCCTTCATAAGAGATGCTTTAACAAGCCATTAAATAAAATTTTAGTGTAATGAACCAACTCAGAAGGTTGTGTTATATGACTATTAAGTTAGAAAATGACTCTAGAACCAGAATCCAGACATTTAGACAGAGCTTACCTAAGCTCAGGATCATAGGAAATGTTCATTAGGAACAGCAGGAATTGGATTTAATTTGAAACTTTCAAATGTAAAGTCACTGCACACAAAATGTAATTAAAACTAAACAAATGAAAAAAGGTATAGCAAGTACTGTTTTCATGCTGCTTTTGGAAAGAGCAATCATTTGCTATAATAGAAGGTTATGTGACCTTTATAACCAAGATGTATTATCAATAAACATCATAGGTTGAACACAATGTCATAATGATAAATGGCATGCGGGTGACAGATAATTAACTGTGGAAAGTGGATATTTAATCCTTCTATTTAATTAGCATGCAAGATTCTCATTAAACAGGATGCTGAGCTCCACCCACGCATCTGATGAGAATTGGGGATAGGGGTATTATCAGGGAGACTTGTCATAGGTAGCAAGGTTTCCATTTATCATAGTAAACAGGAAAAGTATAAAGGGAATCTGACAAGCCAGTTGTTTGCTTAAAACTTTCATTATGCTAACCACTACCCCTTCCTCCACAGAAATAGTTTTACTGTTGCAAGTCCATTCATCCTATTTCATTGCTTTATGAAAAGTAGCTTAAGTATTTTTATGCATAGAATTATTATATTTATGCCATGGGTCACATGAAAAACTTGCAAAAAGCTGTAAACTGAGAAAATTTAGCACATGTTTTCTAGCACAAATGCAAGTGCCAAGACATTGGCACAAATTAATTTTAGTGCAGTGGTGAATTGTTGCAAAATACATTGACACACAGTTTGTAGTTTGATCCATGCCCAGATTTTTTTTCCATGGTCAGTCAAGCATATGCTCTGATGGACTTGTAAACAAAGAATGCTAGAGTGCATTGAAAAAAGAATTCCAAGTTAGGTACACTGATATCATTCTTAAAAATTCTTACGATGGTGTGTCTTGCATTTCTCTCAAACTCTCCATCCTGAAGCCAGTTCATGCCATGTGGCTTGTCTAAGTGAAATTAAAGGCAGAATGGACTTGTTAGAATTGGTAAAGTTATTTGAAAATGGGAATTCTAAATACATTGACATATTATGTAGTTTTTACTTATGACCTGAAACTTTTAGAAAAATACTTATAGAATGGAAAATCATTGGTGCACTTCTAGTTTTGGTGCGAGAAAGGTGTCATGCACTAAAGGCACTAAATTTAATAGAATGCCAAATGTTCTTGTTTTACAGTATAGATTCTGTTAATAATAGATTTTTGGTTTTTGTGCAGTGAATTGAGTGGTTTATAGTTCAGATCTCATGAAGAACTTGTATGGGATGGTGACTGAAGTCAGTGGGTCAAAAAGTGTGTTTTCTGCATTTAGTTTGTTGGAATTTGTTTATGTTGAAGTCTGTAGCAACAAGTCACACACGACTCCAACCTCCGTCAACAAATGGTGAGCGATAACACAATGATAAGCAGTTTACAACTGATATTGGACGATTTCTTGCTTGACTGTTATGATAAAGATATATTTTCTTTGAAATCCAAAGAATGCTGACTTAATTATTTCAAGAGGCGGGATATCTGGATATTCCCTTGTGGGTCCTTTACCTCCAGAAAAGTGCTGTAAACAACTGAAGTACAAAGCTGTAAATTTTCAGTAAGAATTTTAATTAAATAAATAAGTACAGTAAAAAAATTAAAGAAAGAAAAAAAAAGTAGTAGAAGAAATGGGAGGGGGGTCATCAGCAGACGTAAAATCAGTGGAAGAGACCCTAACCCCAACCCATTCAATCCCCTCCTTCCACTTTTTCAATTCAATTATTTTATTGATTCACCATTGGCATACAACCACGTTACACATTATGAGATATATAATGATAATGGACTAAATCCTAATAGTTCATATATGTATATGTAAAAATATATATTTTACATGTACATGCGACATCAAACGATATAGCTTATTTTAACACACACACACACACACCCATCTCATTCGTTCTTTAATAATTATGGTAGTTATGAATTGAAATGCCATTGTCCCAGCCCAGGAATTAGGATTTAAGATGATCAGCTAAACAAACATTTTTAAGGGAGTTTTTTGAACAATCCCCCCCCCCCCATTTATTTTTTGGAAAAAAAACCCAAAACAATGTACTAAGCTGATCAGGCCATGATAATCAAGTTAAAGTAAAAAAAAAAATTATTGACCTCTGCCCCCGTGTTTCTATGTCCTATGTTCAAGATTTAATATCTATACATGTACAAAGGCTAAATGCAAGAACAATGATGTAACGTTCAATGTAAACAATGCACATACATGTACTCCTTAATATTAGAACACATATCTTTATAACCAGCATTATCCATCTGAATATGATGGAAAGTTTTTTGACATAATTCTACAAAATTGAAGTGCGTACAAAATAATATTCTTACCTTGGAGCAGACGTACATGTGACGGGTGATTTTTTGGTGGATTCAGATGTGTGTGTGGTCGTCCACAAGCTTTCAACCATCATAAACAATTGTTCTAATTTGTAGAAATTGAATTTCGATTTGAGGAATGGCACAAATGTAACATTTTCCAATCAGGGTAATAAGTGTCCCTGTTAAACGTCCCACATGCACATATTTTAACCATATTGCCTCAGTAATATCATATATGTAAAAGTGAAAATCAGCCTAATCCACTACTTTGATGTATATCACATTAATGTTTGACGGAGGTTATGGTGGACAATCATTCAACCAGTCAGATTAGCTATAGCTAGGTAACAACTGCTGTTGCTAATGAATCATGGAAGAGTAAATTTCTTATACTTGTGTTAAAATAATGTTTTGTGAATTGACATCAATATTTAACCTTTTATTTCCAACAAACCAAACAGCTACCATTTCATTTATTTTGTCTATGTCTTTGTTTAAGAGATATATCCCTTGTATATATTTTGACCACTGACCACAATTTTTTTAACTTACATATTCTTTGTATCTCTCTCAAGTAGAATGAAAAATATATATTATATAAATTTATTTAATAAATACCGAGTCACTATTGAAAAGAAAAGCATTCATAGTTATTAATATTACAAAACATATGAATATAAATATAAGTCAACATAATTGTCACTTTGAAGTCCCTGGCAAGTGTCTGGATGAGAAAGGATTCGTGGTCCCTATCAGCACCAACAAGGCGTTCAGTGTCCAAGCTATATCGATTGTTTTAGGTTTCAATGTTACCTTTGATCTATTATTGGCAATTTTTACAATTAATTTTTCATCTGTTGACCTAAACAATTTATTATCATCTCTTAATTACCTGTAGCCCTTACCTGACACTAATTTTACTTAGTGTCATGCACCCTGAGAAACTGGGATACAATCTTATTAGGACACACATACAAGTCGGACATAGAGTTTGCACCAAAATTTAACTCCCAAAACTCAGACTTATAAGCAAGTATACTCAGTAAGACTTCCTCACAAGAAGTTCAACTCTCAGAGTGAGACATACACACCTAAAAATCAGGCTGTAGAGTGAAACATACACACATGCAGAAAGACCCCATTCAGAGCCAGTGTTCCTTCTGCCAAATTAAATCTCGGGAGTCAAGTGAGAATGGCAGAAGTTGAGATCTGCAACTTGAGATAGAATTTCTTCATGGAGGAATATTCACTCCATAACTAGAGTGCCAGGGGCACCCCACCCCAATAGAAGTTTGCCTCAAAAGTGAGACAACTTACAAGTGGGATTCCTACACAACAGAAATTTGGCTTGGGAATTGAGATTGATGTACCTCCTGAAATCAGTCTTTGACAATGCCTTAGCACTCACTCAGGGCAGGTTTGTGTGTATAACCTCACTTGAGGTACATTTTTAGCTTGGAAATGTAGAACAGGAAAATTGTTATAGATTTCATAGTCCTTGAGGCTAGTGATACTTTTAACAACTACCCGGGTGACAGATGAGACCTGTGGACTTCTTATTATTTCATAAACTCAAATCAAAAGTTTGGCTGATATTGTATACAAATACCATGTGAGACTCAACACAAGTGGACCTCCAGTGCTAACAACCCCTCAGATTCCAGTTCTGGATTTGCAGGTCTCCCACTGGATAAGATATTGTATAACCTGACTACCAAGTTACAAACACTGGGCCCCAAAATAGTGCTGAATCTACCACATGGAACTCTGCCTTACAGGTGCTATGACCCTGCATACTCGTAAACCTAAGTCATAAATCTCCTTCCTCCTGCCTAATATATGGCCTAAGGTTTTTCATAAAATCCCTCTGCATTGAAGTAGCAAGTATGTATCCAAAAACCTAAACACCTAGCGACCTGAACAACGAATTCATAAAATACTCTACAGTACAGCACAAACAAAAATTAACCTGAAATCTCACGAAAACAAGCAAAAACGTCTTAATGTCTTGAGGAAACCAATGCCCACACATTAAAATATTCAGCTCCCTGGCTACCATTACAAGATTTACAATGGGGGCCTCCGTGACCGAGTGGTTAGAGCATCGGGCTCAAAATCACAAAGCCTCTCACCTCTGTCGGCGCGTGTTCGAATCTCAGCCGCGGCGTTATGTGAGCAAGTTTGCCAGTTTACTTGCGGAAGGTCGGTGGTTTCTTCCCAGGTACATTGTATCTGGGTTCTCTCCTCCACCAACAAAAACTAGACGCCACCAGATAACTGAAAAATTGTTGAGTGTGGCGGAAAACAATAAATAATCAATCAATCAATCAAGATTTACAAGATTAACTTCTGGAATTCACACTTCCTGTTGGACAACCTGAAAGCACTTGACAAACAGACTCTGGCTGACAAAACTAAAAAAACTAAAAATAGGCCTATTAACCAACACTCACACTACAAAAACACAAATACATTGTGTGTTACAAGTGAGTTACTTGCGAAGTGCAACATGTTGTTCTGTAATGATGAATGAAAGGAAGAGGAACAGCATCTCTCTCAGCAAGAAGTATGAAATTATGAAGCTTTTAGAACAAAATGTGAAACATGAGATAGTGTGCCAATTTGAAATTTCACAGTCCAAACACTCTACTGTCACCAAAACAACAGAATGAAGATTAAAAAAGATTATGAATATTATAGTAACCCTAACAGCTAAAGGCAACAGAGTGGAAAGGATACCATTGATGATGGAGCATTGCGGGAGTGGTAAAAGACGGCACAGCAAAGTTATATACTCATCAACAGTACCATTCCAGGGAGGATCTATCTTTGATACAATGTATTAAAATATTTCTTATGTACATTCATTCAAATAAATTTATATGAGCATGTGTGTGTAATTTATTGGAAGACATACTAAACTATACAGATATTTAATGGACAAGATAATAAATCAAACTGGAAATACTCCATATTAAATAAATATGGTGGGTAAGAACCACCAGTGTCTGAGAAGTGATGAAGGATACATACCGGTAAAATACAGCTAACAATGATAAATTTTAAAAGAAGGATAGTTTTAAGCATTTTCTTTGCAATTCAACCAGAAAACTAAATCTAGCAATTCAACTAAAACTAATAGAGAACAAACACATTATGTTCAGCGTAATCTGTTTTTGTATGAAGTTGTTTATTACAATGTTCAACTTAATGTGCTGAAATAACTTGGAAAATAAAACATGGTATTAACCAGGTTCCACTGTATGTGCAGACTAATGAAAGTACAAACTCATCAATCAACTGATGGGTGAAAGATGAAATCTCTCTGACCACCACAGATATATAGCAATTATTTAAATTCACTCCAGACTTCAATCAACTTGGATTTAACTGAATGTAGTGAAAAGAAGGAAAAACAGGGAGGAGATGGACAGTTTCCAGATGTATGCTTACAATAGTTCTGGGGTTTGTAAATTGAATACAAGTGCTAGCTGATGACCTTTAAAAAAAATTTGAAGTCCATAGTTGTGAAATATGCAGGATCATACTTGTTTGTAATAGAACAGGAAATAGGAAACATGTAAGAAGTGTAAACAGGATTTATGAATTGTGATCTTTCAAATTGTTCATTCCTCAGCTGCCGAAAATGTATAAATTCTTTTTATTTCATACTTTTTGAAAATTAGGATTTTTTTCTCTAGGTATCAAGCAGTTTTTAGCTAACCCAAACTAAAGACCACCTTGTTGTATGTCATCTGTCTGTCTAACCATCTGTCCGTAAACTTCAACTGGGTCAAATTCAAACAAACTTGGTACAAATCATCCTTGGGTGAAAGGAATTCAAGTTTATTCAAATGAAGGGTCATGCCCCCTTCAAAGAGGAGATAATCACAAAAAGACAAAAATCACTTTTTGTGATTTAAATCAACTTATATTATGAAATTTAAGAAATTTAAAAGTATTGTTCTCAAGAACCACTGGGCCAGAAAAGTTGAAATTTACATGAACACTTCATGACACAGTAGATTCAAATTGTTAAAATCATGGCCCCCAGGGGTAGGATGGGGTCAAAACAGAAGATCAAAGTGTTTTACATGCAGATATCTAGGGAAAATCTTTAAAATCTTCTTAAGAAACTTGGTTTTGAAAAGTCAAATTTACATAAAAGCTTCCTGACATAATACAAATTCAAATTTGTTAAAACCACTGCCCCCAGGCCAGGGCTTAGAGTAACTAATTTGGATTAGGTTTTCTAGGTTGAGATCAAGGGTATTTGATCTTTTGACCCTGAAATTTGACCTACTTTTTAAAAAAGCTGACCTGTTCAATATCACTTGAACTATTTAAGGTAGTGCTTTCATATTTTATATATGGATTCTTTATGGCAGATTCATTATTCTGTGAAGGGTGACTTTGACCTACTTTTTAAAAGTCTGACCAATTCAATGTTTCCTAAATTATTAAAGGTAGATCTTTCATATTTTGTATATAGATTTCTTATGGCAAGACATTTCATAATATAAACTTTGACCTTGTAACCTTGGAATTTGACCTACTTTTTAGAAGAAGTAACCTGTTAAATATCTTTGGAACTTATCAAAGTAGGGCTTTTATATTTTCTATACAGATTCTTTATGACAGACTTTGTAATACAACTGTCTTTGATCTTGTGACCTTAAACTACTTTTTAAAAAACTTAACCTAATCAATGTCCTGAACTTTTTAAGGTAGAACTTCCATATTTTGTATATATATAGATTTTTTATGGCAAGACCTTGCTATACTTCAGTGTTTGATCTTGTGATCTTGACCTACTTTTAATAAAAATCTGAACTATTCAACATCTCCTGAACTATTTAAGAGAGAGCTTTCATATTTTGCCTGTAGATTTCTTGTGGCAAAGTCTTTCATATCATACCATGATATATGACATTATGACTTTGATCTTATCCAGAACAGCAAGATCACGTTAGTCATATTGGTGTTGCGGCATCTCTGTGTTATGCAAATTCATTTTCAGGTATGTTGTGATCCTTTGGGGATAGATTGGTCCACAATATTGGGTCAAAATTTTTCATGGAAATAAAGATTAATAAAAAAGAATGTTTTAAAAATCGCAACAGTTGAACAATGACAGGGCCAAGTGATGTGGCCCATGGGCCTTTTGTTTTATATTGTTGTTGAATGAGTAGAAACACATCAAGTTTCACTTTCTTTACAGTTATTCTAAGAAAAATTATGAAACTTAGTCTCATGGCTGACTGAAGAAATTCTTGTTCTCTGTAAAAGTTCTTTGCATCTTTTATTGTGGGGGGGCTCTATGATTTAAGGCATGCCAATTTGTAATTGAATCTATCAGATTCACTACATCTATTTACATTTTTATAGATCAAAATTATAGTATTTCCTAATATTACAAAAATAATGTCTTCCTGCTTTTCTAAATCCTACATATGAATAAGGGTGCCAGTAGAGAAGATGTATTTCTTTTACAATACTCTCAGAATGTTTATTTTTGTGAAAAGGTTCCTACCTGGGATGTAAAACCAAGAAATGACATACTATGTATAGCTTAAGTTTAAATTGAGCATATGATTTGCTTAATATTGTGAGAATTGCAAAATTTAATTTGGCAAGTTTCTTCTGGTGACAGATGCCAAAGTTGGAGTTCCGTTCCAATGCTAAAGCCTCACAATATGCCTATACCCCACCCCTTGAGGACAAGAAGGAGAAAACAAAAGAGAAAGTACTGACTGCAGTCCTTAGTATCACTGCCAAACAGAAAAAGAAGGAGGCTGAAAAGAAGAAAGATGAAGAGAAGATGGATGTGGTAGGTTAACTTGTAAACTATGGCAATCCTATAACATACTTAAAAGATCATAATTAATGTTGACCTTGTAACCTTGAATTTAAGATCCTGGGACCTTAGAATTTCACTTTCTTCTTTAATTTAGATACCAAATATGAAGTCTGGAGGTTGAAAAATACTTCAGTTTATTATTCTATCATGTCTTAGCAGATAAGATATTTAAAATGCAATATGTATATGCTGTAAAATCCCTAAAAAATTGAAGGACTTGTAACAGCATGAAATATTTCTTCAGTGTATTTTATATTTAAGAACTGCTTCCAAATTTTGGCAGTTTCCGCTTGCAAAAGTTGTCAAAAATTCCAGAAATAGTGTCAAAATTTCCCTGTGCATTTACTTCTACTTCATTAAAATTATTTTGTAATTAATATTTTAAGTATAACCTATTACTGTGTCAATAGCATTTGGATTGAAGAGAATATCAGATAGTAATAGGATGTAACAGGTCATTTAATCAAGTATAATGTGTATAATATCATTTCATAATGCATGCACCATGTTACGTAATTCAGAGTGTCATGTGAAATGAGAGAAAAAAGCTGTTACAAAAAATTCATAGTCATATAATTTTTTTATTCCTGGAAGAGTTCAGCTTAGAAAAATTCATAATATTGAAAAATTTTGATGATTATTCCCAAATCAATGGACATAGGGTAGCTTTTAAAGTGAAAAACACAATGAGTGAGGTAGAGAAAGATTTCTGTAAAATCCAAAATACTATACATAGTCAGTGTATTGACTAGTTTATTTTAGAACGTGCAATCTTTCTACCTTGAACATCTTTTGACAAGATGATGCATGGAATACAGTTTACATGACCTCAATGAATCAAATCCATGCTGTGCTATGTTGATAGCAGGTGATAAAATTTCAATGCACATCAAGACAGAACACTAGCTTTATGTGCAGAAGATGGGACTCTGTTGTAGGATGATGAAAAGAAAGATAAAGAGGATGAAAAGATGGAAACAGAGGAAGGAGAAAAAGAAAAACAAGATAAAGAGAAATTGGAGAAAGAGCCAGAGGCAAATTTCCAAATATTAAACAATCCAGCCAGAGTGATGAAAGCTCAGGTAAATATTTGGGTCAGAAAATGTGGTCATAAGTGAAATGATTCTGATTCCACTTGATATCTATCATGTGTATCATTTGGTATGCTGCATATACCATTTTATAGTATAGTACATACCAACTTTAATAGTATCATGAATACCACTTGGCACAAAGGTATTTCGATAGTTATTAGTATAACACCTACCACTAGTAACGTGAGCACCATGTAGTTTCAGATATTACTGTGTGTGTTCTGCACCACATTAATAGTTATCCCACTTTGTTACTGTATGATCTGGTTCATTAAACTGGTCAGAAACACAGTAAGTGGGTTACTTATACATATACCACCCTTCTGTTAATATGTGAATATCTTAGGAGTGATCTGACAGTGGTATTAAAGATAGCTCCTTTTGGATAGAATTCAAACAGTTCATTTTTATAGTTTTTGTTTAAAAGTCATGGAGCACGTGTAAGGACCTGACTTCTTGAATTCAAGAAACATAGTTTCATGCATGATTCAAAACAAGTAAGGAATATTGGATTTACAAGGACAATGAAATGCAGATCTTGAGGTCAGGAAGGAAACAAATGACAGAAAAATATTAAGGAAACATTTGTCCATGTATTCAAAACCCTGTGTATGGTCAGAAAAGGACAGATTCTCCAGAATAAGGGTCGACACCAACACAGAGTCACACAGCAAATTTACCACCATTGTGAAACAGAGTCAGTAGCGGGTAAAACCCCCACGGTTGGCCACAAGCTCGGATTCGGCGTGGCATAATCCTAACGAGACGTCCCAGGTCATTTTGGGGAAGGTTATTCCACTCCTGTTGCAATGCTGCAGCAAGTTCTTGGACATTGGCAATGTCAACAACTTCCTGCCAATGTCCAAGAACTTGCTGCAGCATTGCAACAGGAGTGGAATAACCTTCCCCAAAATGACCTGGGACGTCTCGTTAGGATTATGCCACGCTGAATCCGAGCTTGTCTGACCAACCGCGGGGGTTTTACCCGCTACTGACTCTGTTTCACAATGGTGTTAAATTTACTGTGTGACCTGTGTTGGTGTTGACCCTTATTCTGGAGAATCTGTCCTTTTCTGACTGTACACAGGGTTTTGAATAAATGGACAAATGTTTCCTTAATGTTTTTCTGTCATTTGTTTCCTTCCTGACCTCACGATCTACATTTCATTGTCCTTGTAAATCCAATATTCCCTACTTGTTTTGAATAGTATATATGGAGTATTTCAATGAAATATTAATCTTCTTGTGTGACAAAACAAGATTGACATCTAGATTCACATCATTTGTCGTAAATTGACTTCACAAATTGTCTAATGCACTTTTGTTTGCAAAATAAAATCTACACTAAAAATCCAGAGAAAAGCCATGTTTTTATGGTATGGTTAAGATAACCAGCATTTTTATAAATCAGATATTGACTGTTGAAATTTGAAAGTCATTTGAAGGTTGAATATACATGTATGTCCATACCTATACAGTTTCTTTGAAATGCTAATTGAAACCAAATGAATTCAGTGCAATATTTTTTAGTATATAGAAGTATTATTTGCACACGATAAGACTGCATTTATACCCATCACAGAAATAATACATATTTTTCAAGTTATCTCCTGTGATTTTGTTCTTTATCCCAACTCTTTTTTTTTTTTATCAAATTCACAAGGCACAAAGTAAGCCTCATGTCTTACATGAAACTAAAAATGGTGAACTCAACTTGCAAGCGATGTGGAATTTCTCTTTTTCAAAGAAGAATAACTCAAAAAATCCTCTTTTTCTGTTGCAGCTGAAGGTTTTGGTGATGCCAGAGGGAAGCAAGTACTCAGCTGTCAAAGATGTATGCACATATCTAAAGCACTTAAAAAACACTGTAAAATTCTCGATCCTGAAGTGTCGGGTTTGTTTTAAGTAAAAGATGCATAGTAAAAAAAATTAATTAGCTCTGCAATATCCAGACATGTCACTAGTAATTGATATATTAAAACACCACAAATTGGGTGCAGACATGTTACATTTCAATAGGTCTCTCTGGGAGATTTCTGTAAAGTTTCTGTGGTTTACCATGAGATTTTTCATTGAAAATGCTGGGTATATCAAAAATATTTTTGCATTATATGTAAATCTAGCTTCAACCAGTCTTAAGAACATTTTAGTTGTGTGTCATAAAGCTATGTAACTAATCCTATTGTCAGTGAAATTCAAAGAGATGACTATACCACAGTAATTTAATTAGTTGTTTTGGAGGGTTCTGAATATTAAGTGCATGTTAAAATTGCACACTGCAAGATTTTAGGGGTTGAGAATAGTAGGAAGATAAACCATAAGTCTTCTGAATAGAATGAGAGAGTTTACTTGTATATCCATATATATTTGTTCATTACTAATATATGTGCCTATAAAACATAAAATGATTAAAATGTCTTATAAACTTACTGTAATTTATATGAAACACAAAAAAATATTTATGAAAATCATTCTTCATATGTGATTGTTTCTGTGTGATGTCACAAACACAAAATAAACCATTTCCTGCAATTTCTTTAACTAAAAATGCAAAATTTTGATTTAGAAATGATATAGCTTGGGTGTGATATCAGAAACCATTTTCACATTTTTATTGATATAATTCAAAATTATGTTAGTAAATGGTATCTAGTTATAAATTAAATTTCTTTCATTTTTGAAAATACATAAGGATATGACCTGCAATGCTACTTACCAGCATACTTCATGGAGCATGTCAATGCATCATGAGGTTCATCCCCTCATATATTTTTAGATCACTTGAGTCACTCAGAAGACCTATTGCCATTGGTCTTCATCCATCGTCTGTTAACAATTTTACATTTTTAACTTCTTGAAAACTACAAGATCAGTAGTCACCATTTTTGGTGTGAAGCATCTCTAGGATAAGAGGAATATAAATTGTGAATTTTTGACCTTACCACCCTTGGGGCCTCATGGACAGGGCCAAATATGCTTAAAAAAGGCTATATTTTCAAAAATCTTCTGTACTCCCACACATGTGGGAGGAAATCTGAATACATGGTTATGCATATATCCTTATATAAAATGCATATTTAAAAAACAAAACAAATACATGGCTATGATGCCCATGAATCAAAATTGTGAAATTCTGGCCCCTGGGTCAGGGTTCAGGCCCTAGGGTGGGGCCAATATGGCCATATAGTGAAAATGAATTAAATCTTAGGAAATCTTCTCTACTACTATATATATTTAAGTAAAACTAATGCATGGTTATGATGTACACGAAGCTTTCTACCTAAATTGTGAAAGTCGTGGCTCTTGGGTCAGGGATTCAGGCCCTTGTGCAGGACCAATATGGCCACATATTGAAAATGTGCGAAAACAATTACAGACCCTTAAGCATACTACTACACCACTTGCATGGAATGAAACCGAAACAATTCTTGCATGGTACATTGCAAGGAACGCTGAATGATGTGCATGGAACGAAACAATTCTTGCACAGAACACTGAATTTTTTGCACGAAAGACTTCCCATTTCTTGAATGATCTGCAGGGTTTGCATGAAACAGTTGGTGGGGTTTGCACACTTTGTGAATGGTTGATATGAAATGGTGCCATTAATCCATGAATAAAAAAATGATAATAATAAATATAACTTTTGGAAAATGGTAAAAATAAAAAAAAAATGTCATTTTTAAAATGAATATTATACCTGCTTGACATGGTATTGTTTTGGGGTTTTTTTGACAATTTTTATTTCAGGTGAAAATTGGTATTATAATGTTTCACTCAGAGACACAGCCTTCATTCATGCTGTTCACCTCTTTAAAAGCAAAAAAAAAAAATCTATCTCAAGAAAATTACTTTAGAAGCAGAAAATTGGACACTTAAAATATGTACACATTGAATTATTTTGAAACAGACGATTAAAATTCGTACTGCACCTTGTATGCCACCATTCAGTGCCATGTCACCTGCTAGACAATGATTTGCCAATTAAAAGGTAGTTTACTGAACTTAATGTTTATTAAGATGTTTCTTTATGAAATGCTACTATGAGTTTATTAAACAACTTTTCTTGTGTAAAAGAAATAATGAGACAGGACAGTGACCACCACATGTTTTACGAAGCCATTGTTGTGTACACTGTGCTTGTACCTTGGTTTTGGCAGATACCCCCTCAGGGTTAAGAAATACCCTAGATCAATTTTTTGTCTCACACAATTTATTAGGTAAGCAAAAATCGTGCAGAATGTCTCAAACATAAATTGATATGGTGCCTGATTTTCACGAGCCGGTATTTATATTTTTTATCGTAAATAACTGGTATCAGGGAATACGTTACACATCCTCATGTAATTTTTTTTTTATTTCTGTAAGCTTTGTTTTACAGACAGAGCACTCAATATTTATAGCACCAATTAATGCATGTCTTTGATCACAATCATTTTTGTATTTAACTGCACAAAAAACTGAACGGTTTGCATGGAACACTGAATGATTTGCACGGAAAGAAATGAAATGTTCTGGAGGTGTAGTAGTATGCTTTGGGGTCTGTAGGGAATGTTACAATGATTTATATCCTCAAATTTCCATTTTTCCATCTTCTGTAATTGAATAGGAATTGTATTTATTTTGAAAGATTATAAACATGTGCACAGAAGACTCCATATTGAGGCTTATATGGAAATATGAGACGCCATGTATGGACTGTGATACACAGATAACCATTAAGGCCCCCATGGGCCTCTTGTCAAAAATTAAATTTATTCTTGATATTACATTTTACTTCATTATTGTCAAAATCCCAGCTGTTAAAATAGGTGTACTACATTTATCAAGATTCATACACGCATTGTTTACAACTGCAACACATTCTTGAGAAAATGGCTGTCATTACAGTTGGTAAAGAAATCAAAGACATTGGAAGTGTAAAATTTAATATTCATGCTTACACTTTGGTTCCCAACCAAAAAACTGACATGAAATACAATATTTTTGCTGAAAATTGTAACAAATATGAAGTAACATAATTTCCGATCATTACAAAATAGTAACATTACGATGATCAATTTCATAGTCGGCATTCAGATTACACTATTCCTGGATCAAACAGGATTAATTTGTCAATTACAGATGATGATGAAGATATAATTGTGTTTTTAATGTATGGAAAACTGTGGATTCCTTCTTTATTTATTAGATGCCTCACTTGTGAAATGGAAAGTCTTTTTATAGTTACTAATTTATGTTGAATTAAATCCATCAGAGTACATCTCTCAGCATTTTACAAACTGACACTTAACAGCAATTTTTACTGAACTTACATATACTTTCTTAAAATTTAAATATCCTTTCAATATTGATAATGATTTCCAATGATTTTGCTTTTGATATCTTTAAAAATTGTAATGACGGGCATTTCTTCATTAACATGCTACAATTGTAAACAAAGCATGAATGAATTCAGAACTACTTGATGAATATAGTACATTTATTTAAACAGCAGGGAATTCAAAGTGAAATTTATTTCTCGAGTACGAGGGCGAGTCAATTAGTAACCAGCCTAACTTATTTCCAGTTGAGATTCACCTATTCCTTTTGATGTAATTGCCCTCTAGTATGATGCACTGAGACCAATGGTGTACAAGTGCTATCAGCCCAGGACTGAAAAAGTTGGGGTCCTTTCCATTGACCCACTCCTCAACTGCCATCACAACTTCTTCATCAGAACAGAAATGACGTCCACAGATCCTTTTTCAGGTTTGGGAATAGGAAGAAGTCACTAGGAGATAGGTCAGGCGAATAGGCAGGATGTGGTATTAATTCATACCCATTTCACTCTACACCATCCATTGCAACTTTGCAGGTGTGGAAACCTTTAGAGAGTATTCTTGGCATTTTTCATGGATGGCAGTTCTCAATTGGTCCAGCAAGTTTGTGTCCCAAAATACTGTGGCCATCACCTTGGAAGCTTCTTTAGCCTCAAGACCCCAGCCCTACCCACTGACGACTCTGAGGTTTATTCGCTGGCTCATAATAATGAACCCAAGTCTCATCGACAGTCACCAGATGCAAAAGAAAATCATCTTTTGACCTAATATACTTCAATAAGACACTGCATACTGATTATCTGGCTGCCATTTGCTCATCGCTAAGGGATTTGGAGACCCAACAGGCTGTTAGCTTCTGCATACCTAACCGATCATGTAAGATTGCTGAAACACTACCGTGTGAAATGCCTGCGCTATTTCTTTTTCCTGAATTCACCTATCAGAGTATACCAGATCCAGAACTTTGTTGCACATTTCTTCGTCTGTGGCATCCAGTGGGCATCCAGACCTGGCTTCATCTTCTAAAGATGTTCTACCATGTTTGAATTCCCCTACGCAACATTTAAAGTACAAGTTGGTGCAGAAGACCAATAAACATTACTAACTGACTGTGTATTTTCTTGCTTGTTTTACCTTTTAAGTACAAGTACTGAATTACAGCACAGTATACTCAACTTTAGATGAAAAGCATGCGTTTACATCACTACCCATGTTTGACATTCAGTATCTTATTAAAGAATGACTCAATACATTTGCAATTTTGTACTCGGGTATAAAACGTATTGAAACAAAGCATGAAATGCATGACCATCTCGGTCAACCGGAAATGGGATAGACTGGTTACTTACTGACTCACCCTCATAGGTACACAGAAACAAGTTTTGTGCAATGTTGATACTGTGATTTTAGGTTACACATGGTGGTATCATCTTGTTAAAGAACAGCAAGCCAGGAGAACAAGAGGAAATTATTGAGCCAGTTGCAGGTATGCATGATAGAGTGATTAATAAGAGGTGGATCTAGAATTTGTAGTATCAAGGACTTTGGTTATACTAAACTATAGAATATTGCAAAGCAAATTAAGATGTGTAGGGTAATATTTACTCTAGGTAAATTGGGAGATCTAGATAATGGAAACACCACCATTATAACATAGAATTATGCTGGACCTGCCTTTACTATCATCAAACAACTTTTCAAAAACAAATTGTCAAAACTTATTTTCTTAAGCAGTAACAAATACAAAACTGTGACTATGAAGCCACTCTTGCACTGTGACATGAAACTTGTCAAGGATAAAGGGTGGTGTAAGTAGATAGCACCATATAATTATTCCAGTTCTTAAATTGATCCAGAAGAACTAAGTTGAAATTGTGTGTAGATGTAATACATAATGTGTATCTGAATTGGTTTCAGCTGGAGAATGGATTTATTTCAATGTTAGTTAACCCTAATCATATAGTAGGTCTGTAAAACTTAAGTGTTTTAACTCTTTGGGTTCTCTTTCAGCTGGAGGACCAAAGATTGAAGAGGAGGAAGAACCAGAACCCCCTGAGCCATTTGAATGGACCGAGGACTGAGGAGACAGGATTATAGAGGTATCAAAGTTGTGGTGATTTCTCATATGAATGTTTCAGTTTGTATGACTAAGTAGCCAGTGTACAAGTTGGACAGATACATACAAGTGTCATATTCAAATAGTGAAAACAAGTAATGTTCCATATAAAAGCAAAATAGTGTTGGCTTTACTCCTGGTCACAAAAATATCAGTGAAACAATTTTTTTCAAAATAAAATCCACTTTTGCCATTGGAGATATGTCTGTCTGTAATGGTTAAAAACTATACATCAGGTATTAAAGTGTCAAGTTTATAGTCAGTTGAAAAGTCAAGGTCAAAACTTTGTTTGTATAACCAAGATGAGGTCAAGTTTCATGTTGCATTCTGGTAAAATTATTGGATATTCATGTATTATTTGAAAATATCTATCATCTGGAAATTATAATTGAAATGTTTTCAGTGCATTGTTTTGTCTTCTAGGTGTGATTTGATTGTGTACCCAACAACAACACGTGTATTGAAAGTATGAAAAAATGAACAATGACATTGGTGACTGTTTTCAAAAGGTGTGACTTTCATCATCAACATGATACAAGAAACTGGGTTTACACCAACATAATATACATATATTTGTGAAATTTAAACAAAATGTAAAATCATAATAAATTATGTCAAAGAAATATGGCATTTTTTGGTATGTTTTCATTTTAACTTACCTGAGCTGAAAGCTCAAGTGAGCTTTTCTGATCAACTTTTCTCTCTGTCCGTCCATCTGTCCGTAAACATCTCGCAATTTCATCTTCTCCAGAACCACTGGGCCAATTTCAATCAAACTTGGTACAAATCATCCTGGGTGAAGAGGATTCAAGTTTGTTTGAATGAAGGGCCATGCCTCCTTCAAAGGGGAGATAGTCACGAAAGTGATAAAATATTGTGGAGTCATTTAAAAATCTTCTCAAGAGCCAGTTGACATTTACATGAAAGCTTCCAGACATAATGGAGATTCAAGTTTGTTGAAATCATGGGGGAAGGGTG
>JAMZEH010000083.1:117500-205000 GCA_024699665.1 Ostrea denselamellosa | reverse complement strand
ACGAGATCATACAAATAGTACGAGATCACATCATCAGAAAAATTTTGGAAGGTTTACATGGGAAGGGGTTTTATTCCATCATAGCAGATGAGGTGACCAACAAATTTACAAACAAAGAAGTGCTTGTTTTGTGTCTTAGGTTTCTGGATACCAGAGATAGCCCAGCCGTTGTCAAGGAAGAATTCATTGACTTTGCAAATATAGAAAGGACCACTGGTAAAGCCATTGCAAACAAGCTGTTAGAGATCCTCCAAAGAATTGGGGTTCCGATCGAGAACATCCGCGGACAAGCCTACGACGGTGCTTCAGCAATGGCTTCAGAGAAACTAGGTTGTCAGGGACGGATAAAGTCTGTTAATAAATTGGCTGTCTACACACACTGCCGGAGCCACGTGTTAAATCTAAGCATTGTGTCTGCATGCCAATTACCAGCGGTAAGAAATATGATAGATATTCTCAATTCAGTGTTCATATTCTTTGATGTGTCTCCTAAAAGACAGGGCTTTCTTGAAAGCGTACTAGAGAGTGAAGGTTCGGAGTCTTCCCGAAAAAAGCTTGTTGGGCTTTGCAAGACCAGGTGGGTAGAGCGCCATGTTTGCTTTGATGTATTCTACAATCTATACACATACATAGTTAAGTGTCTTCAGTATATACTTAACCCAAGCCTTAACGAGAAGAGCGATGAAGACTGGTCTTGGGACAGACAAACTAAGGTGACAGCACAGGGGTTGCTTACATCAATGATTACATTTTCCACTTTGGTCACCTTTGTGTTTGCTAGATATGTCCTCGATACTATCAAACCACTTACCGTGAAACTTCAGAAAAGGGACAACGACGTTTGCACTGCAAACAAATTAATTACTGAACATGTGGAAAGAGTGAAGGAAATTCGCGAAGAGATTGATGCCGAATTTGAAACTTGTTTTGAGGATGCAAAGAGAATTGCAGGGGAATTAGATATTACTGTGATGGTTCCAAGGACTTGCAACAAGCAACAACACAGAGCAAACATACCTAGAGACAACCCAAAGGAATATTATAAGTTAGCCGTGGCCATTCCATTTCTAGATTATTTTCTCCAGGAACTGGACTCTAGATTTCCAAAACAAGACCAAGTGGCATATTCGGTATGCTCTTTGTTGCCTGAAAATATTACCTGTCTTTCTGACGATGGGTTATCTAGACTGGCTTCAGAGCTACAGTTTTGGGAAGATGATTTGCCTTGTCTCTCTGTAGGGGACCTGGAGAAGGAGTTGACGGATTGGAAACGGCACTGTGGAAAACTTAGCAGGGAGACCTCCGACAACCTCTGCAATTTGCAGAGTCTCTTCAATTTTATTGATGAAGATGTATTCCCAAGTGTGAAGACGTTGCTTCACATTGGATGTGTATTGCCAATAACAACGTGTGAAGCAGAGAGATCATTCTCTGGGCTTCGGCGGATAAAAAGCTATATGCGTAGCACAATGCACGAGGAGAGGCTAACCGGGCTCGCACTGATGCACTTGCATCACTCTTTGGAAATCAACCCAAAGGAAATAGTACAAACGTTTATAAGGCAAGGAAACCGAAGACTGTTCATGTCCAATCTCTTCAGTTAAGTTTGTTTTATACACTATCATGGACGAAAGATGGCCATACTATCTTTCGTCCATTATTGAATTCTACATATTGTGGATTACAGGCCACTTGACTTCCGTCACTTGAGAAGTGTTTGAACTAATTGTTTGTTATTATATACTTGATTCTGTTTATTTTGTGATGAAGCATATCATCATGCGTCTTGATTGTAATGGGGAAAAGTATTCCCCACCCCCGAATTGAACCCCCAAAAGTGAAAAAATAAAATAAAAACAAAATAATGACAAAGATAAGATAAAAATTTTTTTAAAGGGTTCTGTAATGTGGAGGCCTCCTCGTGGCTAGAACTGGTAACGTTTTTTTTTTTAATAAACGGCAAACATCCACTACGTATTTATTCATTTTTATAAATGCCAACATATTCTTATATTTCAATTTTGGGTATAAATTTCGCATAGTCTACTATCTGTGAAAATGTGAGAATCCCGGAGTCTCCTGGGGCTTCGCCAGACTTTCAGTCTTTTGGACCCCCCCCCCCCCCCCCCCTGGTAAAAAAAGCTGGATCCGCGCCTGCGGTATGTTGTCGCTTCTTTGCTAGATGCACATGTACGACGTAGAGTATACTCATAAATAAAGGCAAACACTTATGTGCGGGTACTACTGTCTTTTAACAACATTCAGTTATAAATGGAAAATCAGCCAAAGCCAAAATATTTAAAAAGATATTACACAGTATCGGTCCAAGTATCGAGCCCCGAGGAACACCTTTGAGAACAGGTTTAAATGAGCTAGAAAACTTCCCAATTTTTACACGGTGATATCTCTCACTGAGATATCCAGAAGACTCCAGGCTCTTTTCCGAGACCTTAGCGTTTAAGCTAAATCATGGGGAAAACAGTCGAAAGCCTTGGAGGGATCCATAAGAATGGCGCTATATATTTATTCTCATCCAAGGCCCTCTTCCAGTCCTCCATGATCTTAAACAAGATAGACTGGCATTCATAAACAGCTCTGAAAGCTGCAAGGAAAGGGTGGAATATGGACTCTTTCAAAAAGTTCAGGCAGCTCTCAAAACACTTACAGGTCTATCTAAACAACTATTTGTCGTATAAATAGGACAGACTTTGGCTTTCTTTAGTGAGTTATGGAAGACCGAGTTTTCTATGGTTCTGTTTGTAAGACAATGCTAGTGGTTTGGCTATGAATGGGAAAGACAGTCTTAAAAGCAAGGATTATATATTATCTACACCTGTAGCTTTCTTAATGTTGATTCTGTTTACATGTCTAGTGATAAAAGTTTCATCTACTAGTACTAGAGATAGTGGTTGTAAGGCATTGTCTTTCATGATAGTATAAATGTGTTTTAACACTGGAATGTTATTCATCTAGTTTCACAATGTTTGTTCCCAACTCCTTTGCCACAATTACGAAATAGTTGCTCCAGAGTTTTGAGGCGCTTTGGGTTACCTTTATGGCCATTCTAGCTTTACTTGATTGATTATCTCGCTGCCGTTGTTTGATATATAATGTCAAATCTTATTCTGTTTTGGTTGTTCTACTAATTTTTGGGTCACAAAAGGGGGGGGGGGCTCTAAACCCGCTGCTGATGACATTATTCGCAAAGGTGAAATTCATTCGGAAAAGGAACAAAACAATGGAATACAGATTAGCACAATAGTTTAAACTGTATTTGTTTCAAAAAGAAGAACACGGTTGTATACATGTTGAGACTGGAAAACGAGTGCACTCACAGGAGTTAGTGCTTTAAATCGAGGTGCATACGAGGATCGACTTTTGCTGTTTCACCCCTAATGTTGTATATATCTCCGTTTGATTAGCAAGTTGTTGTACAGTGAAAAAGTTGTTTTTCACAATACGCTGTAGGCCTACAACGAGTAACTATTCGCCGTACACCGAACCAGAATTAATGTTGCTAATTTATACTTCAGTTTTTTCAAGAACGCCTTTACGGGTTGTCATTTCGGCAGCTAGATTTTTGCTCAATTGTGTAGGAATAAATAATAAGGATGAGTGGTTGAAAGTCATTTATTCTTTTAAAATAATAAATGACAATACAAGCAAAATTGGGAAGTAAGGTTAAAGCAAATATGATACAATAAAAATAATTCATCCCAGCAACACTGTACACAGCAACTGGGATGAAGGTTTTCACAAATATTTATCGTACAATTTCTTTCATAAAATCAACGTTTATGGATTAAAACTGATTTCAATGTACACATTCTTCAATATTACGACGATTCATAACGAGACAGCGAAGAACTGTATTTGAGTCAGTAATAGAGGACGACCTCCTCGGTTTTACAGGTACCAGGCGCTTAATTTTAAGGTATAAAACGAAATCCACACATCATTCGTGAATTTTAAGTCCTGTACATCTCATTGAAACACTCCAACAAGAGTGTAACATCAGCAAATATATAAAAAGTTATGTTTTATTAATATAATTAGCCATAGCCCTACTGTTCTTGCGAAGAGGATTTAAAAAAATGATCCTTTATATCCCCTTTCAAGAACTTTTATCCCGAATTGTGGCCCCATCATACCCCCGGGACCATGATTTGAACGAACTTTGAGCTGTACTACCTGGGAATGATTACATATCAGTATGAGTATTCATGGCCCTACTGTAAGATCTTAAAAGATATTTCCTGTTTAAAACTTTGATCCTCTATTGCGTCCTCTATCTACCCCCAGGGACCACAGTTTAATATCTGCACAACCTTGGAATGCTTGTACATTAATGTGATTAATCATATTGTTCTTCAGAAGACTATTAGATTTCTCCTATATAACGGTATCCCCGTTTTAAACTTTGATTTCCTATCTTGGCACTATTCCCCCTCCCTCAGTCTCGAGGGAACACACCTGCACTGCAAACTGCACTACCTGGGAATGATTGCATAGTAATATATGAGTATTCATGGCCCTGCTGTAAGATTTTTAAAGATATTTCCTATATATTCCTATGTAAAGCTTTGATCCTCTATTGTGGCCCCCATCCTACCCCCAGGGACCACAGTTTGAACATATTTGAAACTGTACTACTTGGGAATGCTTGCATATTGTTATGATTATTCATGGCTTTGTTGCGTTCGAGAAGACTTTTAAAGATTTATCATATATATTACTATGGAAAACTTTGAACTCGCCGCCTATTGTGGCCCCACCCTACCCCCAGGTGTCATATTTTGAACAAATTTGAATCTAAACTATGTCAGGAAGCAGTGATATAAATTCCAACTTTTCTGGCCAAATGATTCTTAAGAACAAAAATTAAATGGCCTCATCATATTTTTGCCTTCTCTTGATTATATCCCACTTGGAGGGTGCATTTGAAAAAAAAAATTGAAACCCCTTTACCCAAGGATGGCTTGTGCCAAATTTGATTGAAATTGGCTCAGTGTTATTGAGAACATTTTTTAAAAGATGCCACCTTTTAACTAATTCTTTATTATCTCCACTTCTAACAGGGCATGGCCATTCAGTTGAACAAACCTGAACCCTCAGTATCCTAGCATGCTTTGTTGCGAGTTTGGCTGAAATCAGTCCCATGGTTCTATGTTAAAAGTTTGCGGACAGACTGACACCGGAGAAAAAGTGATCAGAATAGCTCATCTGAGCTTTCAGTTCAGGTGAGCTAACAAAACCCTGGTGCTCAGTGCATTGTGCCATGTGCAACAATAACATATTTGTGGTGGAGGGGAAAGTAGTCCCAAAGAATTGACACTACGGAGTTTTGTTGCGGTGGTAGGAGGACTTTTTAAAAACCAGAAAAAAAATCTCCACAACTCTTTTTCAAACGCAGTTTATTATTCATTAGTCCCCCACCCGCTTTGCTGTAGGGGGTTATTAGTTTACCCTCAGTCTGTCCGTCCGTCTGTCTGTCATTCCGCTTGAGGTTTCCCGGATTTTTCGCAGCATTGGGTGAAGATATTCAACGGAAATTTTAAGCATGGTTTTGTCTTGGATAGTTACAGGTCAAGTTTTAGTTTCGTTACACTTGACCTACTTTTGACTGAATTATTCTATTTTAGCGGTAGGGAACTTTGCCTAAAATACATGCAGAATGCTTGTTAAGTTATGAGTTTATTCTTACCAAGTTACGAATTAAGAGACCAGGTTGCATTGAATTACAAACATATTTTTAAAGAAACTGAATAAATTGTCCATCTTGCGTTTGCTCATCCTTCACTTTGCACTGGCATTTACTTACCGTTCAGCGTTTACCAAGTTGCATTCAGCGTTCACACACTGTTCGCTCTGTGTGCATTCACCGTTTGCTCGCTGTGTGTTCACCACTGGGAAAGTAGAACGTCTCAAAAACTGTATTTCCGATAAAATATTCTCATATGAAACAGATGTGGAGGACTCTGTGGCATTGATTATTTCGAAATTCACTGGGATGTATCGAATCAACATACGATTGTTAATAGATAAAACGTCGTCGATATATCCAGATTTTGAATTGAAGGCCACAGCAAAATATTCTTTTCTTCTCGTATAGAAACTTTTGAATAAATCCTGCCTCATAAGAATATAAAAATAAGTCGACCCATAAAGGAGCACAATTTGTGCCCATGGAATTCCAACAGACTGTTGGAAGACTTGTTCACCAAAGACCACGTAAATATCGTCAATGAGGAACTTCAGCATCTTTTTAATATCAACTTCAAAGTACTTGTGGGCAGAATCAGAATGGTCTTTAACAATGCAACTTTTGGAATGATTGATCACAAGATTTCCATGTATAGCTTGTAAAACGTTGCAATATCAAACAAATCTTGATTTATATTCAATTATATTGTTATTCTTATGCAAAAAATCTTGATATTTATATGCGATAAATTTATATTCGATAATCTTGCATTCCATCGATGAGAACAATAATTGAATGATATCTTCAATTATTTGAATTTATGTTAATTTGACTCTCCGTTGAAAATTGCATTCACAAAGAACTCCATTTATTACATCTAGAATGTGTACATCAACATTATCAAATATGAATCAAAACTTTTATCGAATGTAATTAGCAAGAATATTGAATATAAATCAAATGTTGACGAATATATCTAACAATACACAATAACACTAACGAATATAAATCGAGATTTATTGAATATAAATCGAAATTTTTTGAATATAAATAAAAATTTCATTACTTATCAAATATTTTCAATTGGCAGCAATACGCTTCCGTAGTAACTAGATAATCGAATATAAATAAAAATTTATACCATATGAATAACAATATTATCGAATATAAATAAAGATTTTTCGCATATAAATATCAAGATTATATCGAATATATATGTCAAAATTTTCGCATACAAACATGAAGATTATCGAATATAAATCAAAATTTTCGCATATAAATGAAAATTTGTATAATACTGCAACGTTTTCCACGACATATCCTTGTTCCATCATTCCATGTTATCAAATATCCTAGTCTTCATATGAATCTAAAAAAAATTGTTGTAGAAATGTGTTATCATGATAGTTTTAACCATTGCGTTGATAAAATTAAAACTGAGCGAAGACAACAGTAAAATGGGTTTTCTAACAAATAATGCTTTCAGTAAATCACATTTTACAACAAAAAAATCGATAACAAAATGACAGCCAGTATTTTTTAATTTATCGTCAGGAATGTAAAGTGTTGGAAAAGTCATACTTTTTGATGCTGTTTGTTTGGGAAAAGTTTTGTGATTTCAAATTACCTTAAAAAGTCCTTTAGAAGCTTTTAGAATACCACGTCTCGTATATGTTTTGGTACAATAGTCAGAAGTTTCTCCTTCAAAGCAGTTTAATATATTTATGAGGAGCAAATTTGGGGCTTGACAGAACATTGGCTGACTCCAATAACGTATCTCTGTTAGTAAGGGGTTTTGACAAATTTTGGAATCCAGAATAGATAATTTAAATTTATTCGTCCCATTGACAGGGATATTAGATGTGTTTAAAACCGAAGTGTGATCTGGAAGAATTTTGTCTTTTGATACAACAGAAAAACGTTTTGATAATTCAGCACTACATCCATTACAAATTGTAGGTGGTTATCCAGGTCAAAGGTCACGGACATCAAAAAATTTAATTCGAGAATGTTACATGTACTTATTGATTGATTGATTGATTATATATTGTTTAACGTCCCGCTCGAGAATTGTACTTCTTGAATAAAGACGTATTACAAGGGAACGCCCTACTTAGCAACATTTCTTCGCTTTTATATGGACAAGAATATACCCAGTTCACCTGAGTCACCTTGGCCTATCTGTTCTTCAGCTGTTGTGATTTTTAAAAACATTTTGTCCCCATATTGTAGCCCCAAACATAATCGAACTTGAATTTACAATATCGAGATACCTCAATACCAGTATGACTAGCATGACCTCATGTCCTTTCAAAAGGTTTTCTCTCCTGTAGGCATGCATTATGTTAAATTTGATTCATTTTAATCCTAGAGTTAATAAATTGAATTATAAAATCTTATGAACATTTGAACTTTGGTATTATTTATGATTTCTTGTACCACGTTTGATTGAAAACGGACTAGTAGTTCTGGAGAAGAAAACGAAAACGTGAACAAGAAACATACATGCCTTCCCGTGGAGCAAAATTAAAAAGGGTTATACACATGTATCATTTAATTGTTAGGGGTGCCAAAACAATTCAAGATATTGAGCGGATAATACTTCCTATGTCCAGTTCACTGACCCTTGACCATGTGACCTCAACATCAATAAGGGCCATCTACTACTTACAATGTACCACGTTTTATGTCCGTCAATGAAAGGGTTATCAAGATATTAAGCGGAAAGTATCTTTCTATGTCCAGACAGATCCTTGGCCACATGACCTCAAAATCAATTTAAGATATACCATTGTACCAAGGTTGATACATTCAAGCAAATGATTCTTAAAATATAGAGGCAACATTATATCACTGTCCAATTTGACCCTTTAATTTTTATCATGTGACCTCAGAATCAATAAGGGTTATCTACTCCTTACAATGTACCAAGTTTGATGCCTGTCAAGGAAAGGGTTCTCAAAATATTAAGCGGACAAGACTCAGTCTACAGACTGACCAGCAGGTGCAAAAACAATATGCTACCTCTTTTTCAAAGGGGGGGGGGGGGCATAGAAAGTTTACAGACGGACAGAAGACAACATTTGATCAGAAAAGTAAATCCTTTGATACAAAAAGAAAAATCTTGTCATAAGGAATGCAGATATGAAATATGTGAGACGTATCACTCATCGTTCAAGAGTTACGAGCAAAGTTAAAGTTTTGAAATTTGGATCAAGTTCACAAGGTTAAACATCACGGTATCAAGAAAGATCTTGAATCTATATACAAAATATGACAGCCCTATCTTAAACAATTTTGGAGATATTGCCTAGGCTAACTTTTCTGATCGAAATTTGTATGGCGTCCATTGCAGTTGTCCATTGCTGTCATCAAATCTTCACATTTTCACCTTCTTCAGAACCACTCGGCCAAGTCCAATCACATTTGGCACAAACCATCTTTGTGTAAAGGGGATTCAAGTTTGTTCAAATCAAGAGTCATGCTCCCTTCGGGGGGAGATAATAAAATGATCCCGGGGTGCAGAAGTCCTGAAATCTACCAAACAACAACAACAAAAAAAGGTTCATCCAAGCACTATGGCCTCACCCTGGTACTAAAATCTCTACCCCTGGGACCACGAAATTTATAAATTTGGTAAAGATCTTCCTGTTCTAAAAGAATATTCATGGCTTTTTTAATACAGATGTGCGGTTGTAAAGAAAATTGGTTATTTTTTACCCTCCTCTAAAGCCCTGGAGGTGCAGGAGTCCTGAAATTTACAATTTCTGTCCCCCTTGTCCTAAAAATGCTTCATACCAAATTTGAAAGAGTTAGAATAGCAGTTATCTAGAATTTGAAAATGTTCAATTGTTGATGCACGTCACGCAACGATCGACGACGGACGCAGAATATAATAGGTCGCCAGAGGAGACCAAAAAGTCGTTGTAAAACTTCTCACTGGGTCAAAAAAGTTGAAATTTACATGAAAGCTTCTTGATATACAGTAGATTCAAGTTTATTCAATCATAGCCCTGGGTAAGGTGGGGCCACAATGGGGGATCAAAGTTTTACATGAGAATATATAAGGTTGGTGGGTTTACGTCAATTTTTTTTTTACTCATATGGAAACGTCCCTATGCTTTGCAGTGAGGGTTCTTTAGTGCGCTAACACCGGCCGCGACACGGGACCTCCGTTTTAAAGTCATATCCGACAGACCCACGATTCTCAATTCTAAATGCAGGGCCTTTGGCAAATGAACAATTACTACCTGATTTAGTCTTAGGTTGGACGCAACCATGTTACGAGCGGGGATCGAACTCAAGACCTCCCGGTTACGAAGCCAGTGCTCTACCAATGAGCTGTAGCAAGAATTTTTCAACTAGTCACATTAATATGCAAGCATCCTCAGGTAGTTCAGATTGATTATGAGTGGACTCGAATAGTTCATCTGTGTTATTATACTCTTAGCCTGACTAGTGGAAACAAAGACTTTTGGTTACATATTTACAATTATATGACACCAAATTAATATATACAAATATACAAAAGAAAAAGAAAATTCAATTAACGAAGCAAAATTGTACTGGAGTGCACCGCGTGTCCATCACTCTGTTCCATACATTCCCCATGTGTCCACACGGCTCCACGTGATCACCACTCAGTTTCAAAAATGTACCACATGTCCATCATCCGGATCCACACATGTACCACGCGTTAAGGTTATCCTTCGGCCTCGGCCTATCATAGGACTGGAGCAAAGGTAATTATATCGCTTGGGTTTGAATTACTAATAAAGAATAAAGGTATAGAACTCTAAATATAGAGTATTTAAGTTTGCCGATGACAAATAAGTAAACGAAATGGTATGAAATTCGACTCTGTATTCTAATATGATCACACATAACTAATCTACATTACTACCAAAGTTGATCCCGAAATTCCGTATACTTCCCAAGATACGCAAAAATTAATTAAGAAAAATGCCTATTATTTTTTGGTCGAGTTTTAGCTGGGCCCCTGGCACTGTACAACTAAACAGAATTTTTGTGCATTGCAACAAGCAATTACATAGAATGTTCAACACAAGATAGCATTTTTGGGGTTGGATTTCGTACCTCAATTCATAGCTCCAAGTGACTAAAAATAGTAAAACCGTCTGCACTTTCACTTATCACAGCCATTTTGACCGGTGTCACTATTTACCCAAATTGGATACGAACTCCCTAACGATTTAGAGTTTCAAATATTTAATTTTATTATAGCACATAAATTATGCTAATAACATGTCTTTGTAAAGATGCATAGCTTTTATTATGTCTATTTTTATCCAAATCACATCAAAACTGGTGTTTGACGATTTATAATAACGAAGTTAATTTAGGTATTTAGTGTCACCAGTCAAAATGGCTGTGATAAGTGAACGTGCAGACGGTTTTACAAATTTCAATCATCTGGAGCTATTACAGACTTCTCTCTATAAATCGAAGTAAGAAATTCAACTTAAAAATTATATCTAATATTCCACATTATTCGCAATTGCTTGTTGCAATGCATTCTGATTAGTCGTACAGTACCAGGGGCCCAGCTAAAACTAAAAATAATAGTCATTTTTCTGAATTAATTTCTGCATATTTGGGAAGTATACGGAATTTCGGGATCAACTTTGGTAGTAATGTAGATTAGTTATGATTGATTGATTGATTATATATTGTTTTACGTCCCGCTCAATCACAAGGCCTCTCACCTCTAGTCGGCGCGGGTTCGAATCTCGCTCGCGCCGATATATTTGAAAAAGTTTGCCAGTTTACTTTAGGAAGGTCGGTGGTCTCTTCCCGGGTACATTGTATTTGGGCTCTCTCCTCCACCAATAAAAACTGGACGTCACCAGATAACTGAAAAATTGTTGAGTGTGGCGGAACAACAATCAATCAATTACGTCCCGCTCAAGAATCTTTCACTCATATGGAGATGTCACCATTGCCAGTGAAGGGCTGCAAAATTTAGGCCTATGCTCAGCGCTTATAGCCTTTGAGCAGGGAGGGATCTTTAACGTGCCACACCTGCTGTGACACAGGACCTCGGTTTTTGCGGTCTCGTCCGAAGGACCGCCCCATTTAGTCGCCTCGTACGACAAGCTAGGGATGCTGAGCATCTATTCTAACAACCCGGATCCTCACGGGGTTAGATTAGTTATGTGTGATCATATTAGAATACAGAGTTGAATTTTATACTATTTGTTTTAATGATTTTTCACCGGCAAACTTGGGTACCCTATATTTAGAGTTTCATACCTTTACTATTTAATAGTAAATTAGAACTCAAACGATATAATTGCTCGTGGACTGGAGAGGTAAGAATCATCCACCAGTTTGCCACCGCCAGACCTTCACTAATTTGTACTTGATTGTGACTTTAGACAAGTTTCTCGATAAGATAAGATTTATTTAAAGTCGGTATGTAAACACAACAATACAACACAAGTTCCAGGGAGCTTTTGACCAACACCACTAACATATAAAGCAAAATGACATAAATAAAGCGAAGCATGCTGACATTGAAATCATAAAACAAAGCAAAGCAATAAGATAACTAAAATAACACAGACTGTCAGATATGCTTGGCACAGGCAAGTACATATATGGCATCAGGATGTTGCAAAGCACTAAAAGTTTGGTAAATAATACAGAATTAAGTTAGAGCAACATACTCAAAATAGGATAAACTAGTGGCACTAATACAGAATTAGACTACAGTATCATGCATAACATATAAACTGAACAGAACTAAACAGAATACAAACAGTTGAGCATGCTGTAAATTTACATGTCGTTCTATTCCAGGTTGATATAAGGCTCTTAAAATGTGTAAACTTTGTTTCAATTCTAAAATTTTCTGGAAGTTCATTCCATAATACAGCAGATGCATATTTAAAAGAACTTTTACCATATGTACCAGTCCTGACTAAGGGTACATCTAAAATGTTACTATATCTAAAACTATAAGATGAGTTCTTAAGAGTAACTAAATCTGATAAGCAGTTTGGGGAAAGGTCATGGATAATTTTGAAACACTCAATAACCATGGTTCTCATTCTTTTGATTTCGAGAGTTGGCAAATTAGCTTGATGTAAAAGATCTTCATATGAACATTGGTAGTCTTTATAAATAAATCTTAGAGCTCGTTCTTGGATACGCTCCATTTTAGATGTGCTGCCTTGACTACAGAAATGACATGCCATAGGGCAAAAATTAAAATGAGATAAAAAAAAAACTGTGAAAGATAGTAAGTCTATTTGTTTTTGATAAAAGTACACCTATTCTTTTCAGAACGTTAAGCAGTTGGGTAGCTTTTATACATATGTTACTGATATGGCTCTCAAACTTACGTTTAACATCAATGTCAACTCCAAGGAGCTTTACAGACTCTTCACATAAGATTTCAGCATTTTCGATTTTAAAAACAGGCTCTCTTTTATAAATTTTCATATCAACAGCAATAGCTTGAAACTTGCTGGGATTCGCCTGCATACAATTATCCCTGAACCATTTGATTAAGACATTGCTCTCTTCTTGTAAAACAGAGATAAGCTTGTCGAAATTCTCATGCCAGAAGGATAATGTATTGTCATCAGTGTAATTAAAGAGCTCAATGAAGTAGAAAATGTCATTAATGAAAGCATTAAACAAAAGAGGACCAAGTATGGACCCTTGTGGTACCCCTTTTTTGATACCAGACCAGCTGCTCGGGACTCCTTGGATTTTTACCTGCTGTGAACGACAGGACAGGTAATTTCCCTAAAGGTTCAACAGATTTTGAAGAAAGCCCATAGGCTGAAAGTATACATGAGATAATACCATATGGCAGGCAATCAAAAGCTTTCGAAAGATCCATTAAAACGGCTGCAACATGTAAATTTTGATCTAGCGCACATTTTCAGTCTTCTAGCAGTCGGAGCAATGTGGTCTGGCATCCATGACCTTTCCTGAAAGCACATAAAAATCATGGAAAATGTTATCAAAATATGCAGACAACTGTACAGACATAACCTTTTCATGAATGGCAAGATCTTTTGATTTATTACTGTTTTTATTGGGAGAACTTATAGTCTATTCCAAAAATCCTTCAAAATTTGTGTCATTTTATTAATTTCACCTCATTAAGAATAATAATAATAATAATAAAATAATAATCATAAAATAAAAAAAAATAAAAAAAAAAATAGTAAAAATGACTACTTACATTTTAAGCCCAATGAAATCTATAAAATCGAGTAGTTTTGACCCCTAGGCCCCCACTAGGACTTCGCCCGCCCACTAGGGGTCTTAAGGTGCCCCCCCCCCCCCCCCCCCCCTAAAGACCTCCTGTCTCGAACTCACGACGTTGAACCACTAACTTCAATTCCCGGATCCGCCCCTGGACAGTGTGTGAATTCAGATCGGCATGAAACCATCAACAGACACCGATATTGTAGACATATCGTAAATTAGTAATTTGTTATCGACATATTTTTCTTTTAATAATTGTAAATTGTGTTAAATCCTTTGTCTTTGCGACTGATTTTCGCAGATCAAAAGTGAATTTAACCCATAACAGAATTATCGCATTTTTCAACATTTCTGATTTAATGAATTTCATAGACAGCAGAAATCAACATGTTTTCGGTTACAGATTTTCTTGCCTCGTCGAATGTTCAGGTTTTTTATGCTTTGAAAAAGGATGAGTTGTTTAGATTAGCTGCACAGTTCAATCTCCCATGCAAAAGCAAGAGATAAGAGTTAAGGTTTCCGAAAAAAATCTTGTACAGAAAGAAATAAAATTTTCCAAACAAATAAGTGAACCAGAGAAAATGACAGAATTTAATTGAAATTAGAAAAAGAGAAAATGAAACGAGAAGCCGAGAGAGAGGGAGAGTGCATGTCACGGATGTACGAGCTTGCTGCCTGATAGCATGAGAACTCGCATAATAATAATAAAGAGTTATTATAGTCAGGATATTTAATGAACAAATGATGTCATATTAAATAACTGATGTTCCTTTGTAGGGTGGGGGTGTTCCCGCCACACGTGCCTGGCCATCCATGCGTTGCATGCACCTCTACGTAAAATCCCACAAGTATCGTTAAACTGGATTACATCTAGCACATAATTTCTAAAGTTAATTTCGGTCCAAAAATCATGGACCAAAACAAAGACGATGACCAGTAAGCCACAATCAAAGTGCCACATGATCTACAATACACAAGATGACTCACTATCCTCAAGACCAAATGAATAGGTGGCACGAGCCAATTATTATCAGAATTCCAATCCTGTGAAAAACAATCCACTGCCTCCGTACCTGGATCCAAAACAAAGAGTTAAATCTAGGTAATTTATTATTCAGATTACTTGCAAACCTGTCCACTGCAAAAGAACCCTAAATATCATTCATAAACTCGAAAAAAAAATCTCGAGAAACAGACCAGTCATTATAATCCACCAATTTACTTAAAAGTCTGCCTTTTCATTTATGACCGAGGAATCCAAGTGATATCCAAAGAAATGTTTCTTTGTAAGCACCATTGAAAGATAAAAAAGCAATCTTTTGCAAGGCATTTTTCATGCTACCACTTTGTACAACTGGAACACATTTTTCACTGTCAGTCAATATTTTCAGACTTACCACTCAAATGCTCTTTATAAGAAATCAATGCAAGCTGAATAACCTTAAGTTCCCGCCAAGTAGAACTTTGTGCACTCTCTAATTCTGAAAAATTGCTGTGAAAGTACTGTAGTGTACCTGATAAAAGACAAACTCCTCCTGCTGCTGCTGCAGAACTGGCGTATGTACACAAAAAGCAAATGTTTTAGAATATTCATTCATATAACGACAATTGTAAGTGTCTAAATTTTTAGACCAAAACAAATGCTCTTATAAAAAATCTTGCAAACTCTCAAATTTAATCAAACTGTCCCATGAAAACCTGGACTCTATCACTTCATAACATTTTCGTGTCATAAGTCTACTAATATTACCAATAACCGGTCCCAAAGAAATGACCTTGCCCGTAAATTGAACCAATTATCTTGCGGTAATATTTGGTAGTCTATGAAATAAATCTGCTAAAGTGCGCTTACAATCCTGTATGCGTCTCTGGAATAGACAAACAAAACATATTAGCATTCCATAACAGCCCGAGTCATTCCAATATTTGACATAGATGAAAAACCGACTTTTCTAAATTCATTAGAAACCCTGCATGTTCTAAGGAGTCTTTCACAAATAAACTATCGGAAACTCCCTTCTCATAAGATTGAGCCATGCCAAACCTGTTGTCTAAATAATACTATATATATTGACTCCCGACTGCCTCCAATGTTTTACCACTTAGTAAATATATAAGGCTCTGAACTAAGACCAAAAGGCAAAACAGTGAATACATAGAAAAAAAATTCCCAAGAGAACCCCAAGAATCTTTGTTGTGGTTAGCAAATATCTATATGATGATAACCAGATTTAAGGTCGAATTTAAACACATAATATCCCTTTTGAAAATACTACAGTGCTACTTTCCAATCCTCAAATTTTACTTTTCTCTTCTTACAAATATTTTCAAAACACTCAAGTCAAGAATTAACCTTTTCCTACCCGAACTGTTCATTGCTACACTAAGCGGATTTACCACAGCTGCCTTGAAAGGAACTTGTAAAGTACAACCCGAAACTAACGAACCCAAAACAGTGTCGGAAACAAATTCAGCGTTAAGCAAAGCAGATTTATTCTTTTTCATGTACATTTGTTTAGGGAGTATAATGAATGGAATCACACAACCAGTGCTTATAACACTGATAGTCAATTCAGATGCATTGATATTCTTCCGAAATAGTAACGCATTTCTCAAACGATGTTTAACTCCTTCAGAGTTTCTAGAACTTTTCAGGTATATTTGATGCTCAAATATAATATCATAAACAGTATTTTCACCAGCCCTGTAATTTTCATATGTCATGAGATCACAATCATCATACTTATCATTTACGAGTTGATCCTGTATTACTTGATTGACTGGCTGATTTGCAATAAAAACAGATGTCATAGACGGATGGTTCACGTTTTTTCCCTACGCCACAAAAAAGTTGTTGTAGGCTTCCCAACAGGAATAGCACTGGTAGCCTGAGGAGCGTTGTAACCAGAGGGGCGTGGTTTATATGGCTGGAATCGCTTTTTTTAATGGCGCGTAAAGCTCTATTCTCGGCTTGCTGGACTTTTTTGTCGTAGTCCGAATCTGAAGCGAGGACATTCTGTTCATACTGATGAAGAGTGACCCACCCTTCTGGAGAATTATCGGCAATACGTTACTTTTCGATAATTTTGTAATAATGTTCTCAAAGAGGTATAATGCAACCGCAGAAATTGGAATGTAGTTTGCTACATTTTGCGGATCGGATCGCTAAAATTTTCATCCGCAGAAAATACCCGTTATATGGTAGTAGATTATTGAAGAGTCCAGATTCATCGAGTCCCCAGTCACCATCTCACAGTGGTTCTACGTCCGGTCCAAGGACGTTCTGAAGGTTCCTCTGATGTAGGGTCGCTTCCTACTTGCTCTTATTGCAAGGAAAAAGGTCATCTGCTTAGCCCAAGAGAAAAAAAATAACTTTGACAAACCAATGCCATATGCCTGTGCAGCATTTAAAAATGATAGGAAGGTCTGTTTTGCTTTGACAATCCTAATGTTCAGGGTTCAAAGTCCAGTTTTGTTAATTATGAATGATTATAAGCCCTTCTTGTTCAGAGATTTCACTCAATGGCTCTTGTTCAGAGTTTGAGATATACAGGTGCTTCTCAGACTTTGTTGTTAGAGAATGTTTTGTCTTTGTCTGAGGAGACTGCTACCGGTTTGTCAGTTTTATTGCAGGCGTTGAGCTAGGCATCATCTATACTACTTTACACAGAATTTATCTGAAAATAGATTTCATTACTGGACCAGTTATTATGGTTGTTCAAACAATTCTTCCTGTTCAAGGCGTTTCCTTGTTGCTAGGCAACAATTTAGCTGGTCGCAAAGTTGTACCACATCTCATAGTTTGTGAGAAAATCACTTCCAATATCACATCCGATATGTGATAAAAATTAACGAATCAAAGAAGTCGAGACTGACCACGTTCAACCTCCTAACAGGGCTGGTTCATCTCATGAAATTAACCTCAGTGACAATTGCCTGTTTGACCTTGATGGCACATTTAAATAGACAGCAATGAAATATGAGTCTCCACTGAAAACCAATGATGATGATGGTCCCAATCCACAGTCAGACCAAGGCAAGGACAACCTCAGAAAGCAGTTACTATCAGAGCAAAATAAGGACCCTAATGTTGTCCAACTTAGCAAGAAGGCACTTTCACCAGAGAAGGCCGTCAAAGTCGGAGAGTCCATCATGAGTTTGGCTCACGATACACTCATGGCAGGTCATTCAGTTTCAATAAGACTTGTAACAGAAGTTTGCATCATTTTCATTGGCATAAGTTGAGTAAGGGTGTTTCTGAAAGTTGTGACATGTTAGCCAGATGGTATGTAAACCTAACCAGATAATTCCATGAGTTAGGGGTAAAACAGTATAAACTTATCATCCCGAGTCTCAGGGAGCACTTGAACGTTTCCATTAAACTCTTAAAACTATGACAAAAACATTGTTATCAGTATCAGTATGATAAAGACTGGGATGAATTGTTCACCTTGTTTTATTTGCTGCACAAGAAGCAGTGCAGAAGTCTTTTGGATTCACATCGTTTCAAGCCACGGCTGAAATGCACGCTCCTCTCCCTTTTCACCCGCGGCTCCCTAAGTCAAAATTTTCTCGTTTCTCATAAATATGCATAACGAGAATTATGTAATTCGTTGACCAATACAATTCACGCTTAGCTTAAAATTGAAGTTATGGTTTAGCACAGCCGCGTTTAACTCAATAATAGCTGCGGTCGTGAAAACTTGTGTTTAATGCAACCAAACCATCATGGATAAGAAATCAGATACCCCAACACGTCTGTTTGTTCATCTGTTACCTTTTCAATGTCGAAATTGCCATATCTGTATACATTGGCTACTTTATCGAAGAAGTGGAAGAACAAGAATTTCGATCAGTCAAGAATAATTTGCTCGCATTCTATAAGACTTTAAAACTACGACTAACCTGTGCTCGGAAGCCAGCAATTGACCAAATTATGTCATACCTATTTATGAGAGAATTTTGACGCAGAGAGCCACTGGTGAAAAGAGCGAGGAGCGTACATTTCAACCGTGGCTTGCGACGATGTTGGATTCAGTTTCTTTGAATTAGTATTGACCATAGAGTTAGAGGTCCTTAGAAATAGCCTACGAACAATTGGCTGACTGAAACTAGTGCTCTTAACCTTTTACATTATGTATGTAATTTCAAAGAGACTTTACATTGACTGTATATTGGCAAAAGAAAATCTCAAGAGTTCTCAAGCCAAAATGAAAGTTTGGTATGACAAAGATGCCAGGAACAGAAGGTAAGGTTCTAGGTATTTTTGCCTGATGTTATGACCCTTATGAAATTAAACGCAAGCTTAGTGATATGAACTAATTAGCTGAGATTTTCTCATTAACATGTTGAAAGTCTATTTTGATAAGTGTGACTGACATCCTGTAAAGTCAGTTTCCACTTTAGCAAGTGTGATATTTCAAGATTAATTGAAAACAAAATTAGAGTAGAAACTAGTGAAATGGGCTTTAATTAGAGTGTCCGTTGAAAGAACTACAAAATTCTTGCTAAATGTGAACATTTGAATATTCACCAGAAAGAACACGTTCAATGTCTCATGGCTAATGGATGTTCCAAACAAGACTAATGCTGCATGTCATGATGTTACGGTGGACAACGCTTTGCCAATCAAGCGGGGTCCTTATCGTTTGAATTAATTAAAATTGCAGTACATGTTAGACAATGACATTATTGAGGTAAGTGATCGGACCTCGCATTGCATTCTGTACCGAAACCTGGTGGTACCTACCAATTGTGTACTGACTTTAGAAAAGGGAATTCTGTCACAAAACAAACTCGTATCCAATTCTTAGAATTGATGACTGTATCGACAAAATCGAAAATGCAAAATTTGTCAGTAAAGGTTACTGGCAAATTTCATTGACTGAAGGGGCCAAAGAAATTCCTGTGTTTGTGACTCGCAATGGCCCGTTTCAAAACAAAGTGATGCCTTTTTGCATGAAAAATGCTCCAGCGATCTTTCAGAGGATGATATACTCCCTTCTTCATGACCTTCAAAGTTGTGAAGCCGAAATTGATTATGCTATACATCTCTAAATCATGCGTACATTCAACATGCTGATCGATTGATTGATTATATAGTTTAACGTCCCGCTCGAGAATCTTTCACTCATATGGAGAACGTCACCATTGCCGGTGAAGGGTTGCAAAATTTAGGCCTATGCTCGGCGTTTTTGGCCTTTGAGCAGGGAGGGATCTTTATCGTGCCACACCTGCTGTGACGCTAGGGCCTCGGTTTATGCGGTCTCATCCGAAGGACCGCCCTATCTAGTCGCCTCTTACGACAAGCAAGGAGTACCGAGAATCTATTCTAACCCGGATCCCCACGGGCACAACATGATGATAAAAGCAAACAGTGAAAGAGTGACTTCGTCATGCTACTGTAGAAAATTTAGGTCATAATGTGGGTCAAGGTTATGTTACAGCTATCCTGGCTAAAGTAGAGGCTATCCTCCAAGTTCTCGATTTCTGGGCACGGCCAGTTTTTATAGAAAATTTTGTGCAAATTTCCCCCCAATAGTTCTACTTACCAACCTAATGCAAAAGAGACACAATGGACAAAGAACTGTGGAGAATAATTTCGTTGAATTAAACCTGTCCTCATGAGTAGTCCAGTTCTTCCAGCTCCGGATTTTTCTAAACAATTTAAGCTTACAGTTGACGCTAGTGTTGTAGGAATCAGTGCTGCTTTGTTTCAAGAACATAGTGACAATGTAGATAGAGTTGTTTCTTATTTTTTCCAAGAACCTTACAGTGTGAACAAAATCATTCTACCGTTGAAAAATAGTGTCTTGTTTGTTGTTGACTTTAACAACATTTTGATATTTACTTGAATGCTACTGGGCATCAACTTCTTGGTTTTACAGATCACAACCCCCTCATTTATTTTGCATAAAATGTCATACAGAAATCAAAGACACACAAGATGAAGTTTATTATTACAAGAGTAATATATTTATAGTAAACATATCAAAGGCAAAGACAATGTTATTGCAGTTGCCTTATCAAGAGTGTCACGGTTTGTTTGTTGTTTTTGCTTTGAATTTATGAACATGTGTACATTTATTCAGGTTTTGAATTGTGGAGAATTAAGTTTTCAATGTCATTTAAACTTTTTTTTAAGGGGGAAGTGTTGTGTAATACAGTTGTACTTGATTGACACCTGTGACCTACATAAATTTTACAATGTTTGTCACTTCAGTATGAAGATGATGTAACACTTGCTTTGATGTAAAGATTATATAATCATGTTACTTTCATGAAAGCCCTGGGAACTTAATTTTTAGTATAAATACACAGTGAATTTTGTGATACTAAACAATCAGAAGCATTTGATTAGGGCAAACTGAACACTCTAGAAGACTATAGAATTACTGGGGATTGATTTTGGATTGAACAGCCAATTTATGAAAGTGTGTGAATTCAGCTTGATATTCAACCAGCCACAGCAACTGGTATTGTATTTCTATCGTAAGTTAGTATATGTTATTGATATATTTTTCTTTCAATAATTGTAAATAAACTGTGTTGAATATTTGAATTGTCTTTGCTAGTGGTTTTTGCTGGTCAAAAGGGTATTCTGACCCATAACAGCTCTAATATTTTTTATACACATTCTTTGTCACAAGACCCTTTGGTATCAAAGTTTGTGCAACCTTGATCTATTTTTAAGAAACCTAGCCTAGGTAGTTTTCCTGAACTATTCACGGTAAGGCTTTCATAATTTATGCATAGATTCCTTATGAAATTTAATGTCCCCTGAAACAAAAAAGCTGACAAGGTAAAAGAGAGTTTTTTTGATGGAGGGGGAGCATACCTGCTATTTCCCGAATTACCATTTTGTAACCGTTTTATTACAGTGAAACAATCTGAAAAGACTATTTATCAGACATTGTTTCACACATTGAATTCCATTCACTTAAATAAGGGGATTTTTCACCATCTTAAACACTGTTTTGATGATAAGACCTGATTTATTTATTTTTTTAAAACCGACTGTAGTTCTTGTTTGGCAAGTATTACCAAACCTCCCTTTCGCCTTCATTACAGTTGATCTATTATAACGTTTGCTAATAAAATTACGTCACAAATCTCACTATTCATGGAATGCTCTGCCTATCGAGTATTTGGATTGATTACTGGTTAGAAATATTGATGAATATTAATGAGGTAGTAGTATTACTTTTGCAAAGATTAGTCCTCAGATAGGTGAAATAGTGCATTTACAGGGAAATACATTGTTATCGTATTACATTGAGAGAGAGAGAGAGAGAGAGAGAGAGAGAGAGAGAGAGAGAGAGAGAGAGAGAGAGAGAGAGAGAGAGAGAACCAGTAAAAGTATAATAATAGGGAATAACATTTATGGGAAGAAACTAACGAAAAGCACAAGAATAGCATATAGTATTATGGATAAGAATTGTCATTAACAACAATTAGTGCTATGGATGGGAATAGTCATCATAGCATACAGTGCTACAGATTGCGGATATATTGTGAAGGAGGTTAGCATTGATGTCCTTAGTCAGTCCTACTACTATGGAATCATCATCGTTCGTGGGGGCTCAATGTTCGTGAATTTTGTGGATACCTTTTACCAACGAATTTATGTCCCCACGGACCAGTTATTCTTTGCCATAACTTCTATAGTATAATGTATATTTTCAAAATAAGGGTAATCATCGAAATTCCATCCCCACGAACTAGTAAAGATTTGGCTACCCACGAACTTTTGTGATCCCACAGTATTTTCTGACTATTCAAGACCGTGTACCTGAGGACTGGTGTCATTTGGCTAGTTTATATCGACGAGGTATCACTTTAAAGTAAACATGGCAAGTGACTTTTGCAAAAATCGACAAATTCGGTGAAAGAGCAGTGATTCAATATCAACATAAGAAAGGTTTAGCACCTAAGGATATCCATACTGATATGGTAGCAACACTTGGGAAAGAAATCCCTTAATATGCTATAGTAAAAAGGTGGGTGGCAGAATTTAAACACAGCAGGCAGAGCCTTGAGGATGACCCCTGTCCTGGAAGGCCCGTCACCCAAGAAATGGTCAATAAAGTCCATGACATTGTTACGACTCACAGGCGAGTTACAGAAAGATATATAGCCAGTATTTAACAGGAAAGAGTACATTCCACTCTGACATAGGATTTTGCAATGAGAAAGCTTTCAGCTCATTGGGTACAAAGACCAGTTGATCAGGAGCATACCAGGCACACTTTGTCGCGTGCTAAATCTAAACCTTTTAGAGGTAGATCCTGGTAACTTTTTTGAGAGATGTTACTATGGATGAAACGTGTGTCCATCATTTCACCCTAGAGGCCAAACAACAATCTAAACAATGAAAGCACCCTGGATCACAACCGTCAAAAATCGTTCCAGAAGCTGGAAAGGTTATGGTCGCGGTTTCTGGGATGCTGATGGCAGATTCAAGAAAGCTATAATACGACCATAGATTAAACGCCAAGGACTTGACAAGAATGAGTTAAATTATCACGGACCTGTATCAAAATTACTTTTTCTATCTAAAATATAGGAAGAAGCAGTGGCAGCTCGACTTGAAAAACATCTAAACGCTTACGAGCTTCATGATCAGGTGCGCCCCGTGGGGATACGGGTGGTTAGAATAGATCCTCAGTATCCCTTGCTTGTCGAAATAGGTGACTAAATGGGGCGGTCCTTCAGATGAGACCGCATAAACCGAGGTCCCGTGTCACAGTAGGTGTGGTACGATAAAGATCCCTCCCTGCTCAAAGGCCATAAGCGCCGAGCATAGGCCTAAATTTTGCAGCCATTCACAGGCAATGGCGACGTCTCCATATGAGTGAAAAATTCTCGAGCGGGACGCAAAACAATATATAATCAATCAATCCAACTTTGTAGTATCGGTAGAATTAGATCTCTTATAACGGAGCATGCGTGCAGGACACTTGTTACGTCAATAATAATAATTATTATTATACTATTTTTATATAGCGCCTTATCTAATTATATAATTACTCTAAAGCGCTTAACATGTAAAACAAGGGCAATATAAAAACGAACATTATATAAATTGAAAGGTCACAAAAATAATAATCATCTAAAGTCGAAATGGAAGGTATTAGTAATTTTTTTGTTTTTGTTTTTTTGTATTATCATTTTTGTTAAAACAGAAAATAACTGGATACATTATAAATCAAAAGCAAGTTTAAAAAGATGTGTTTTTAGCTTTTGTTTAAAAACAGCAAGTGACTGTTCACAACGAAGGTTCAACGGGAGGCAGTTCCACAGGGTGGCCGAGGACACATCGAACCTTCTATCACCATACACCCTGCTGTGAGTGCATGGCACAATGAATCTCCAGACCGGAGTGTACGTTGTGGGCGGTATACCTGAACCAGTTCCTGGATGTATGCTGGGGCTTTTTGATGCAGTGCTTTGAAGGCGTACAAAAGGATTTTATAAGTTGTTCGATATGCCACAGGTAGCCAGTGAAGGAATATGAGAATCGGTGTAATATGCTCATATTTCCTTGAACGTGTCACTAGCCTGGCAGCGGTGTTTTGAACTTTCTGCATGGACGTGGCCTTCACACCATAAAGAAGAGCATTGCCATAATCTAGTTTAGATGTAACGAGTGATCTTACGATTGTCCTGCATGCATCCTCAGTTATGAGGGATCTTATCCTACCGATGTTACGAAGATGGAAATAACAGGATCTAGACACTGAATTAATTTGAGAATCCATGCTAAGTTCACTATCGAAAAGTACCCCAAGATTTTTGACACAGAAAGCATTAGTGATGACAGATCCCCCAAAGGCAAGTTGACATCCTGAAAATTCATTTGCCTTACGTTTTGGGGAAAAGATGATTAGTTCCGTCTTTTCCTGATTCAGTTTTAGTATGTTGTTTCTCATCCAGTTTTCTACATCCGAAAGACAGCTTTCAAGTCTATCTGCAATGTTGTCCCAGTTTTCCTTCGTATTTATGATCAGGTATACCCGAGTGTCATCCGCATAGCAGTGATAACACATATTATTCTGTCTTGATTATGGAAATGTACTTCTTCATGGTATTAATTCAGCTTCCTTGCAGAATTTACAGCAACTTCAAAACACTGCTGCCTGGCTAGTGGCACACTGATTCTGACTACAGATTGCTCCATTTACCTATTCGGGATGTAGGGCTCACGGTGGGTGAGACTAGTCGACAGGGGATGCTTACTCCTCCTAGGCATCTGATCCCACCTCTGGTATGACCAAGGGTCCGTGTTTGCCCATTGATCCGATTTGCATTTCTATAGGAATTACGAGATTGAATACTGTCAGTTATCTTAGCCTTTTCATTCACATAAATATGAGCATATTGCACCAATTCTCATATCACTTCACTGGTTACCAGGGACATATCAATGAAATATAAAATCCTGTTGTATACTTTCAAGGCTCTACATGGATCAGCTCTAGCATACATCTAGGAACTAGTTCAAGTCTACCATCCTCAGCGACCACTTTGTTTTGCATGGATTCGTTATCCCTTCTAATGCCACATGCCCATACTAACTGTATGATGAAAGATGGTTTCATGTATAATCATCAACACTGTCGAAATGCTTTGCGCTGGAACTCCTGTTTCAGTATCTATATAAACAGTTATTTTAATTAAACAAAACAGTTACACAATACTTCTCACGCAGTTAGGGGAAAATATTAAACTCAAGCACCATGGAAAACTCAGTAAAGGTGTGTTGTTTCACCAGGACAATGCTCCTGTTCACAAGTTTGTCATTGCCATGGTTGCCATTAACGATTGCGGTTTTAAATTGGTTGAGCATCTGCCTTATTCACCTACAGATTTTCATCTATTTCCAAGACTAAAAATGGCCATTTCCGATACCCACTTTCAGTCAGATGATGAAATCATACATGCAGTGGAGGACTTTCTGAACAGTCATGAAAAGGGCTTCTTTAAAATTGGCATTGCAGCCTTGAACATCCGTGGCAAAAGTATATAAATATTGAAGAGGATTATGTTGAAAAGTAATGCAATATGTTTGCCAAAATTCAAACCCTTACATATGAGACTTACATCATTTCAATCATCCCTTGTAAGAATAGTAATCATAGCACATAGTACTACAGATAGGAATAGTCATCATAGCACATAGTGCTACAGATAAGAATAGTCGTCATAGCACAAAGTGCTACAGATAAGAATAGTCGTCATAGCACAAAGTGCTACAGATAAGAATAGTCGTCATAGCACAAAGTGCTACAGATAAAAATAGTTATCACAGCAAATAGTACTACAGGTACAAAGTCATCATAGCAAATAGTGCTATGAATAGTGGTAATCCATATCACATAATCCTACTTATAAGAATCATAGCACATAGTGCTACAGATAAAAATAGTCATGAGGCAAAGATGAGAACTGTCACGACTATACACAATATATGGATTCAACATTCGTATTTCAATACATTTCAACAAAATGAATTGAGGCAATATTTATTGAGTAATTGCCTTCGTGGACAAGCTGATTCCATTCTAGTCCCAGCTCACTCCAAACTAATCCAGGATTATGAAAACCTGTAACCAAGGAATTTTAGAAGGACCCACATAAAAATGCACCATTCCTGGTTACAGACCTGCTGAAAATAACAAAAATAGCTCTTCTTTCTGCACTTCTTAAAGATACTAAACCATGAAAACACAACACATATTTTAACAATGATTTATTTCTATCAACTTACAAACACTTATTACACCTAAGACTTTTTCTTCTTGCCTCCACCCACTAACCCTGCTGATTCAAAACTTCTCAAAGGATCCGCTTTCCTTTTCTGCAAAAATCAACACATATAATTTGAAGTTGATGCTATTCAGTGTATAGAAAATTTTCAAATATTAATTTTTTACAAGTTTCAGTCTTGCATTTTCACAGAAAATCGAACAAATCTACAGATTCAGGAGAATATAATTCTTGCTTTATGATCTGCAAAATGACTATTGTGATTTGAGTCTTTTTCAAGTGATGTACTTAATTTAGTCCATTGCTACAGTTAGTATGTGTAATCTAATCAAGTACATTGCTATACTATATACATTGAATTTAATGTCATCCATTATTACACTAATTACCTTGCATTTAATTAATCTATGATTACACGATATACTTGGTATTTAATCAGTCTATTATCACCCTAAGTAGCTTGTATTTAATTAGTCTATTATCATATATAGTATCTTGCATTTAATTAGTCTATTAGCACACTAAGTAGCTTGTATTTAAGTAGTCTATTATCACACAGAGTAACTTCTATTTAATTAGTCTATTATCACACTAAGTATCCTGTATTTAATTAGTCTATTAGCACACTAAGTAGCTTGTATTTAAGTAGTCTATTATCACATGAAATACCTTCTATTTAATTAGTCTATTAGCAAACTAAGTGTCCTAAGTACCTTCTATTTAATTAGTCTATTAGCACACAAGTAGCTTTTATTTTAGTAGTCTATTAGCACACTAAGTATCCTGTATTTAATTAGTCTATTAGCACACGAGTACCTTGTATTTAATTTCCGCTCGGGTGGGTCCTTTTGGTTCAGAGGGTTTTCTCTTTTCTTTTGATTTTCCAGGTTTGGTGGTTGTACTTCGCATACTTCTCAGAGTTTTGGGAACTTAAGTAATAAGCCACCATAAATCAGCATAATTATACAATGTGATAAAATTATATTCTTTATCTAGGTACATTGTCAAATATACATCCAAAATAAAACATTAAACATCGTTGTAAACAAAACATCAGTTTTTGTGGGAGTAAGAATGTTCTGTAATGGAGGTAACAGGGGAGATAACATTGTGATTTTTTGTATGAGAGAGTTTTATAACATGGGTTTAAACAAAATTCATTTGCATTGATGACTTTACCTACAGAAAACACAAAATTAAATTCCATTTTTCACATTTTCTGCCTTCACAGGATTTATTGCTTGGTACCTACCTAGATAATCTGGTACATTTTTCAGATGTTTCTGTACTTGAATTGTGTGAAGACTTTTATCATGCCTTAAAACTTGCAGATCACGAGGATTGTCTTCAAAGTAGGTCTGAAATGGAATCATTTACATGATCAATCAATGGTTTATAGGTATTTTATTAACTAACATTGTGTGTCCAGGTTGAATTCTGTTCCTTACTTTTAGTTTATTGGAAGCCAACATCTCTTGTTTAATTTCCTTCAAGCGAGCCTCTCGTATAGCTGTTTTTGTCACCATTCTCATGGCATCCTAAGATAAAAAACATATCAACTGATGCTATCAATACAGTCTGGAAAAACCCAAACCATATAATTCACAGATGACCTCGACCTTCATGTCTATCAAATCCCTTTGCCCTGCATGTATCCAAATCACTTATCTGATAGTCAATAGCAATACCTTTGTCCTTCATGTATCCAAATCACTTATCTGATAGTCAATAACAATACCTTTGTCCTGCATGTATCCAAATCACTTATCTGATAGTCAATAACAATACCTTTGTCCTGCATGTATCCAAATCACTTATCTGATAGTCAATAACAATACCTTTGTCCTGCATGTATCCAAATCACTTATCTGATAGTCAATAGCAATACCTTTGCCCTGCATGTATCCAAATCACTTATCTGATAGTCAATAACAATGCCTTTGTCCTGCATGTATCCAAATCACTTATCTGATAGTCAATAACAATACCTTTGCCCTGCATGTATCCAAAACACCTATCTGATAGTCAATAACAATACCTTTGCCCTAAATGTATTTGAATCACTTATCTGATAGCTAACAGTGAATAATAATATCTTTGCCCTACATGTGTCTGAATCACTTGCTGATAGTCAATACAAATTCTTTGCCCTACAACATGTATCTGAATCACTTATACAATAGCTAATAGTCAATAACAATATTTTTGCCCAACATGGATATGAATTGCTTATCTGATAGCTAATAGTCAATAAGAATACTTTGCCCTACATATATCTGAATCACTTATCTGGTAGCTAACAATACCTTTGCCCTACATCTATCTGAATAATCACTTATCTTATGGCTAATAGTCAATAATGATACCTTTGCCCTGCATGTATCAGAATCATTTATCTGGTAATCTATAACAACATGTATATGGATCACTTATGGTAGCCAATAACTTTGCCCTACATGTATCTGAATCACTTATCTGATAGTTTTGCCCTATAACATGTATCTGAATCACTTATCTGATAGCTAATAGTCAATACAATACTTTGGCACTATATATCTCAATCCCTTGATTAACTTAAGTACTCTCTTGTCCTATATTTGATTCCCAGAAAATAACATCATTACCTTTTCCTACTAATATTTCATCAATACCTTTGCACTATATCCGATTACTTAACTCTAATATTTTTACCTTATATCTAACTATTAAAATAACATGCTTACCCTTGCCTTATATCTAAACCACATTTAAAAACAAAACTACCTTTGCCCCCACCTCAGATCTGAATCACTTAAGTTGAATAAAATCATTACCTTTGCCCTGTATCTGAATCCATCTATCTCCTCCATTTTGAAATTATATGGCTTAAAGACACTCTCCTCCTCAGCTGTAAAATTTCCAGAAGTAGAGTATAAGAGTTGATATTTCTTTCACATTTTAAACTGTCATGAATGATATGCATTACAAGAATTTGTGCAAAGTTAATTTTAGTTAATGTGCATACTCAACCTTGACAATAGTGTCTTGAATGATGTACAGTTGTAATACTGAATGTTATTCTTGAATACTTTAGCTGGTCTCGTGACCCTACGATCAGTATCTGTATTTCATGTCAATGAGTTATACATGAAAACTCCCATAGATGTTGTGTCTCTGAATAGTGTGAACTGACTTTAAATTTGGTATTCTCTAACATTCAACTTGAAATAATAATTGAGAGTTTGCACTGTAATGATATATGCTGGTAGTCATAGATTACTGAATCATTTTAGCTTTATGATTTGTTTCTGGCAGTGAATTTACAATAAAACTCAAAGATAACCTACCACCATCCTACAAGCTCAAAAAAAAAAAAAAGAAAAAAAAAAGAAAAAGCAGCAATCAAGCTACAAGAACAAAGAGCTGTGTTTGTAAAATGTTTACTAGCAAGACACAATTATTCTTTTCTTCCCTCCCTTTGGATCCACCACATAAAATGTCATCAGCCACAATTATGCAATAAGCAATTTTTGCTGAAAAAATTGAACCTTAGTGGCTGGAACTGCTAGAAAGAAGAGTATAACTCCTAGCAGGACAGGACACACAATCTGAGAGTGTCTTCTCCATATTTGCAGTACTTCACAAGGGCAGGATATATTTATAACCTGGATCTGAGCGAGTTTTCTCCACTCCCCAGTAATTTCACAAGAGCAGGACATACTTAAAGTGCCTTGCCTATCTCCCTTAGTAATTATAAATGGACAGTACATACTTGCAGCCTGATTCTGATCAGGCCTTCTCCATTTTCCCATGCAAATTCAAGAGCAGGGCATAAAAAACAGCCTGACTCTGAAGTGCCTTTTCTATCTCCCCCACAACCTCTACAAGAAGGGGTCTACAATTACGCTTTCTTGTTGCCAAGGGTGAGTGAAAATTCATTTGGGAAAGTAAGATCAAGGGTCATACTTACCTGTTTGGGAAAGTAAAAATGCAAGACGGTAGAAAGCAGTGATGTTGAAAATTATTCTTTTCATGAATTCTGATTGAAAATCTTAAGACCTGTTGAGTAAAATTACTTAGCTTGTTGTGTGTAGCGTTTTCTGTCACTTGAAATGCACAATATCACTATCAGTGATGCTCATTTATGACGAAAATAAAAAACCAAATGTGGTAATCTTTCAATTTCCCTGATATGAGATGAACATAATTTGAAGGCTACGATTACAGAAATTAATGTCAGAATTTGCTTAATAAATGTTTCAGCTGAACAATAATTTATATATATATATATATATATATATATATAAATTATGGTTGAAAAAAAATCACACATTCATTACTTTCATTTCTGTTGTGAATTTCCTGTTAGATTGATCGATTATTTATTGCTTTCCGCCACACTCAACAATTTTTCAGTTATCTGGTAGCGTCTAGTTTTGTTGGTGGAGGAGAGAACCCAGATACAATGTACCTGGGAAGAGACCACCGACCTTCCGCAAGTAAACTGGCAAACTTGCTCACATAAATGCCGTGGCCGAGATTCGAACACGCGCTGACAGAGGTGAGAGGCTTTGTGATTTTGAGCCCGATGCTCTAACCACTCGGCCACGGAGGCCCTCTATTTCCTGTTAGAGTAAAGATAAGTCTGCTATATTTTCTTTAATTTACATCCATTATGCATGATAAAAAAATGTTAATACTGTTCAATAATTCATGAAACTAATGATGTTTTCTTGTATTTTGTTGGGCAAATGAAATTTGTAGCATCATTGCCCTTGGGCAAGTGAGTTATAAAATTTTTTTTTTAAAAATTGTAGACCGCAGTACTGGGCAGGATATACCTACAGCCTGACTCTGAAGTGCCTTCTTTGCCTCCCTAGTAATTTCACAAGGGAAGAGCATACTTACAACTTGGATCTGAGAGTGCCTTTTCCACCTCCTTTAGTAACTCCATATCCTTCACACTCACAAAGGAAAGGGCATTGCCTTGGTTACCTCCTCTTGCTGTCCTATATACACATAAGGGAAAAAAAAAGTATTTTGACAGTGGCTAAATTTGGTGATGTACATACATATATTTACATTCAATGTAAATCAAAACATCAACAGGAAATCCCAAAACAAGAGGTCCACAGGCCTCATCAGTCACCTGAGTATTAATTAAAATCAAAGAGCTATCAAATTTTGAAACAAGAGGTCCACAGGCCTTATCAGTCATCTGAGTATTAATTAAAAGTATCAATAGTCCCAGGGGCTATGAAATTTAAAAAAAAAAATTCTTGTTCTGCATATCTATGCTAAATTCTAATATTCATCAACAGTACGAGGGACACTTTTTAAGTTCGTAGAGTAGGGCAGTCTTTTTAAAACCGCTTGAAATATCAAAATTTTATTTATCTAAGACCTTCGAAATATGCCCCGTTTGCCTCAACACACATTTTACACCAATCTACCCATTTCTAGAATGCCGCATGGTACTCCTCTTTAAGTATATGTTGCAGACACTGGTAGACCGCACTGCCTATATGAAAACAGGATTCAAAACGGTGCCCTGCGAGCATTTCCTTTAGTCTTGGGAACAACCAAAAGTCACAGGGGGACAGGTCAGGTCTGTATAGGGGTTGATCTAAGACATCGAGCCCAGATTCTTTCATATATTCCTGTACCGTATCGGATTTATGGGCCGGTGCGTTATCATGGAGTAATTTGATGCCGCGGACACCGGTGCGCGGTCTGCATTTCTGATAGAAATCAACAAGTTGAGTAAGAAAACTTTTTCTGTAAACCTTTCCAGTGACAGAACTATCTTTTGGGACTGGAATTTGAAGGACTGGACCTTTCGAATCAAAGAATATTGCATACAACTTGTGATTTGACGTTTTGCAACGGCGCGCAACGACAGGTCTGTCGCCCTCAGATGAAACCCAAACCTTATTTTTAGCCTTAGATTTGAGTTGAAAATGATAGATCCAGGTTTCATCACCTGTAACTATTTCTTCAAAATGACATGGGTCACATTTATCATATTTTTTCATAACTTGCAATGCAAGTCTAACCCGACTTTGTTTCTGCTCGTCAGTGAGCAATGGGGCACCCAGATTTTACGTAGCCCGAGTCGTTCACATAAGATCTTCAAAACACTTGACAAATGAATGCCACTTAATTCTTCTATCTCTTGCACGGTATAACGTGCGTCTTCCTCAATTAAGGTTTTCACAGTAGCAATGTTCTTTTCCGTCAAAACGGAAACTGGCCTACCCACTCGAGGGTAATTTTCAATTGACTCCCAACCATCATTAAAATGACATACCCACTTGCAAACTGTAGCATATTTTAAAGCACCATTCCCATATACCTTTTGCAAATCAACATGAATTTCTGTTGACGGAAACCCAAGGTGTGCTCGAATCTTACAATATACCCTCTGTTCAGAGATTTTTCCATCCATATTGAACGCTATATTTTACTATAGTGTATAAAACCATGTGTTGAAAATACCCAGCGCAGCGCGCACGTGGACCTCGTGCGCCGCATACCGCGATACCGTTCGAGAGAGGAATGATTTACGCAAGTTCTGTGTAAAAAATCGTGCAACTTCATAACAACGTTAAAAAGTTATAGGCTTACTCTACGAACTTAAAAAGTGTACCTCGTATAAAACAAGATGTATTCTTAAGATGTAAATGCCCCGGAAAAAGCATATATAGTGATAAAAGACTTTACATAATATACTTATGTAATATTAATGCAATATGACCAATTTGGACTTGTCCTAGAGTCAAAACTCTGGGGTTGTGAAATTTACAAATTTTGGTACATCTTTGTTTTCCTGAATATGCATTTAGATTTTGTAATATATCAGCAAACCCAAAGAAGTCTTTCAAACGATAGGAGGGCTGTTTGATATGTAATGTGTATTGTACCACAGCGTGATAACGCTTTGCACGATTTCGTGGATGATGATACTCTTGAATAGGTCTATTAAAAACCTTTTTAAGTGTTATAAACATGAGCCTTCAGCTCCACATAGTTTTCAACTTATAGTCATTTCAATATAGCCAGTGTTGTAAAAATGGATGGGAAATAGGTTGAGAATATTGAAGAAATTAGAGCTTATATAAAAGTTTGCACAAAACTCGGTCATTCGGTAATGCAGATTTTTACTGAATTGGTGGAAGTTTATGGGTCTGATAAGGTATCTTATGAGACAGTTCGTAGATGGAGAAAAAAATTTCTGACTGACACAGATGCAGCAAAATCTGGCTTTCCTGTGACTGTAACAGGCAAGACAAATGTCTCAAAAGTCAGGGAAATAATTGAGAGTGATGACAGGTATATGATACGTGATATTGCCAAAGCTGTTGGCATATCGCTATCATGGGTGCATTTCATTTTGAAGCATATTTGAAAGTATGAAACATTTCTGCCAGATGGATACCGCATATATTGACAGATGACCAAAAACGGGTACGAGTACAAACCACTAAGCAATTGCTCATAATGTTTCCCACATTCAATCAAAGACAATTTGCAAACATTGTTACTGATGACAAAACAGAAGTTCACTATTTCGAAAAAGTAAGAAAAATTGGAAACAAAATATGGCTAACTAAACATGGTAGAAGGCCTGTAGTTGCCAAAAGAACCATAAGCACAAAGAAGGTTCTTTATTGCATATTCTTCTCATGTGATGGTATAGCCGTACAAATTCCAGTGCCGAAGGGCAAAAGTATTACAGGTCAGTATTACCAAGATGTTATACTAAATAGGCTCAAGAAATATTATCATAAACAGCACCCTGTGTAAGGATTTAGGCATGTTCATCTAATTCATGATAATGCTCCATCACATACATCTCACTTGTGAAGTAATTTTTGAAGTCGGAGAAGGTTACTGTCTTGCCACATCCACCATACTCTCCAGATATAGCCCCATGCAACTTTTTCCTTTTTCCAAAACTTAAAAATGTTCTTATCTGGTTGTCTTTACAAGTCCCGACAAGTCTTTGACTTAGCCATCAGTCAGTGCCTCAGAGATCTACCTAAATCAGCATACTGTGACGCATTTCAAAAATGGATTCAGAAATTGAAATTATGCATTTCAAACCCTGGAGAATACTTTGAAGGGCTGTAATGTTCATTTTACTAATTGATTCGAATGCTTTTGAGATATTGTACAATACACATTACAAATCAAACAACCCTTGTAAGACAATAATCATTATCATAATTTTGGCCCTAGCCTTAAAACAAAACCCTTACCCTCTGAATCTTGACACTTACAATTTTGGTAAAGGGACTACCAATTCCATCAACATATCTATTTAGTTTCAATCTAGTATCCATAACATTAAAGATGATATTATTTAAATGTTTTACACATGTACACTATATACAGAAAGTTTGGTCACGCCCTGGAGTCAAAACCTCTACCCCTGGGATCAAGAAATTTATAACTTTGGTAGAGGCCTTCCTGCTCTATAAAACTATATATTTAGTCTTCCTTAAAGATATGCAGCTGCAGAGAAGATTTTTTAAAATTTGTCAATTTTTTGAAGTTTTTGCCCTGCCCCTATGGCCCAAGGGGTGCAGAGTTTTGAAAACTTACAATTTATGTCACCCTTGTCCAAAAGATGCTTCATTTCGGCCCCACTCTGATAACAAAACCCCTATTCCTGGAATCCAATTTTGGTGAAGGGCTCATTCTAAAATTTCAATTTAGTATCAATAGCACTAAAGATGTCCTTAAATGTTTTACATATAAATACTATACAATAAGTTGGCCCCACCCTGGAGTAAGAACCTCTACCCTGGGGATCATGAAAATTACAATTTTGGTTGAGAACTTTCCATTCTACATCACTTTTGCTTATGTGTGGTTGTAGAGTAGAAGATTTTTGAAAATATTTCAGTTTTTGGCAGTTTTTACCCTAACCCTAAGGCCCCCAGGGGTACAGGAGTTCTGAAATTTACAATTTATGTACTCTTTGTCCTAAAGATGTTTCATACCAAATCTGAAAAGAAATGGAATGGTAGTTATCAAGAAGTTAAATGTTCAAATGTTAACTCATGTTGCACAATGATGGACATAGACCAATTGCAATAGGTCACATGAGTTTACTCAGAAAATTTTGTTCTGCATATCTAAGCTAATTCTAATATTCAGCAACAGTTTAAAACAAGATGTGTTCATAAAACTTAAATGCCTTTGGAAGCGCCTTGATTTACATAATATAAATATGCAACAGTAACACGATATGACTAAATAAATTTGAACCTGTCTAAACTCAAAACCCTTGGGATGTGAAATTCACAATTTTGGTATATTCTTTTCCACTTTTTCCCTAAATATGCATTTTTCATACTGAATCAGCAAACTTAAAAATGTCTTTCAAATGATAAAGGATAACAATCACTGTAAAAATTTTGGCCTCACCCTGGAACCAAAACCCTTACCCCAGGATCATGAAATTTACAATTCTGATATACAACTACCTACTCCTTCTAACTATTTATTTAGTTTCCATCAACTGCATTTAAGAAGATATTTTTTAAATGTTTTACAAATATTCACTATATATAACAAGTTTGGCCCTGGCCTGGAGTCAGAATCTCAGAAAAGAACAGGAGAAAAACAAGAGCGACCATGGGCACATTACTCACCTGAGTCACCTTTGCCCACATTTAATGATTTTCCCTATATATATCCCCCCCCCCCCCCCCCCCCCCCCCGGGGCCTGATTTTAACAAAACTGAATCTGCAGTTGGCCAGAGAGCTGCCAAGTAAACTTATTTTCTGGTTCAGATATTTTTACCTATATTTTCATATGTCAAAATCTCATTCTTTATTATGGCAAAGCGGTTATTGAGGATATTTTTATGATTATCTCCCCTTTGAAGGGGGTATGGTCCTTCATTTGAACAAACCTGAATCCCCTACAACCAAGGATGATATGTACCAAGTTTGATTAAAATTAGCCCAGTGGTTCTGAAGAAGATTTTAAAGATTTTTTCCCTATATTTCTGCATTTAAAACTTTGATCCCCTATTGTGGCCCTACCCTACCCCCGGGAGCCATGATTTTTAAGAAATTTGAATCTGTACCATGTCCATAGTCACAAGCCATGTAAAAAAATGTACACTCCTCTCCCTTTTCACCAATGGTTCTCTGTATGAAAATTTTCTCCCTTCTCATAAATATGCAAGATGAGAATGATGCAGTTCATCAACCAATAGAATTCAAGCTTAGCCAGAAATTGAAGATCTGGTTTAGCATAGCCATGTTTAACTCAATAGTGGCTGTGGCCATGAAAACTTATGCTTTATACAACAAAACTTTGACAAGAAATCATATACCCCAACACATTTGTTAGTTGTTCAATGTCGAAATCACCATTTCTGTATACATACAGATTCTGTTTTGGTTAGCTTACAGAACAGGTGGAAGAACAAGAATTCCAATTGTTCAAGAGTAATTTGCTCGCATTCTATATACAGTTTAAATTTTTGACTAACCTGTGTTCAGAAGCTCAGCAATTGGCTGAAATGCATAATGCATACTTATGAGAAACAAGAAAATGTTCACACAGAGAGCCATGATTGAAAAGGGAAAGACATGTGCAATTCAGCTATGGCTTGCAACAAAGCACTATGTCAGGAAGCTGCCAAGTAAATTTAACTTTTCTGGCCCAGTGATTTCCCCTACATATTCGCATGTAAAACTCTGACTCCCTATTGTGGCCCCACTCTATCCATGGGCTGACCACAATTTTAACAATCTTGAAACTGCATTTTCTGGCTGACTGGTTCTTGAGAAGAATTTTAAAGATATTCCCCTATATTCACATGTAAAACTTTGATCCCCTATTTTGGCCCCACCATACCCTTAAGTTTTTTTTTAATTTTAACATTTAACAACTATTAATAACAGAAATTACTGAAAAAAGTGCGAAGAGAGGGAGCATATAAAACAAGCATTGAAGTTACTGTACGAAAGCACCACAGGAAGAGTGTGAGAAGGAAGCATAAAAATCAATGAAAAAGGGACCATAGAAAACAATGACAGAGGCAGCATGGAAAACAAGCAGTGAAGTGGAGGCAAGAAAAAGACAACACCATGGGGTGACAGAGTATTATTCAGAAGACAGACATTAAAATGCTACACAAGTAGATTTTTAAAACAACAGAACAGGTCGTAATGTTGAACGAACTGTTAAAAGACGACTTTTTTCAGATGGTTACAAAATGACATGTTGTTTCTAAGCGTATTACTATATCTCATGTGAACTGAGAGTTTAAAACACAGATTTGTTTGCAGAAATTAACATGGACAGTTTGTGAAAATTAGTCCAGAGTCATTTACAGTGATGAAATAAAAATCATGTTGGGAAACAATAACAAAATTTATGTTTGGAGAAAGCCTAATGATTTTTTACGACCTAAATGCGAATTTTAAGAGAAGGAGCACACCCGCCAGTGGTCCACTATGTTTTGGGGTTGCATTTTGTATCATAGAGTAGAGACCTAGTCACTAGTTGATGGTAATATAAACACTGAAAATTAAATTAAATTCTTGATGAAAATCTGTGGCCCATAGTTGCGCAGACTTCACAAACCTACCCTGCCAGGGAGACAATGCTCCTTGTCATATGTCAACAAGAGCTAATGAATGGAAAACTGACAATGCTATAGACACATTACTGTGGCCTTCCCAAAGTCCAGATCTAAACATCATTGAAAATGTCTGGAAAACTTTGAAAATCCTGATACAATGACATATTTCTGAAATTAAAAATGCTATATTTCTGAAATTAAAAATGCTGATGATTTGAAGCACATTGTAAAGATGTGAAAGTGTTATATGTGCCAGAGGCCTAATAACTAAATACTAAACAAGGTAACTATTATTTAATTATGATATTAAAAATCATTTTTATTGAGAGAATGCCATTTGTTTACATTGACGACACCACCATTTTGCGAACTCATTCATGGCCAAGTTGTGTTTTAAGCCTTAATTGTCAGTAATGACTTGACTCCAAAGAAAAAGTCAAATCAGTACATTCATATGTGTAATATTAGAATTGTTTTCATAAAATTGTTTTTCACAGATGAACTTGGCTTGAAATTCCTCACCTTCCAACTCTGTGTATGTAGGTGTCTACATCATGAGGGAAATCAAAGTTAATGACATTGGAAACGTTCTGAAAATCAATCCCTCTTGAGACTCCATATTCCTTGTCTTTCTTTTTAGGTCTACAATATCCAAGATTTCACTTATGCTTGGGCAATTAAAATTTCTGCATTTTCAAACATGATTGTAATAACACAACATAAATTACTTCGAAATTAGACATACAATTTTGTCTACACAGTCATATTTCAATGTTTAAAGTATTCAGAAAATATGAATATTGAAGAAGAGAGGGTAAAAACTGTATCCTTTAGTCATTAAATTGTCAGAGTATGTCTATATCTATATAAAAAATAAATTTCATTTTTGAAAATACATGAGAGCATGAATTGCAATGTGTCACAGCAGCATAGTTCATGAACATAATAGTATGCCAGCATGAAGCATTGCAGTTTATGCTCTCTTATATTTTCAACAAGCATGGGCCATAATATTCTAATTTTCTAGTTTGTTGGATTTCACTCAATCAGAAAGCTCAGAATTATTCAATCATATAACAACTGGTAAATGTTGGTTTTTTTGGCAGATGAAGAAGATTCACCAAAAATATTTTTGAGAAAAATCTGCTACCTTCGGTACTATCTGATACATTTGGTAATGGTACTATTAGTATCATTCTGATTAATTATCTTAATCTACTGCAATCAGTTTAAGTAAGTCAAGTTTACTTTTTCATTTTTTCCTTCTCATGGTCCTGTGGTTTGGCCTTTGGATCCATCAACAAGTTTTCATCAGAGGCTATGATGATGTCATAAAGTCCATCATTAAACTGGTTCACAATATGACATCTGTAACAATCACATGAGAACCAGATAACATCTTTATACTGCAATGGCTTTGATAAATTGTTTTGAACACTTTAAAGCAATATAAGCTGTCAAAATTGTTATTTTGGGGTCCCTAAAATTTAATCGAAATTTTGTAACATCTACCTTCTAATACCTGATTTTATCGATTAAACTTTTGACATGTTGTATTTTTTGCATTAAATGTAAAAATTGTTCGACAGTTGAAATTAAGTCTTCCCGTACCTTAATTTTTCCGGCATTATTTCCGTATGCAATGACCTAAAGTTGAACTCATTCGGCAAAATCAAATGCGCAAGCGCAATATTTCCGGTAAGCACGAAAGATGTCCGACACGAAAGGTCCGAAGCGAGTGAGAAAGCCGACTTTGACTGATTCGGGACGAAAAAGATATAAAAACATATAACATCGTTAACAATGCCAAAATAATGATGGTAACTAGAATTTTATCTCACCTCGCCATCCATATTTTAATGACCCGGATACAACCCGATCAGCATCAGAATCATTCGTGTCAACATCGGTTATCTTTGGGATTGTCGCCGACGATTAATCAGCTGCCGTTGTTAGGGTCAAACGGAATGTCGAGGAATATATTTTTCATCACGTAAAGGTGTGTAAACGATGCATAAGAGAGGGAATTTGATGCAGTTCTTTTTTTAAATCATATCAACGTTCATTTAACCTCTTTTAATGCCACTATAAAAAATTGCAATTTTGGCAGCTTATATTGCTTTAATGAGCTTGTGATACATACCTAGAATTAACTGGGAGTTCAGAGTTTAACACACAGGAGGGAATTGCAAACTGTTCCAGAAACAATTTTAGTCTGAAAATAATTTGATAGAAATTAATCAATGAATTTGTTTTCAGTGTTTCATGAACAAAGTTCTATTTGGTATTTAAATTAAAGACAGCAATATCACAGACAAAAACAGCATCATTCTGAATAGCAATTATTTGTTGAAGATGAAAGTACCTCTAATGATTTCTTTAAAATATACTATGATACTTCAAAAGTTTGTGTATGATAGCCATTACCAAACATCAGGTCAACTGAGGCATTTGTATTTTACTATTGCCAATTTGAAAATATAATTCCATAACCTAAATGATTTTCATAAGTACAGAAATGACACCAAATTGTTGAACTGTATAATTTGTCTTCTTTTGCAATTAAGTGGGTTCTTAATCATAAAGATTTCAAAATTTGAATTCAATTAATGTGTTATGATAAATTTATCTGAACATAAATATATCTGCAAGTTTCAATACTATTCCAACAAGAGGCCCACTGGCCTTATTGGTCACCTGAGTATTAGTTCAAAATATTACTAATCCCAAGGGCTACGAAACATAGAAAATATTTTCTGTTCTTAATATCTAAGTTAAATTCTGATATAAAACAAGATGTGTTCTTAAAACTTAAATGCCCTTGAAAGTACCTATACTGATGAAAGACTTTAGGTAATATAATATGCAACAGCAATACAATATGACTAATTTGGACAAATCCAAGAGTCAAACCCTGGGGCATCTTCACAAGCCAAGGGTTTCAGGCAAATACGCTCTCCACAAATCCTTGGCAAATTACGCCACAAAAACTGTGGCCCTTAGTGGTGACAACCAGCCAACATTCTGAATTTGAACTTTATAATCTAGCCAATCAGGTAATGGCTTTTATGATACTGTTCATTATAAATGTAAACAAGTATGGCAAAATCAACTGAAGAGTCTTTGAAGTAAAATTAATGACAAACCAATTATGTGCCATAGAGACACAGGTGCGAAAATATTGCTAGCAACAAAACAGGCAACATCAGCATGGTAAGGGGAAATTCCAGTTAATTTTGCACATTGATAATGTAAAGCATGATAATGATGCAAGTCTTGTAATATGGTTGACTTTTCAGCTTTAAGTGCCTGAACTTTGTTTTTAAGGTCATAGTCAATTTTCTCTTTACCTGTTTAGCTTGTTCAAGCACTCATAATAAAAAATATACTGGGACTGCATGATCGTCATTTTGACACAGGGTAGAATTGTAATTCAGAACTTCTGACAGTTGTTTGAAAACTTTAAATAAAACTGAAAAATTTACCCTATGATTTTTCAGTGGTAGTTGACCCCCACACAACCGACGAAGTTCCATTGTAGAGATCAACCCTGAAAGTTGCTAAACATCACACATGCTTGGCTTGTTGTCACTCATGTTTCTTTTGAATGAAAGCTATCTTTTCATTGATTCCAAGGTTGAACCCTGGAACCAGTGAAAACTTGGCCACAGTTTTCAGGCATAATCTGCCAAGGATTTGTAGAGAGTGGAGTGGACTGAAAACCCTTGGCTTGTGAAGATGAACCTTGGGTTGCAAAATTCATCAAAGGCCTGAAGGGCCACAAAGGCACCAAGTGCAATATCATATACATCAGGGTTCTAAATAAATTTAGAGGCAGGTGAAATTAGAAAAAAGTAGAAGATCTGTTTGAGTGTCGCAGGAAGCATTTCCTTATTTACAGGTACATGCATAAAGCATTAAAATCATGTGTAAAATGTCAGCAAAATGTGTTTATTTACTTGAAAATAAAAACAAAGGAGATCTTGGGATGAAGTTGCTAATCCTAACAAGTACATACCCCCGCCCCCCTCTTCCTATATAGTATCCCTTCAAGACTAGTTACTTTACAAAGGTTATAATCATTAACTTCAAACTGCAGACGAAAAATGTTGAAAAGAATATTACTTTTTTAGAGTGAGATTACTTGTTCATAAAAGTTATATCTTCTGTTCATGTATGATGTAACAATTATACGGTATTAAGTCTCTGTTTTCAATAATGTCTAACAATTTAAAAGTTCAATGTAATACGTAGAAAGGTTATAGGAATTCTGAATAAGATTTAATTCCCAATGAATGCTACCTAGCCTGGGTTTCTTCACAAAACCTGTTATTTTCTTTGCGATGCACATGCTACTTTTGTTTTGCTTAATAGAAAATCAGGATTGGGATTAACGAAAACAAAACCAGAAATTGTCTTGGTGTTTTTGGAATAAGCAACCGAACCACGACATTGCACAATTTCACCCCTATACTATCTATCTGTTTCTGCTAATCTGAAATAAGGATTCTTGATGAAACTACAAGACACTGGATATAACTGAAAACTAAATTTGAGCAGGTTATTTTGTAAGTATTTAATGATATCATGTGGCACAAATTTTGTGGGAGAAATCCGTTTCGTAGTAATTCATCTGCAAACAATCGTTATTTAACTATTGGGAATGACATAATAACAAATAATGACATCAACAACAGAAATGTTATTCTGCCTTTCAAATATCAATTAAATTCCATGTTTCAAAGTCTTGAATCTTCAGAAATGCTCAAAAACCAATTGGCACTATTTTGATTTCGTCCATTGAGATTGGCTGAAAGGCGGTGTAGAGGCAAAATCTGCATGATCGTGAGCAAGCTCGATGCCTTAACAAGTTTGGTATACCCTTTTGTACTTTTCCTAAATATGCATTTAGTTTCAATACTGTATCAGCAAACTTTAAGAAGTCTTTAAAATGATAAAGACAGTAATAACTATAATAATTTTGGCCCATTCTGGAACCAAAACCTTACCCTTCTAGGATCATGAAATTTACAACTTTAATACTCCTTCTAACTATATATTTAGTTTCAATTTAGTATCAATAGCATTAAAGAAGATATTATTTAAATGTTTTACACATGTTTTATACATGTACATTATAAAGACCAAGTTTCCCTGACCTGGAGTCAGAACCTCTACCCCAGGACATGAAATTTACAATTTTGGTAGAGACTTTCCTGCTCTACATCCCGACTACGCATTTAGTTTTCTTACACATGTGCAGTTGTAGAGAAGATTTTTGAAAATTGGTTAATTTTTGGCCGTTTTTGACCCACCTCTAACCCCCAAGGTGCTGGAGTCCTGAAATATACAATTTATGTCTCCCTTGTCCAAATGATGCTTTATATCAAATTTGAAAAGAACTGAAATGGTAATTATCAAGAAGAAGTTGATCAAATGCTGAATTTACTCAGGTGACCTAAAAATGTGTCTTGCCAATTTCCCCCATCTATTTGGCACTATAATTAAAGAAAAAACTTCAATTTCCAGACTCACAGACACTATCTATTTTAAGGAATGTGACATTGAACTTTTGGCTTTCAAGTTCATAATCTTGATTTTGTTGAGTTCTGACTTTAATTTCAGGTCCCCATGCTTATTCTCAAATTACAAAAAATCACAAAATCAATTATTCTACAATATTTATAACCCCTGCAAACCAAGTCCATTGAAAGGGAAGTTTGAAGAAATCATGGTATTTCTCTATTTTCATGTCAGTATGAATCATTATGCATACTTCAGAAACACTAAACTGACAGAAAGTTTGCTAATGAGCACAAAGTGTCTTGACCAGGCCTGGAGGTTATAAAAGTCTCTGAGTATATACTCTGTACTAAGCTCCAACTCATACTCAGTACTCCAAACCATACTCATATTCCACTCTATGTATAACTTTCGAGTATGCATATGACTTTGGAGCAAGGATTTTGAGTTTGAGTACAGATTACTTACTCTGTTTTATAACTTCAGTCCTGATTTCATGGGGAAAGAGTTTTTTGTTTGTGTGTTTGAGGAGGATTTAAATTCATGGATATATCTGATGCATGAAAATAATGAAAAATCAACCCCTCCCTGCAAAATTAACAAATATACAGTATTCATTGTTACATACAGAAAAAACTTCATATAGAAAAAAATACATGGGGAAAAAGCAGAAGAAAGGAATATACATTTTTTAAAATCTAAAAACCTTAATATACATATAGCAGTTCCTATAATAATAAATGATTATAATATTTAATAACATTATACAGTGCACTTACTTGTAACATCGGTTGACCTCATTCACAAATATAATGGACTTCCCTTGAAGTAAATTCAATTTCAACAGAGCATACACTAGGGTAAATTTATCCTGCTCTTCACATCTAAAATATCAAGCTTTCAGTGAACACCATTTTTAATGTAAATTCCATTTACAAACATTATACATATGTATAATCTTTTCCACTGATAGTTGAGATGTATTGAGCATTTCATATACTGTTACATTAACTATACTAAACAATTCAAAATTTCATAAAACAAGTTAATGTGTTTAAACACGGTTTAATACTGTTATACAAATGTTGGAATTGGAGTAAGTGTTTACAAGATATGCACTGATTGTACTTGCATGAAGAAAATCAATATGACTTCTTTAATGATATTTTGATCTGACTTGTTCTCCTGCCTCATATTAGTCACGGTCACCTTGAATATTATAAGATCAAACATCCTTTAAAAGAATTTTCAATGTGTAAACTCTTGATAATTTACTCACAAACTGAACAAATTTGCTAAGTACTTTTATGTGAAGTAAGTTTTATGTGAAGTTTGTGAATAAAATGTCAAGAGTTTATGCATTGATAAATTCTTTAAAAAGAGTGTTTTAACCTTATAATTCCAATTCATTCCAAAATATTTTTCCTATCAAGGCACTCTTATTTTCAAACTTCAAATGTTAGAACTAATGCGTAAGAATACATCATTTGAAAAAATAATTTGCGATTGTGGAAACCCTTGCGAAATTTAATGAGTAAACATTTACATATTCAATTTTAACTATATGATTTGTATGGTAAATAATTGACGCACTAAAAAAGCATGTTCTTGGATAACAAACAGTTAACTCATGTATGACCTTCACATTAGGTTTAGTTAAAGTGAAAGCCAGAGACTTGGAAAACCGAGCTCTGAATACTGTCAAATTGCTATACTCACATCTAATATTTAAAGAATATGGTTGCTAACTGACTGCACAATGGATGCAGTGCATTCTAAATTGTTTCTGTTGAATGTTGAGAAAGTGAACCCCCTGATAGGAAAACATTATTTTGAACATTATGAGGATTAAACACTCTTTTTAAAGAATTCATCAATGTGCAAACTTTTTGACATTTTATTCGCAAACTTCACATAACAGTGCTTTGTGCTGTTCTTCAGTTTGTGAGCACTTTTATGTAAAGTTTGCGAGCAAAATGATCAAGAGTTTACACATTGATAAATTCTTTAAAAGAATGTTTAATCCTATATTTTATTATATACCCATCAAAATTCTGATTTCACAGAGTGTGATTTCCTGGATCACCACACTGTGGTTTTCTGAATCTATATCACCACTCTCTGAAACTGATGACATCACAATGCATCAGTGTAATGGTTTTTGTGGAAAATATCAACTGTGTAACAAACAAAATTGCATACACAAAAAATAATTTAACAATATGTTTGTGTTTTGTTGATTTGGAATGAATTTGATATCTTATTAATGTGGATTTAAAAAAACATAAGGGGGTATACAATAATTTATCATTACCACAGTAACTTGATCCGAAGAGTTGGATCATGTCTCATTGACAGGCTTGGATCATCAGATGAAACTTGACACTTCACGTCTCTCTGATCTGATGAACTGCACTTGTCAACGAGATGTGATCCAACTCTTTGGATCAAGTTACTGTAGGAATAACATTTATATATTTACATTTATTAACATTTATATATACCAAAAGTCACAGGGGGACAGGTCAGGGCTGTATGGGGGATGATCTAAGACATCGAGCCCAGAAAACTGTGACTGTCTTGGTCAATAGGAAATAAGTTAGGCTGGTTACTTATTGACTCATCCTCATGAAATATTACTCTATAGGGACTAATTCAAGATTTCCCCCAAAGTTTTGTTTTTCATTTTTAATGATCAAAATATACATACTGTCTAATGTGTTTACAGGTTTCACAAAAAATAGATAATATTATACATTATGAAATAAGATCAATATAGAGTATTTATTTGTTGTGTAAACAAAGATTGTGTTATGTTATTGTTTACAAAGTTTTGAAAATGCATTGCTATCAATCAAAGTTTATGATACATATCACATTTCAAGAAGTCTTTTGGTAAAATGTGTCCCCAAATCCCCAAATTGAAAGTACTCCAAATTACACCCTCCTCCCCTCAATGTACTGTATGGTATGGAGGAGAAAACATGATCAGGAACATAGGCATAATGAACTGCACTTTGTGCATTAAGGAAAAGATGGAGAAAAGATTCAAAATCAATGTGATCAATGTCATTCACATACATAGTACAAAAATAATGACCATTATGATTAATTACCAGTAGGAAAGTGCAGTTCATTAGCTTATAACTTCTGTGTAAATCTTTAGAGGTGACTGGAGTGCTATGTCTGTACTATGATCAGTAGATAAAGGTTCAACATTAACGCTTGTCTGGTACCAGTGGAAAAAAAATTTGGACAAGTGAATATTGCTGGGCACTTGTTCGATTGGACAAGGGTTTCTTCTTGTTTTTTTTATTATTTTGTTTTATGTGTTTTGTTTTATCAATTGAATAAAATCAAAAATCAATCAAGCAAGTATAAAATGGGCTATATTTTAAGTAATACAGTTTTCAAGTTGACAATATTAGATCTTTTCGTACAAGTGAAGTTGAAGTTCTGGCAAGTGAATATCCTTGTCCGAGTGGACAAGCAGGAAAAAAAGTTAATGTAGAGCCCTGTAGATACTGTAAGAACACACAGGTTTTAAATGATCTACTCAGCATAACTTTTATGTATTGATTTTATTTATAAAAATGCTTACACCATCATGTTTTATGCGGTTTTAAATGAAGGACAGAATGTTTAATTGTTAAAATTTCTTGTTGTACTTTGACATTTCATCTTTAAATTTTAGCGCACAACTTAATTTAGTGCAATCATATGTCTGCACTAAATAAGTCATGTGCTGAATATTCTCGTTTTACAGTATTCTATACACCACACATCATTTAGAATTATTCTATACACCACATATCATTTAGAAGTCAATCTATTTTCAGTGCATTTGACCAGTTAAACCAAAAATCAAATTCATATAATTCTAAACTTTATACTGTTTCTAAGCAAAGTTACTTTGCAGTTCATTGTTATTGCAAGTATTAAATATCTCAATGAATAATATGAAGCATGAAGATCCCTAAAGATTGAAAATACATCTAACAGACTATTCAACTTCAGCAGGTTTCTCTGTTACTAGTCTTTTGGACAGATTTAAATGATCAGATTTTGACGTACTTTATATGATACTGAGTCAGTTGTGATGCCTCTGGTAGTTGTGATTCTTCAAGTTTCAAGATCACCTACAAATGTTTTACATTGAGAGAACACTTATAGCATATCAGCTAATTTCAAAATTGATAATAACCACAAAATATAACCTCCTGAAAATTTTCACAGTACTCACAGCATTATGGAGAACCATCCTCTTCAGGGCACGGACATCCTCACTCAGCGTGGCAGACATCAGGAAGGCTTGGTAAATCCTAGGGAGGTGACTGATAAAACACAAAACATACTGTATAACTGTATTTATTTTTGCTTATTAAAAATTTTGAGTATTTGGAGCTTATGCACAACCAATATATGACATGTATATAAATGTCTGTAGTGCAACCATATATTAGTGCTCTTGGTTAAGTGTGTGTGAATCTGGATCCATAACCATAAATTTGAATGAAAAATTAGATTTTGTACATCCGTGGCTTGTGAAAATCATACTATTCTAGTTTGTTAAAGGAATTAAATTAATAGCAAAGTTTGGTATTGGGTCAATACATAATTTAGTGCAGATTAAGTTTTAGTATAAACTGCAAAGCACTTTATTAAAAGGATAATCTACACCAAGTTTTGTTATGACTCTTGTGTAATACATTGTACTTGATTGACACCTACATATATGTCTGACCTAGACAAGATTATGGACATACTATATTTAGAATGATAAATAAAATCTTTTGTGTTACGTAGTAAATTGAAAAATAATTGTCCTAACAACATGTAAATAATATTATGGAAGTGTTTCTGTTTAACAAGTTTAAGTTTCTTAAGTTTAAGTTTGTTATTTGAGCTATAGCCAATGAGATTTCAGTATCTGGTAAACATGTTTGATTATAGAGGGTTTTGATTGAGTGTTCACTTTCTAGCGCACGCTCCCACGATCAAGTTGAATTTATTAATATTTTCTTATCTTTATGTATTTATTGAAAATTTTAAAAGGTATGCATATTTAATAAAACAAGAGTGAGGTTTCAGCACTCATTTTTGCTTACTCCACAATATTGCCATGGGCATGGAAACACAGGTTTCCATAGGATTTTCAAAATTTTGTTTTTTATCTATGTTTTTTTCTGGGGGAGGCTTAAAGAAATAAACCTAGAGTATTTATTGGTATAAAAATGCAATTATATATATCAATGCTGTTTTATTTGCATGTTTTACTACGATGATGATAAAATAAACCTAGAGTATTTATTGTTATAAACACTCAATTATATATCAATGCTGTTTTGTTTGCATGTCTACTAAATAAATCTGGCATCAACTGGTATGGTGCACTGTATGCAATTTATGTTTATATTATAATTATTACAAGTATGATTTGCCATGATTTTCACAACTTAGGTAGAGGGCCACATGGGCATCATAACTTTGTATTCAGTTTTTCTCAGGCCAAAATAAAATTATAGTTTGTTTGGAATTGCTGGCCGCCTCATTAAAATTATTCTCGCTGGAAAAATTTTATTGACAAAATTATTTATTTTTTTACTGTTGTAAAAAGTGTGTAATTTTCTTCGCTTGTAGTTAAAAGTGTTTAGTTCTTAACACAATATTTAATCTCTGACCATTTTGGCCCCACCCTCATACAAAAATCCCTACCTCCTGGGACCATGAAACTTAAAACTTTGGTAAAGGCTTCCTGTTCAGTATCCAATTATCTATTTAGTTTCAATTTGGTATCAATAGCATTAAGAAGATTTTTTTTTTATATGTTTTATCCATAAATACCATATACCAAGATTGGCCCCACCCTGGGGTCAGAACCTCTACCCCAGGGATCATGAAATTTACAATTTGGTAAAGGCCTTCCTGCTCTACATTATTATTTGTTTAGTTTTTCTTACAAATGTGCAGTTCTAGATAAGATGATTTTTGAAAATTGGTCACTTTTTGGCAGTTTTGACCCTGCCCCTAGGGCCCCGGGGGGGGGGGGGGGGGGGGGGGGCAGTAGTCCTGGAATTTACAATCCATGTCTGCCTTGTCCCAAAGATGCTCCATACCAAATTTGAAAAAAATTTGAATGGTAATTATCAAGAAGTTAAAAATGCTCAATTGTTAACGCACAGTGGATAACAGACGAAGACCAATTGCAATAGACCAATTCTATGTCCAGGGGCCATAGCTCCTTCAAAAATTTTGGAACTGCATTCCCCTTGTAATATGCAAGCTGTGATCTTTCTTTGTACCAAGTTTCATTAAAATCCACTCATGGGTTTAGGAGGAGTTATGAAGACAAAGTTAAGGAGACAGACAGACGGACAACAGTGGTATACTCCCACATTTTATGCGAATATATATGAAATGCATGTATTACCTGAGAATTCCCTTAACATCATCCTCATACCCAAAGGAGAAGAGTAAATCAGCCTCATCAATAATCAGCAGTTCTAATGACTGTTTAAGGTTAAGGTTACCAACTTTAATGTGTGCCAGGGCGCGAGTGGGTGTAGCAACAATGACATCTGGCTTCTCCATCAACATGGGTCTATAAAGTAACAACAGAGGACACACATTTCACTAATTTCAAACAACACTTGAGCAGGCGACCATTCAAATGATTTGATTGTAACATTTAAAACAACAATGTGTTTACAATATACATATAAACACCCACACCCACACACATTTATATTTCAGTGTTCCTAGAATACAAAATAAAATGCTTCTACATATAAATAAATATTGGAAATATCATAATCATAATGATGGAACAGCATTGGCCAGAAAATTACCTTTGAACCTTTAGGTACATTTCCTCTCACAAAGCTGAGACATTCTCAAACAAAGTGGGACTTTTCTTAAGTGTGACATCTACTTACAAATAACACATTAAACCACCCAAACTTTGTCCACATTAAGATGTGCATGTGACATTTTTTCAGAAGTGCTCTGACACTTCCAAAAATTTACATGTAGTTGAACTTTCTCATTTTTTCCCCATCTTTTGAATAGATGGTACCTTGTGTAATTAGCTCCTCTCACACCTTTAGGCCGACATTCTCCGAAGTTTGAACAGTTGTTATGGACACATTGAAGACGTGCACATGACTTTTTGGAAGTCCTACGACATTTGAAAAATTTACATGTAGTTGAACTTCATCATTTTTTTTTAGCATCTTTTAAATAAATTGTGCCTACTTTGTGTAAACAACTCCTCGTGCAGCTTTGACTTGGCATCCTTCAGACCTTGTGCAGTTGTTATAGATACATTGAAGATGTGCAAGTAACTTTTTGAATTTACTCTTACTTTTTAAAAGAAAAATTACAAATAGTTGAATTTTGTCATTTTCTCTGCACTCTGTGGATAGATGGTACCTAATTTGTGTTTTAACACCTCTAACAAGCTTCCCAATAGACATTCCTCAAAATTCAACATGGTAGAAAATGTGTGATACTACCCTCTCTATCATAGATAACATATTTTAAAGCAGCCCAGCCATTTCTTTTCTTGAATTGATTTTTTTTTCAAATAAAGGGGCAAATCTCCTGCAAGAGAACTTCAAATGGATCAAAATTGCAACATGATTTAGTGACTCACAAAGAAATCCCATAACAAGTTTCTACTTGATATATGACAGAGAAATGAAAAAAGAAACAGAAAACCCCGAGTGGACAGATGAATGTAGAGACAACACTGTACCATAATATGTCCCAGGGCACATGAAAATTAAAATTTCCTGAGAATATGCACATCTATACAGTATGTTCTTATGAACTACAAATTTTCATGAAATTTGTTATGCAATATCAGAGTAGTTGCATTGAAAAGAACAGGACAGATGGATGCCAAACTTCTAAGCTCAAAAGGTGCATAACTCTTAGGAAAAAACATGAAATAAGAATTTTCTGTAAAAATGCAAATCTACACTGTATGTCCATATCAAATACAAAGTTACATGAAATCCTGTTTAGTAATTTTAGTAGAGTTGACTTCTAATTTTAAAGAAGCATAACTAGAAATGAGGCCCATGGGCCACATCATTCACCTGAGTCACCTTGGCCCATATTTAAAGATTTTGCCTATATATCTGCATGTAAAACTTTGGTCTTCTATTGTGGCCCTACCCTACCCCAGGGGCCATGTTTTAACAATCTTGAATCTGCACTAAGTCAGAAATCTTCCATGTAAATTGGAACTTTTCTGGCCCAGTGGTTCTTGGGAAGAAGATTTTTAAATGACCCCACCCTATTTTGACATTTTTGTGATTATCTCCCTTTTGAAGGGGGGCATGGCCCTATAGTTCTGGAGAACAAAATTTTAAAGATTTTCCCTATATTTTTGAAATTTTGATCCCCTATTGTGGCCCCACCCTATCCCTGGGGTCCATGACTTTAACAGACTTTAATCTGCACTGTGTCAGAAAGCTTCCATGCAAATTTGAACTTTATGGGCCAGTGGTTCTTCGGAAGAAGACTTTTAAATGACTCCACCCTATTTTTGCATTTTTGTCATTATCTCCCCTTTGAAGCTTTACATGAACAAACTTGAATCTCCTTCACCCAAGGATGATTTGTACCAAGTTTGATTGATGTTGGCTTACTGGTTCTGTAGAATAAGGTTTTCAAATTTTGTCAGTGTTTTTTTGGAGAAGAATGTTGAACAAATTTGAATCCCCTTCACCCAATGATGCTTTTGCCAAGTTTGATTGAAATTGGCCCAGTGGTTCTGGAGAAAAAAATGAAAATGCGAAAAGTTTACAATGCTGCCACCAACAACAAAAACGACGGACAATGGAAGGTTTTGATCAGAAAAGCTCACTTGAGTAAAATTTGATCATTTGTTTGTGAAAATCAATGACATATGGCATTATGTGGGGTTGGCAATATAACAGGGGGTGGGGGTGTTAACATGGGAAGAAATCTGTTCTTTAGAATTTTCAGTCAATATGGGAGGAAGCACTGTATATGGTTTGACATCAACTGTAGAATTCATTTAGGTCAGCTTTATCAACATGCACTGGCACACATACACACATGCACGCACAAACACAGCTCTATTGCATATATAATTATGAGAGTTTTAAATACTGTATAGAGGGGTTTTTCTGTGGGATGATAAATTTGACTTATTTTAGCGGTTATATTGCTTTCCACCAAATTTATCTTGCCAAATATGCACCCAATTGCGACTTCAGTATTTGCCAGAGAGATAACCCCTTCTTGTCTGCCAAAATTTATTCCACTAAAATTATAAATTATTAGTATATTTTTGAGTTAGCAAATTGCCAAATTTTAGACCCACAGAACCCCCCCCCCCCCCCCCCCCCCCCCCGATATATATGATATATATGGTATCAGCTTACTTTTGTGTAGAAAGAGACACTTGAGGTGAAATGTCAAGAACTTTAACTTCTCTAGAACAACTTGATGTCAGATCCTGAAATTACAAGGTCTTGTATAAATTAACATACTCCTAACTATGATATTCCATCGAACTGACAATTCAAGTAAAAAAAAAAAATTATTGATACACTGATTTCACACTGGAATCCTCACCATTAGGTTTTTGTAGGCCTGTTGGCATAGTTCTTTGGTGGGTGTCAACACCAGAGCTTTAACACACTGTTCTGTACCCAACTGAAAAAAAGTGAGTGACTCAAGTGACCTAAAGACATGCAAGTTGCAAACGCTGCAGGTAAAGAACTGGTGCAGGGACACCTATCTACCTCCATGACTATGGATCCATGATGATAACCGATGTGGAATACTTTTAAAAACAACTCATAATAAGCTCAGCAGACTGGAACTTTTGTTCATATTTTAAAAGAGATATTTCAATATTCAATATTTCAAACAAGAGGTACTGTGAGCACTGCTCACTAAGAATACCCCCTGCTCACCCCAATCTGACAAACCCAAAGGGTGCTCCTCTGACCTTTTGACCCCAAAATCAGTAGGGATCATTTTCGTCCCAGGGGTAGTCCATATGTGTGATATGGTGACTCCAGGTGAAGGGATAACACTCAAAGCCTGGAAACCATTTTACTATTTCAATGTCCAGTAGTATTTGAGAATCAAAGTAATTTGTATTTGATTATCGAATTGAATATTTGGTATATTTTCGATTCATAATCAAACATAATCAAGAATATACAGAGAATTCAATTTAGTTATATTTCATTCACTCAAATAAATAAATCAAACACTGGTGTTACTTACTGCAGTTGTTTAGTAGTATTAAATACCAAGCAACAAGGTAACAGTTTTATTTTCAATAGATTTAATTTCTGAATTAATTAATTTTTTCTCAACTGAATCATTAGCATTTTGACTTTTGTTTTGGTCCACTTTATATATTTTGTAGCCATGATGTTTGTCGAGATGGAATTATGAGTTGGTCAAATTTCCTATGCTAAAGGAAATATAATGTACATGTATATAAGAAAAATCATAATAAACTTCATCTCCTCAATAATGAAATAGAAATTATACATATACACTCAATCAAATTCATTTGAACTAAAAACTAATAAGCTTGATTAACCATACAAAAAAATTGCATCATGCCTACAAAGAAACTGTGCAAATGTCAATTTTCTGTTTAAATCTGTCTTTATTTGCATAGTTTACAAATCACTGCTTCCATTTCTAGTTGTGTTTGCTACGTGGTCCTTTGATTTCAAAATACTTCCTGACAACAGAACATGTTGTACTGGAACACGGCACAGGTGATTGTTCCATAAACTTCACAAGCTATACTATGAATATGCTGTGTCATTGACCATTGTATGTTATTTAAATTTAGAGTTATCTCCCATTCCAGAAATAAAAAAAAACAAAACAAAGATTAATTAACACTGGCACAATAAATGTTTACCAACTATCGATGTCAGATTTCAGCTATCGATTGTTGGTAGCAATCTAGCGACGATTTTTCAATGGTCGGCAACTACCACTGAATCACTAATGTTCAGTACATTTGACTTTTGAACTTTGGACCCAAAAATCGATAGGGATCATCTTCGTCCCATGGGTAGTCCATATGTGTGGTATGGTGACTCTAGATGAAAAGGATAACACATAAGAACCCAGAAACCATTTGCTATTTCATGTCCAATACTCTTGACCTTTTGACCCCCCAAAATCAAAAGGGATCATCTGTGTCCCATGGGGAGTCTGTATGTATGGTATGTTGACTCTAGGTGAAAAGGATAACACTTTAGAGCCCAAAAACCATTGTGTCTACAAACCGACCTGATTCCAGTATACCCCCTCTCCTCCCACAACTTTGTTGCAGGGGTATAATAAACCAACATTTTAATACAAAATAAGCAGTATTTCAAAATAACCAATTTCAATATCAGAGAAGCTGTAAATACATCCCAAGGGCATATTCATAAACCTTTTAGCAGTACTTTGATGACTGCATCTGGAGTTCCAAATCAATTAAATAGGTGTCATCTTTCTCCACTGTTCAGTATTCTGATCATGGGCTACAAAGGTAAATCACTTATGGTTAAAAAACACCAAACCTTTTAAAAAGCAATACCCTGTTGATGACCTTTGGCCTTTTCATCCCTAATCAATCTGAATCATTCTATCTCATTACAAATCACTACTGTACTACATATATTAGATTGAACTATTTAACAGTAGTTGATGTAAAAACAGTTTTTAAAACTTCTTAACTGGACAAGAAGATTCCAATATACCACTGCACTTCATTTGCAGGGGCATACAGATAATTCAAGAATAATACCTGCATTTGAATTTTACCTGTTTTGCTGTGAGTATTTTCTGGATGACAGGGATACAAAATGCAGCTGTCTTCCCAGATCCAGTCCTTGCTCGTGCTAAAATGTCTTTTCCTTCTAATGCTAATGGAATGGCTTTTTCCTGTATTGGTGTTGGCTCAGACCAACCCAGGTGAGAAATAGCCTGCAATTATGATCTGGATTATAATTTCTACCAAAATCCCTTCACTTCATGAGATCCAAAATTCTCAAAAAGCTTTATATGAAGTATGAACTTCTACAGTGCCTATGCTACAATTTCATGACTCAGTTGAGATTTTAAGCACCTCTGATTTTCTCTAAATGACCATGGCTCATATATGTTTATTACATACTTTTACTGATTTTTTTTCCCTAGATAAATGTAATATGATAAAACTGTATTTCCCTGAGAATGCACTATTTCCCTATCTGAGGACTACTCTGTGCAAATCAGTGCTACTCCCTGGGACTATTCCCTCATTAATATTTTTAACCAATCAAAACGCTCAATAGGCAGAATGTTCCAAGAATCTGTAATGTTAATAGCAGACATCAGAACAGACCAGCAGCAATGATGGTGGGTGGGAGGTTTGGTAGTATTTTAAATCATCATTCTGGTTTAATTGTAAAAGTTTCAGAATAGGTAATTGGGAAATAACAAAGAACAAGGGATGTTATGGGCAAAAATCAGCCTCACTTCAAAAACAGAACATATCTTGCATGTAGAAAGGTGACTATTTTCTTGTTTCAGTCATATATAATATTTACCATTGACTTGCTGCTGATTTTAGACAACAATGTTTTAATATTGCAAAGTTAACTCTGCATCCTCCCATGGTCTCAGTTCAGAAGATTCAGTCTTCTGATCCTCCTAAAATCTAATATCTTCCTAACACTTAGTTAACTTTTTATAACAAAATGTTCATTGAGAGATGAATTCAAAAAGTTTTGTCAAACAGGGTTTGAGAAACTCTAGGAAATGATGAATGTAGTATCTGGCATTGGATCCTCCATTGAAACACATGTATAAAGTTGTAGATTTTCAGAGATTTTGTCATTTTTTTCAAAGATTAACAGGAGTACCACAAACGGTACATATGTCCGTGAGAAGGTTATATGGGGTGTCTTTATTACAAGATGTTTATTTTTTTATTAACAAACATGTCTACAATGCCATGATCAAGTTATAGAACTGTACTTAAAACAGTATCAGCTTTGACATACTTTTGTTTTGTAACATGAATAAAGGAAGGTCAGTAATGCACTATCTGGTCCTTTAAGGAGACACTACAGCTCATTTTGCTCCAAAATCGTAAAATGATAATTTTCTTAGAACTTTTTTCTAATTTTGTTGCATAGTTGAATGTATAAACTTCGCAAAAAATCACGCATTTTGAAAGTTGAAAATTCTCGTTTAAATGCAAAAATTAATACTTTTTGAAGGCCCTTTTTTAACAACATTGAGACTTCCTCTTTTGGTCTTCGGACGCATGCGCACGGAGGGTAAAAAATCCTGTGAAAGTTAGCATACAATGGCTAAACCCAGAATTTTGACAGATTATGTGAGAAAAGGGTTAAAATTGAATGAGATACAACACATACGCACACTAGAATTTACATAGGGATATCACTATGACCCTGTAGAAACAAGACACACATGCAGGGCTTTAAGAATAAGTGCTATTTTTATCAAAACATTATTTGGTTAATGGGGACAAGAAAGGTTTTCTGTTATAACAATGATTTATAATTACTTAATTATAAGAAGCAGGAAATAATCCCATATTCGAGAAGCTAGTGTGGACCCTTTTAAGGGGTATTTAAATAAGGTTTTACACAACACGTGTTGTCATACTGAATCACGTGATGTAAAATGTCCGAGTCAGAATGAAGAAACCATTGAATTCTGGATGATCTTTAAGCACGTTTGAGAGCAAATTAATGAAACCATTGAATTCTGGATAATCTTCAAGCACATTTGAGAGCAAATTAATGCATCCTTAATGTTCAAAATTGTTAGTATTGTTATGATTGATTGTTTGTTTTACGTCCCGTCGAGAATTTTTCACTCATATTGAGACGTCACCAGCTATAGGTGAAGTACCACAAATTTAGACCTATGCTTAGTGCTCAGGGCCGTAGCAGTGAGGGTTCTTTAATGTGCCAATGCCTACTGCAACATTGTTGCGATTACAAAGTGTCTCTGGGACATATATTGAATGATTTGTTTCATACCCTTTGTTAGACTGTCATTTTTCATACTAACTTTAACTACGAATAATCCAGTTTACCTATTTTCGACTAAGGGCTCACAGTGGGTGTGGCCGGTCAGCAGAGGATGCTTACTCCTCCATGGCACCTGATCCTACCTTCGCTTTGTCGGAGGTCCGTGTTGCCCTACACTCGAACTTGTATATGTCTTGGGGATTTATGATTACGATTTACACATTGTTTATTTCGCCATTCGATATCCGAAAGACCTGTGATTCTCACTTCTAAATGATTTTTATTATTTTATTGATACATGTTTTAAAAAGCACTTGATTAAAATGTGCAAAATGAGATGTAATGCCTCTTTAAATTTGATATATGGGTTTGAATCTTACAGAATGAATTTTTTTTTTTATAACAATAAAATGTATATTTACAAGAGTTTATGTAAAATCTATTACATCATCTCAATATTATATGAATGTAATACTTTCCTTTTATTATGAATTTTTGGGGTTCTCAAACTTCCTTAAACCTCCCTCATCAACCTTGCAATACACACATCTTCAAGTTGTTTAAAAAGGCCCTAGCTTTAAAACTGTGAGAGGAGATAGAAGGACAAATCATGCACTCATTTTTTCCAATATTTCCTCAAAACTAAGTTCATCAACATGTTATTTTCTCAAAACTTGAAGAAATTAAAATCCTTGCCACATGCACATCTTCAATACCCATACAAACACTCTGCAAAAGAAGAAGGTCCTCACTTGAGAACTAAGAAGAGTTAAATAGACAAATCATTTACCCTCCTGGTAACATTTCCTCAAATCTGACTACGTTCATCGTGTAATTTTCTAAAAAATTGAAGAAAATCAAAATCCTTGCCACATGCACATGTTCAATACCCATACAAACACTCCATAAAACAAGCATTATGTGAGTATTAAAATGGATCAAAATTACCAAAATATGCCCCATCTAAAGATGGACATATAAAAAGAATTGCAAAGGGGGGCGAGTATGGCTCGCGTTCAACAGTGACAAATGAAATACAATGTTTGCATTGACAATACTAGTACTACAAGTGAGAGAGATTTACCAAAGAAGAGCTAACTAAATATCATTGATGGGTCAACAAAGTCTGCTTATTTGATTATTACTGATCATGAAAATTTCATTCTGCACCAAAGAGGGTGAAGATTTCAACACCTGAAAATGATGCTGAGAAATACCAGCAATCCGGATTGTAGACAAAAACACTAGTGACAATGAATCAGTTTATTAGGAAGATCAGTAACGGAGCTTAAATTTCAAAACAAAATGACTTCATTGAAAAGAATCATCCTACATGAGATAATTATCATGATACTCATTTATAACCATTGACTGTTACATTGTTCCCTACATTGCACAAAATCACTACCTACTTTCCTACTGTGGGGATCCAGGTTAGAATAGGTCCCCAGTATCCCTTGCTTGTTATAAGAAGCGACTAAATGGAGCGGTCCTTTGGATAAGATGGCAAAAACTAAGGCCCCATGTCACAGCAGGTGTGGCCTGCTAAAGATCCCTCCCTGCTTAAATGCTGCAAGTGTCGAGCATAGGCCTAAATTTTGCAGCCCTTCACTGGCAATGATGACATTTCCAAATGAGTGAAAACTTCTCGAGTGGGACGTTAAACAATATAAAATCAACCAACTGCTTTCTATAGTACAGACAAAAACATTGTGAACTTTGATGAAGCACAAACATCACAATGAGAAAAGTATACTCATGCTAAATGCAATAATTTTCAACTGAAATAACAACACATGTCACTGACATTATTTACGGTTTTCATTAAGAATGATAACACACCAGAGAAATATCATACGTAAGTTGGAGATATGTACAATATTTTGAAACTGAAAACTCAAAATTATTTTATTTAGTTAACAATGCAATTTTAAGAGAAAATAATCTGGGAAAAAAAATTAAAACCTGTGCTTGATTTGAACAGATCAGCAGTCAACACATTAACCTAAAGAGTTACCCAGGTAGGTAATATTAGATTTAAGGAGGTACTCTACATCGTCATAATGGTTGACTTCCTTTAAAACCATGAATGAAAATATAGATATCATGAATATTTGTCTATCAATTTCAAAATTCAATGCCTAGCTGAGTAGCTCAAAAGGTTAGCACATCAACTGTTGAACTGTAGATTGCATGTTTAAGTCCAGCAGGGGTTTTAAATTTTTTTCCAGAATACTTTCTATTAAAACTGCATTTTTTGACTGAAGTAAATTTGAAAGTTTTCAATTTCAGTTATTGTAGATATCCTCCATTTTTATCCACATCAAATTTGTCCGGTGTAACATAACTCATTAAACAGTCTGACTGATTTGAGCTACAGAAAATGTAACCAAAATCGGTTACAAATTGTGCTTGCAAGAGTTGTCTTTCCTTGGAAATTCCAGTGAGTGACCAGTAAAATCATTAAAAAAAAAATTGCAAAATTAAGTCCAAATTTGAATTCTTTGTGTAAAATGAAGCTTAAAAACCATTACAGAAATGGGAATGTTCATCCTAATTTTTTTTTTTTTAAGTATAATGAATTTTAGTTACTTTCTCTTAATTTCACATCTTTCAAACCTCTTGCCCAAACAATTCTAATTGATACACAGATACGAAATTTTGACAATTTACTCTATAAAGTCTCCTGAATTCAGAAAAATTGTAACATCCCATGAGAAAATTCTGCAAGCATGGTTAATTTCCAATTAAAAGTGGGCCACTGAGGGACATATTTCACTGATTTTACATCTAAAAAGTCAAAAATTCTATCTCTCCACCAACACTTGATTCCACCTTTGCAGACATAATGAAACTTCTGGTACATTGAAACATGGAAATACTTCAGGCCTTTGCAAAAAACTGCAAAATATGAATAAATCCTGTTTAAAGTTGACTTTTCAGAGATCATTGGAAAGATACGAAAAGTAACGATTTTACATTACATTTTTCCATTTATAACTATTTTCAGTTATGCCACTAACTGTTAGGAGGAATATACAAGCATTGCTGATATTTGTATTTTCATTCATGTTTTAAAAGGAAGTCAGCCATTATGATGATGTGTTACTCCTTCTTCAGGGTGCAGACTTTAGTCCAGTTCTGAATCACATTTTCATTAACAATTGTTGGCAGTATAATCTATGAAATAACTTAAAGGTTTGTATCTTCTTGTGACAAGATCAGAAGTTATTCTAATGAAAAATAACTATCTGAAATTGTTGTAAATATCATCAGTCTTTGCATTTTCCATAACTGAAAGGTCAATTCTGAAACACACTCCAGTTCTGAATCATGGCGCAGGCAGATTCAAATGTTGACTTATCCCATCCAACATTTTGTCCCAAACTTTAAATGTTTATTCCAATTGACATGCTTAAGATATACCTAGTTTCTTCTGCAGAAACAAAAACAGATCCAACACTTTTACATTTTTGACATTATATTGAACAATATTAGAAACTTCACATTTAAGCATAGCCAAAATTGCAGCATTCAAAATTCTCTTAATTAACATTTTAAAATAATTATCCTCCTCTCAGTCTGTTTATGACATACTGTTATATCTACATGGGATAACTATTCACTGCTATTCTTGTGGTGTGAGCGATAGTGGAAAGCTTGAAATAAAAAAAAAAATAAATAAGAAAGGCATTAATATGCTAAAGTTCAATATACTACAGTATACGTTTTAAATATTAATTTCAATAAGTACACCTAGTTGTGATACCTAGTAATTATTTACTGTCCCAAATTTCTAATTTAAACAAGACCAAGTACATGTCTGGACCTGTGTCACTTCATATATTTATTAACACTATCTTTTGTTCAGCATCATCTTCAGATGCAGATTGTTTATCGATTGTTTGTTTGTTTTATGTCCTGTCGAGAATATTTCACTCATAATGAGATGTCACCAGCTGTAGGTAAAGTATCACAAATTTAGACCTATGCTTAAAGCTCATGGCTATAGCAGTGAAGGTTCTTTAACATGCCATTGCCAATCGTGACACAGGACATCCATTTTTAAGGTCATATCCAAAAGACCCATGATTCTCACTTCTAAATGACAAGCATTTGGCAAAGGAGCAATCACTACCTATTTTTATGTCTTAGGTTTGATGCGGGCATGGCACGAGTGTGGCTCGAACTCATGACCTCCTGGTTATGATGTGAACGCTCTAACCACTGAGCTACCGCAACCAGTTCATCTCAGATACAAGCACATAAATTATATTTCTTTAGAAGTAGATAACTCAGATAAAAGCACAAAAAGATTTTAGATTTCATAAAAAGTTGAATATACCAAAGAAACATTTTAATAGCTATACTGCAATATATTGGACAAGTTGAACATGCTTAAAATCACAGTAAATATTGGTCAACTTTCACCATAATAGGAGGTCACATCTTTATTATGTATATAAACACTGCGCAAAGTTTGAATAACTGGAATATTGCTCAAAGTTTAAACTAAGTTCAAAACAACATAATATGACAGCAACTGACACAACTGATCTGGAATTAGACCAGCATACGGTGTTTCTTTAGTAAGGCACCTCGACTACAATAATACACTCACTAAAGAATTATTTATTGAAGCTATTGCTGAGAGCTATATCTATGTTTGCGCAACAACAAAAAACGTGGAGACTAAATGACCAAGTCCATACTTACCATTAAAGAAGTGTGACCAGAAATAAACCTGGGTTGGATAAAAATTAAAACTGTTTTGTATTCCTCAGTAATCATGTACATGTACATCTATTCAATCTCATTACCTTCAAGAGCCTATCATCAAGTCCCATTTCATGGAATGACAGCGCGTTGCTAGACATTTCGACAAATTTCACACAAAATTCAATGTATTGACGAAAATCACATGGCACTGTTTTGATGGGTTTTACAACCGGAAGTATTCATCAAATTTCAAATAGGTAACACGACGATTCGGCCCAATAATATTTTAGCCCTTCTAAGGACTCCATTTGGTCGGAATAAAATTTCTATTGCTACACCAGAGACATAAATATATATAATGTTCAGAGACTTAATACTCAGGTTATCATAATTTCCTAGGGCACAGTCCGTTGATGTTTCCTGTTGACTGGTGTCGTGTAATTTACGTTCCGGGTAGTATAGCGTTCCGGCCGATAATCTTTCTTCCGGCCCGCGTAAGTTTGCTTCCGGCTATAATTTTGGTTCCGGACAGACACTTGCCTTTTAAAAAAATGTTTGATAACATTTCATATGGGTTTTGTTTCTTTCATCAGATTATACAGTAATTAGAAAACCATTAAAGCCGGATATATACGTTTATTTCTCTGTTTTTAAAAACTATAAATTGTCAGAATAACAGGTGCTCCACCCAACCCTCGGAGGCCATGAATTTTAGAAATGCAAATCTGCACTATGTCAGAAAGCTTCCAAGTATAGTGAAACTTTTCTAGCCCAGTTGTTCTTGAGAAGATTTTTTAAATGATCCCACCCTGTATTTGTATTTTTGTGAATACAGATATAATCCAATGTAAAGAATTTAAAAGTTTGAAATAACAAAATTTAAAAATTGTAATAACGAATTCTGAAATTCGTCATTTCAAATTTTAAAAAAAATTAGATTTTTGATAGATCCTAAATGGGTTTCTGTGTGTTTAGATGTATAAAATGGAGGGGGGGGGGGGACTATTCACAACAGTTAACAACACATATCTCCCCTTCTTCCTCGTATCTGACGTGCATCCTTCTTCGACACAATATGATTTGGGCATTTCGCAGCGAGTGAACTAATTTCTACCATAAACAATTTTATCAGTAGTGACGTGTCTCTCAATTTTGAAAAAAAAAAAAATCCCGTGACAAAGTAAATGCAGAATGTTGCCTGGATATAGTAACTCGAAATTTAAATCACATTATTGCGGTCAAAGTGGACCCGAATCCCAAAAGTCTCGTAATGCAAACAGGGTGTTTTGTGTTCGGGAATTTCATAACTTATATATATATATATATATATATATATAGTATATATATTAAGTTTAGAAAATTTAAGAACTTTTCTAAAAGGCCGAATATTATCTTGGGTCGAATAGTGTAGGAGCCGTATGATATTCCTGATGTGCATCATTTCGACGTTTGTATATACGCGGAGATGTGGCGTATTTGCAAACGTCAAGATGATCCAGACTAGATTTTTTCTTTATCCGGGTTATTCAATTTACCTCATTCTCAAAAATTGGTAAACTTTACCCACAATGCATAGAGCTAAACCACAACACGCGTAGTTCAGACTTCCTTTGCCGATAAAATGTCGAAGCGACACCGTATAGACGTCGGCGACTCGCTGAATAAACGATCCAGGTGAAGAAACTGATGTTACCTTCAGTAATTAATGTTTTAGCTTAAGATATTTGACAGGGGTACTTATTGTTGAAGTCGAAGGTTTATTCACTCTGTGCTTTGTGTCTGAGGGTATATTAGGCCACTATAAAAAAGAAAAAGAAAGAAATGTTGGTATGCCCTTTCCCGACCTAGCATTTAAAATTTGATTAAGTAGGTAGGGAAATATTTTAATATTATTTATATTATATTTATTTGGCCTAATTGAGCGGATGCATTGAATCACAAGAGTTATTTGAATATTATTTGATAATTACTAGGCCGAAATTGCCGAAGATTATCATTAAAGGGGCCGAAATTACCTCAGTGTGTAATCATCTATGTGTCATCTAGTCACACATCAAATTTAATGAAGACTGGTAACGATTTGAAGGACTCCTTCAAGTAGTTGTGACCATAAAACGAACCATATACAAAACTTGTACACGTTAAGGTGTAAAACAATTATTTAGCATAGCCAGATGAACACAAAGAATAAACTGCATTGATTTATACAATAAAGTGTTATAAAAATATTCTTGATTGATCAGAAAACTTTTCCGATATGGCTACTGGATATTTACAGTTTGCTTATTCTGTAAAGGGAAATAACTCAAATTTACATTTCACAGTACACCTATTCTCTGTTAATTGGGACACATTCAGATAAAATAAATAATTGAAAAATACTGTTGGTTGGACATTTTCTTATAGGATGGTACATATTGTAACACTGTTAAAAATTTCAGAACTCAAATTCTAACAGTTTAGAAAATTCACTTCTTTGAAGTAATGGTTTCATAGCTCTTAAGTACTTAAAGTTTCCAAAATATATTTCCTCTTCACTGTATTCTAAAAGATAGCTAAAAATTATTAACAATAAACTGTTATCAATCAAGTAAAAGTGCTTTTAAAATATAAACAATCACGATGTATTTACAGCGTTGTCTCCTGTGCTTTATGAAGTACTATGTATTTTCTCTACTGCTATTTAACATTTACACCACATTTTGATCCATATAAAAAAATTTGTAGGTCATACCATTACCAAAACTTGTATTTCTTGACAATCATTGTGTATATTTTTTACACTCCAAAAAAAGAAATCTGTATTGGTACTGGAGGTAACTCAAACTTGAGCAATATAATCTCCAGGAATACATGAAGACCAATTCTATAAGTTATTCACAGTCTTCAGAACATAAGTTACCCATTCTGTAAATTCAAATGTAAACATATTGTCGACATAGCATTTGAAAACAATCATAGCATGAAGTTAATGAAAATTTATGATTAAACTGATTTTTGTACATGGATGAAAAATTTTGGGTGAAAACAAATGATGAAATTTTCTTTAAAAAATTGAAAATTATGTTATCTTGAAATTTTCATTATGAAATAAATGTTACTTCCATAGTGCAAATTATTGAAGTGCTGTATTGAAATGAGTAATATTACAAAGAAACAGAAGAGGATATATATATTGCATGTGTTCATCCAAGATAATTACTTTTTTTAATTTAAATTTTGATGCCTAACATGAAATTTACATTATTATTATAAATGCACTAATTTTTACTAAACAATTAGATATTTTGATAAGATATTACTTTTCTTTGTAGATTGTAGACTACTAAAATAATTAACACACCTGTTTGATTTGTAAACCCTTTTACTCTAATCTCAAGAGTTGTTTATGTTTCGTGTTGTATACATGTAGTTTTTCTTCTGTATTTTACATTATACATGATTTGTAATCCTTTATTTTAAACATATAAAACCTAACTGCTACTACCAGATATGTTTATTGTCTCTGAAAACATTAAAACACTTACCTTTAGAGAACAAACAGGCTGTCAAATTCAATTTTAAAAAAATCCAAGAAACTTTCTTTCATGATCTTTAACAACATTGCTTGAAGTGAGAAATATTATTTGCTTATTATTATCATCTATATTACCCATAAAAGAGAATTAAAGATTCCAGATTGCTAAATTAAGAGTAAAGAAACAAGAAATCAGTTTTATTATGAAACAGCTATAACATAAATTACTTAGTGTATATTATTCCTTTGTGTTGTAAATAGAAAATAAGAGTTGACTGTCAATGTATTGATGAATTAGACTCGCATAAGTGCACATTCATATACACTAGATTGTACATCATCAAATATTTACAACATAATTGTAATGTAAATTACCTCCTTAGAAATCACTTAAATTTTGAGTAGAAAAGGTGATGTACTCTTTCCATTTATTTTGTTCTAACGAGGCTTTTCACTATTTTTTATGAACATGTTTTGTTGAAATGATTAATGACTTTACATTTCATTTAAGTGGCATATCACTGTGATATTATATTGATAACAAATTTCTCTTTAGCAATTAGATTGAAAAGGAATGGACAAATATTGCTGATATTTATTTTTTCATTCTTATTTTAAAAGGAAGTCAGCCATTATAATGATGTAGTATATCTCCTTGAGGGGCCTCCGTGGCCGAGTGGTTAAAGCATTGCACTCAAAATCACAAGGCCTCTAGTCGGCGCGGGTTTGAATTCTGCTCGCGTCGATATGAGAGAAAGTTTGCCAGTTTACTTTTGGAAGGTCGGTGGTCTCTTCCCGGATACATTGTATCTGGGTTCTCTCCTCCACCTACAAAAACTGGACACCACCAGATATCTGAAAAATTGTTGAGTGGCAGAAAACAACAACAATCAATCAATCAATATATCTCCTTGAAGCATTGCATTATGCTGAATTAATTATTTTTCATTGATTAGAGATGACGAAAAGGAAAAGAAAGATGAGAAGGCTTACAAGTCTGTGTTTGAACAGTTTGGGATTGCCAAACCCACTATACAGATGAATCCTTTCACAGGTGAGTACTGGGACTACTGGGTCTGAGGTATGAATATAGTGTGCCAAATTTACAAAGTGATACAGTCAGCCTTGTTAGTCGGCTTCCATTCAAGATGACAGTCTACCGGATTGCTGTGATTTTCACTCTTATCAATTTTCTTGAATATTATTACTCTTACAACTCATCTCCCATCAGATAATAAAAGACAACTTCATTATACCGAGATCTGATATGAAAATTACAGATTTCTGATTTGTTTACTTTATCCATGCACTTTAAAATTAGATTTCATGGAGGGATGGGTGTAATGATTTCTTCTGAAAATTGATTTATTCCAAATCAGATGAATATTTAGTGTATCAGGATTATTTTATGAGTTATTCTATACAAAATTGAAAATCAGTTACATTACATATATATACACAATGAAGGTGTTCATCTGATAATTAGTAACTACATGTTGGGGCTGAAACGTTTACCACAATATTGATACAGTTCAATATAAATGCTCGATTCATTGCCTTGATATTTAACAAGATGAAATTGGTCGGTGCCCATTGTTTTGCAACATCTGTTATGTGTTAACAATGAACATTTTTACCTCTTGATAACTACCATTTCAATTCTTTTCATATTTGGTATGAAGCATCTTTGGGACAAGGCATACATAAATTGTATATTTCAGGACTCTTGTCCCCTTGGGGTCCTAGGGGTGGGGCCAAAAAGTGACCAATTTTCAAAAATCTTCTTTTCTAGAAGAAAAAATGAAAGTTATTGTATGATCTATGGTGAACACTTGTCAGATGCAGATCGTGCAGATAACCAAAGTTTATTAAGATCCTACACTATTAATAAAGAAAAGAGACCATAAGGATGTGAAGAAATGTAGACATTTAAGAGAAGCTAAAAAAAATAGAGAATGTCAGAATCATTAAAACAAGGTAATGGAATAAAAAAAAATATTTACACCCCCCCCCCTCCCCCTCCTACTCTATTAAGGAAAATACATGTATTTTCTAAGTGATGTTTTACAAGAATTCACTTGCAACATTATTACTTTATTTTTTGTCAAAAAATGAGAAATATAATAAAGGGGTTCCACTGTATTAATATGCAAGCATCCCCAGGTAGTGTAGATTCAAGTTGGTACTGAAGTCATGATGTTTGACCATGTGACCTTGATGTTAGAGTTTGTCCCAGATTTCAAAATTTTAAATCAAAAATTTAAATTGTAATCATAACATTTGAATGTTGAGTTATCTTGCATATTTGTTATATGCATTCCTTGTGATAAGGTGTTTCATTTGGTACCAAGATTTTGACTGAAGAAAAGTTAACCTCTTAACTGAACTGTATTAGATTTTGGCAGTATCTCCTGAAATATATAAATCAATAAATCTATAATCCTCCTCCAAGGTTTTAATGCATTCCCATTGAATTAATTGATTATTTAAACTTAAGACTACAAGTATGCATGGTAGGGTTATCTATTTGGCGAAATGCAACAAAAACATTTCAATGTATTATGATAAATAATTGAAAGTATGATTTTCAATAAAGTGCAAGTCAACATAGCATTGCATTACTTTTGTTAAGTTTTTTAGGTCACCTGAGTCACTCTGGGCCAAAACTGCCACAAAAAAAAAGCCAATTTTTCAAAAATCATATTCTCTACTCCCACACATTTAGGAGAAAAACTAAATGCATGGTTATGATGTCCATAGCCTTTACCAAAATTGTGAAATTCATGGCCCCTTGGTCAAGGGTTTAGTCTCTAAGGTGGGGCCAACATGACCATATAGAAAAAATATATTAAATCTCAGAAAATCTTCTCTACTCTTAGGCCATAAAAAAAATATGTATGTTTCTGTTTAACTAAGGTTTTAAGAAAGGGTCGGTAGGTTGGCTCTTGGTTTTTCTCTTGTTTTTTTGTTGTTGTTGTTGTTGTTTTTTGTTTTTGTTTGTTTAGTGTTTTTTTTTCTTTACATATAATACAAGAAGTTTTAAAACATATCTCATATGTTAAAGTTAAATTGATACATGCCAGTGCCAATTACAAGTTAGTACGTTGTGTCAATGTACAAATGTGTAATATGCATCGGCACCCAATTCACCCTGGAAAACTACCAAGAATTAAAAACAATGCACCCACTTTGAGAAAAAAATGAGAAGAAAATATCATTAAAACCAAAAAGTGTATCTTGTAAACTATATGTGAAGAATGAATACCTTGTATTTTTATTTGATACTGTATTTTGCTGATTATAAATTAATGCACTTGGTATTGATATGCACCCCTTACTGGACCTGAAAATGAGGAAAATTCTGTTTGTGTGTATAATATGCAGCCAAAGTTCATACTAGGCTGTATTCTTGACTATATATTGTGGTTAATATCACTAGAAATCTTTGTAGAAATAAATTTGGTTCTCAACAAAGCACTGGAATTTGCATACAGCTCAGCAAATTTGGGGGGGGGGGGGGGAACCTAGTGATAATCTTCACTGAAATTATCCTGATTTTTTATTAAACAAAATGAAGTAGCATGTTTATCGCAAAGAAAATAACAGATTATTGCAAGAAGAAACCCAGGCTAGGTAGTATGCAGTGAGAGTTAAATCTTTTTCAGATTTACAACAATCTCTCTTCATATTATGTTAAAATTTTGAATTGGTAGATTTATTATTGAAACCAGAGAGTTAATACTGAAATTGTTACATCATAATGAAACAGAAGATATGACTTTTGTAAACTAGTAGTCTCACTCTGAAGCAGTGATATTCTTTTCAGCATTTTTCATCTGCATTTTCAAGTTATTGGTTATAGCCTTTGTAAGGTAACTAGCCTTGAGGGGATACTATCTAGCAAGAGGAGTGTATGAACCTGTTAGGATAAGCAACTTCAACCTAAGCTCTCCTCTTTATTTCTTTTCATGTAAATAAACACATTTTGCTGACATTTTATAATTATTTTAATGCTACATTTAAGTGCCTATAAACGAGGAAATTGCCTCCAGTGGCACTGAAATCTTTTCCTCCTACTTTCTCTAATTTCACCTGCTACTCTCTAAATTTATTGAGAACCCTGATGAATTTGATATTGCACCTCTGTGGCCCTTCAGACCTTTGATTAAAGTACTGGAATGCTAAAACAGAGTTATAACTCTTCAGGTTTTCCAGTATTTTAGTCTATCAGTGTTACCATAATTTTATCATCTTGGCAACTGTGCCAAATGGTCCCCTGTTTGGTGTTTTTATAAAAAAAAAAAGTAGATGGGGAAACCAAATCTTTGCAACACTTTTTGTCAGGGGAGAGGTGGAACACAGCAATCTCAAAAGTTTTATGGCTAAAGTGTATCACTAAAGTAAAACATTGCTCCATTTTCAATAAACTGAAAGTAGACCTAGGAAGCAAATCACTTGAAATTGCACATAGAAAATGTGAGCATTATATATTATATCTATATTATATTTCATTCTATATCTTTCATAAACCATTTAAAAATCAGATAAAAGATTATGAATCCGTTATCATGCAGAAAAGAGTCAAGCATAAATATTTGGAATGGTTTTCCTCTGGTCCCAAAGTCTCAATCCTGTTCAGAAGTTTTTGTTTAAAATATTTTTATTTTAATCCATAATTCATAATAAATGTTTTATAAAATTCAGTAATGAAATTAAAATTTACTTAAAAGTTTTTGTGTTTATTTGATAATTCATTTTTCATTTTTACTACCTATTGTAAACATTGTGTAAGCTTTGTTTAATGAATAATATCAAAAATTAATTTTTATATATTGTACTTTAAAGAGGTACTCTACATCATCATAATGGCTAACTTCCTTTAAAACGATGAATGATTGATTGATTGTATGTTGTTTCAACATCCCACTCGCGAATCTTTCACTCATATGGAAACGTAAAAAAATATATATATATATAAATATCACCAATATTTATCTGTTCTTTTCAAATGCCTAGCGGAGTAGCTCAGTAGATTAGCATGTAAACTGCTGAACTGTAGATTGTGGGTTCGAGTCCAGCAAGGGTTTTAAATTTTTTGGGTCACCTGAGTAAATGCTGTTGATACCAGTTTGAAACTGGTTATTTTGGTTATTTCGATAACGAACAGGTAGCCATTACCAAAGTTTTAAGTTTCATGATCCCAGGGGTAGGAGTTTTTGTATGAGGGTGGGGCCAAAATGGTCAATGATTAAATATTGTGTTAAGTGCTGAACAGTTTTAACTTCATCTTGATAACTACCATTCAAATTCTTTTCATATTTACTTTGAAGCATCTATGGGACAAAGCAGGCATAAATTATAAATTTCAGGCCCCCCCCCCCCCCCCCCCAGGCCCTAAGGTGTGGGGCCAAAACTGCTAGAAAGTGACCAATATTCAAAACTTCTTCTCTAGAACTGCACATTTGTAAGAAAAACTAAATGCATAGAAATGTGGAGCAGGAAGGCCTTTACCAAAATTGTAAATTTTATGATCATAGGGATAGAGGTTCTGGGTTCTGACTCGGGGCAGGGTCAAACTTCTTTTATAGTTTTCAAGTGTAAAACATTTAGAAAGCATTTTCTTTAAGGCTATAGATACTAAATTGAAACTAAATATATATTTAGAATGAGTAGGTAGCCCTTTCCCAAAATTGTAAATTTCATGATATCAGGGGTAGGGGTTTTGGTATAAGGGTGGGACCATAATGATCAGTGACAAAATGTGTTAACAATTGAATATTTTTAAGGTCTTGATAACTGCTAATCCATTTCCTCTGAAATTTTGTATTATACATCTTTGGGACAAGGGAGACACAAATTTTAAATTTGAAAGCTACTGCTTCCCTGGTACCCTAGGGCTGGGCAAAATCTCATGTATATTGTGAAATTTATGATCATAGCTCCCGAAGAAGGACCTCGTGGTTGGGGCAAAAACTGCAGCAAAAAAAAAAAATAATAATAATAATAATAATAAATGAATAAATAAAAATTCTTTTAAAAAGTGCAAAAGTTTTAAAAATCTTCTCTACTCCCATACATGTGGGAGAAAAAGCAAATGCATGATTATTGTATCCAATGAAGACTTTTACCAAAATTATGAAATTCATTGCACCTTGGTCAAGGAAATATTGTCTGATTTAATGCTTCAAACTTCATCTTCCCTTGTATTGTAACTGAATAAGAATTGTATGCATATATAGAGAGATCATAAAGCTGTTAACAGAAGACTCCAGAAAGAGGCTTAAATGCAAATATGAGACTTCCCGACAGGTCTATGTTTGGGCTATAATACTCAGTTGACCGTTAAGGCCTGTTGACCTCTTGTTTCAGATTACTTTCAAATGAAGCTGGATATTTTTTTATCAATAAATTTCAAAGTTTTCAATTTCAGTATATTGTGTACATATCCTCCAATTTTCATGCTCATCAAATTTCTCTGGTGTAGCATTCTTCCCTAACGGAAAAAAGTATTTATTTATCACATTTGTTAAAAAGTATTATAACTTTTCAAAAGCATTGATATAATATCGTATCTTTCTGTCCTTAACAGTATCAAACCCTAGTAAGGCTTTCATATTTTGTGTACAAGTTTCTTTTGACATCTTTGACTTTGTATCACAGTTATGTCTTGACCCTTTGGGTTTATGAAGTGGCTACAATATGAGGTCAGAATTTTTCATAGGAATAAAGATTTAGAGAAAAAAATTTAAAAAGAAAATCACAACTGCTGAATAACAATAGGGCCAAGGTGAATCGGTGATCAATGTTGCCTATGCACCTTTTGTTTTTTTTCTTTTAGGTTTACCCTACACACCTAGATATTTTGAACTTTTTAACAAGAGGAAGCTACTACCAGTATGGGAATACAAAGAAAAGTTCTGTGAAGTTTTAAACAACCATCAGATTCTTGTCCTAGTAGGTGAAACAGGCAGTGGGAAAACTACTCAGGTAAAGTGAAAACAAATAAAATTCATACTAAAAATAGAAAAAATTGAATTATTCAAATATTCTAATATTGATAAAATAATATAGAAAAATGACTTAGGGGACCACAAAAGCAAACCATACACATTAAGCATTTGGCCACACTGACTTTGAAATCAATGTGAGTCAAACCGATGTGTGTGTGTGGTGTGTGTGTGTGCATGTGTGTGTGTGTGTGGCCAGAGTAAAAAATTATTACAGAAGTGATTTCACAAAAACATTTCCCAAAATATGAAATTAAATGAATGAAATTAGCAATGATATATATTAAAAATTCAACAAACTGTAATATACTACAAGCACACAGAAAAAATTCACTGAAACTTTTTGGAGATTACACGACTCCTCATTCAAGTAGTTCACAGTATGTAGACAGGCAGTAAGTAACAGTAACTGGAAAGAAAAAATAAAGCAGCAACCAGACACTAGATAAATGATTTATATCCTGAAATATGTAAGATAGTGGAACATATGTGTCCAGTCCTATCAGATGAACAATGACTTCATCTTATGACAAATGCAAGTATTGAACTATATATACATACAGATTCCTCAGTGGTGTTTAGAATGGGTACGATGTCGATATCAGAAAAAGGGTGTAGCCTGCACACAACCTAGAAGAGTAGCAGCCATGTCTGTCTCGCAGCGTGTGTCAGAGGAAATGGATGTGGGACTGGGGCAAGAAGTAGGATACAGCATTCGATTTGAAGACTGCACATCCTCCAAAACCCTCCTCAAGTAAAAAGATGGACATTTTTCAATTTTGGGTAACCTGAGTCACTCAGGTTGCCTATTGCAATTGGTCTGCACCCATCATTATCCATCGTGCATTAACATTTGAACATTTTTAAAAATGTGAGAAGTTTCTCTTGTGAAATCAATTGTCTTACATGATCAAAAATCTTACTTAATATTTATCACTAATTCTATAGAAGTCCTTCATATTATATTACTGATGATTCTAAATTCTCAATAATTGAAATTTAACATTGATTTCATCAATTTTAGAAGTACTTGCATAATATAAAGGACATGTATAATATACACACAATTTGGTACTATAACAGTGAAATATCTTTCCTTTGGTACAGATATATGACAGATGGTATGTTGTTACGAGAAGCTATGTCAGACCCCCTTTTAGAAGCCTATGGTGTTGTCATGCTGGATGAGGCCCATGAGAGAACCTTAGCAACAGATATCCTTATGGGACTTCTGAAAGAGGTGGCCAAGCAGAGATCAGATTTGAAAATCATTGTTATGAGTGCCACACTGGATGCTGGTAAATTTCAGGTAGGATTGTTGTTTTGAATGCAATATTTTAATATATGGAATCGCAATGCTCTACATGTATTTTACTATATACATGGAAATTTTTACACCATACTATTTTTGCCAGATGCATCGGATATGATTTTGTTCCTTTTTATACACCCATCTAAGACGGGATGTATTATGGCAAACATGTCCGTCTCTCCTGCTTATGTCTGACTCACAACTTAACTACTATGAGACCTAGAGTAATCAAACTTTGTCAGCTGATACATCTTGGGTAGAGGGTGGGTCACACTGCTAATTTGTACTCTATCCATCAGTCCTTCTGTCCATCTGTAAAACATTTTGGTTCCAGGGTGATGCCAAAATTAATATTTTTCATTTGAAAGACTGCTATAGTACAAAAACTAACTGCACATTTAGGAAAAGCAGAAAAGGCACTTTTGGGAGGTATTAAAGTTTTAAGAATACATCTTGTTTTATATTGTTGCTTCGCCTCGCCCAATATGGATTTCCACTACTAACAGAGGGGCTGGTCGCCCAATATATCTTCATTTGCATAACAGAATCTCTAAACCCCCTATCCCCGAAATATTTTATAATCAGATGACTCAGATCATGCACACATTACATATTTTAAATTTACTATTTTTAGGAATTTTATATGTATTGTGTGCAGCTAATATAGTATAACTGATGAATACTGATCATAAACATAAACAAATCTTTTTTTGTTTTTTTTCCCCTTAATTCTGTCCATAGTAAGGAGATGGATGTGCAAATTTGTGCTTCTTCTTATCGGTAGAGGCACCCAGTCAAAATTGACTATTATGTACCTTTTTGACTATTATGTGCCTTAGATTAGAGTTAATTCTTCATAAGAGTTAATGTTAATCATGTAGATACAAAATTACAAACATTTGTACAGGTATGCTATCATCAAGTTATTCATTTGAATAAAGCAGTCAACATTTTTGAGGAGTTGAAAACCCGTCTTCACAGTAGGTCTGTAGTTGAAAATTGTTGAAACAGTGTGTGGTTGAAGATACCCACTATTTTTGTCTAAGTAGGGAGTATATGAGACTGATTCCCATCACTCCCTGTGAAATGATTGTCACACATATGACACAACTCTGAGTTCTGTGTGGCTTTGAAATGATCTAGGTGTAGATTCCTCACCCGATTTTCTAAACGTTGGATACTTTGGACACAAGTACATTGAAACACCATCTGCCTTCGTGCATTACAGTTGAGCCATTTTTGATGGCCAAATCAGTTGTTAGTGTAAGCGAACACACTTTGAAGGTGTAGTAGCGCATTTCAGATTCTGTAAGTAATTAAAGAGGAACACATTTTAATACAAAACAAAATTTTTGAAAATCATCTCCTATGACCTTTAAATTGAATTCCATATGCATGTATCACATTGAACATCATATAATCACAATATCAAAATTGTTAAAAATATGAACAGAAAATTAAATAAACAAATCATGATGTATGTTAAAACTGAATGCAGACATTTATTGAAGGCTAAGGTAGCTATCAGCAATATACCCTTGCATGATATTGAAATTTTGGCATCCTGATTTGTAAGTGACATCACAGTTGAACTGAGACCTAATATTGAAATTTCGGGGTGTCATGATTAGTAAGTGATGTCACAGTTAAAAGGAGACCTAGAACAGAAAATTTCAGGGTTTCATGTGATTAGCTTTTATTCAATCATTTATCTACAAATTTGTCTGAAGCAAGATAATAACTTAATATTCAGGTGACCAAAGGCCTGTGGGCCTCTTGTATTCAAATACACAAGAGATCTGGATGTGGCAACAGAAATTTGAGAATTTTGGTATATCCATCCGTATCTCCTAAACCTTTTATCAGAAATTGATCATAATTAATTACAAATATTCCGAGGGACAGGACTTTTGGAACAAGGTCATTTTGGAAATGTTAAAGTCACTCAACGTTTACATTATGTAAGGTAGAAGTTCCTTATTTCAACAATTTTTAAATAAGTACTGATCATATATCACACAAATAAGTAACAGGCAAATTGCTTTCAGACAAAGGTCACCCAAGGTCATTTTGTAAAGTTCAAGGTCAGTCAGAACATGTACTTTATATTTGAAGAAAAAAACCCTTCATTTCAACAATATTTCAGCAGTTGTTGATACATTTGAAGGTCATTTTGGAAAGGTTAAGGTCATTCAGAACATATACCTTTTATGAGGAAAAAGTTATGTATTTCAACACTTTTTGAACAGGTATTGATCATATATCACACAAATAAGTAACAGACTAATGGCTTTCAGACAAAGGCCACTTAAGGTCAGGGTCATTCAAATATACCTTATAAATGAAAAAACATTCATTTCAACAATATTTCAGCTGTTATTGATCACTTTGCGAGTCATTTATCATATGAAGTAGTTCATTGGTTAGATGCAGTTCGATGAACATTTATCAGTTTTACTGATATTCTTGTTTTTCATTATAATTATTATGTATTTTTATTGTACCTAAAACTGTTGATGTCAAGATTATTCATGCAGAATATTATGCAAATGAATTGACAAGGCACTGTATATAGAATGTTATGCAAATTACTTGACTTGGGACCAATAGGGGACATGTATTGCTGTACAATTCTCACAGAATACTTCTTTAAATTCTATGAAGATGGTTTTCACTACTTCAGGATGAGTTTGTCCAGTTTTAAATTTGTCCATTTAGGATGAAGATGAATTGGGCATAAATAAAATGTGCTAGCACATGTAAAAAAAAATCCTCTGGTGCAATTTTAAGTGATATCACAAATTGAAGATTTTTCATCATCTTTAAAATCCCTTTATTATAGGACTGCCACAGTCATTAACATGCCTCCAGTATGATTTTACAGTAATAACTGGTATTCCATTTCACTTTTTACATCAGAACTACTTTGACAATGCTCCGCTAATGACAGTGCCAGGAAGAACACATCCAGTGGAAATTTTCTATACTCCAGAGGCAGAAAGAGATTATCTGGAAGCTGCCATCCGAACTGTGGTCCAGATCCATATGTGTGAGGAAGGCCCAGGCGACATCCTTTTGTTTCTTACTGGACAAGAGGTTTGATATCAATTAAGTTCAGTCTCATAGTAAATGCAGATTTCTATGTTCATCAGAACATAAATTCAGGGATTAGATAAATTTATGTTCTTATATAACCATTTGACATGGCAGCATTTTAATTTTTTTTTTAGGTCACCCGAGTCACTCAGTTGACTTATTGCAATTGGTCTGCATCTGTCATCTTTTTAATGCTATTGAAGTTAAATTCAAACTAAATGGATATTTAGAAGGAACAGGTAGCCCTTAATTGAAATTGTAAATCTCATGATCCCAAGGGTAGAGGTTTTGGTTTCAGGGTGGGACCATTTGGTCATGGTGATTAAATGTGTGTGTTAACAATTGAAGGTCTTTAATTTCTTGAGGGCCTCCATGGCTGAGTGGTTAGAGCTTTGCGCTCAAAATTACAAGGCCTCTAGCCTCTAGTTGGCTCAGGTTTGATTCTCACTTGCACCAATATATGTGAGAAAGTTTGCCAATTTACTTGCGGAAGGTCGGTGGTCTCTTCTGGGTACAATGTGTCTGGGTTCTCTCTTCCACCAATAAAAAACTGGATGCCACCAGATAAATGAAAAATTGTTACAAACAATCAATCAATCAACGAACTTCTTGATAACTACATTTCTAATTCTTTTCAAATTATGAAGCATCTTTGAGTCCTGCACTCCTAGGGCCTTAGGAGTAGGGCAAAATTTGCAAAAAATTTAACAATTTTCAAAAATCTTTTCTACAGCCACACATGTATAAGAAAAATTAATGCTGTCATTTAGAGTAGGAAGGTCTTCAGCAAAATTGTAAATTTCATTACTCTTACACCCCTGGGGCCCTAAGAACAGGACAAAAATTGACCAATTTTCAAAAATTTTCTCTACAATCCCATATCTGTAAGAAGAACTAAATGCATAGTTATATAGAGAAGGAAGGCCTCTACCAAAATTGTAAAGAACTAGAGCCAAAATTGGCACTGTCACAAAAATAAAAGAGACATGCTCTAAGATTGATAGGTTAAAGAACAATTTAATTTATAACAATTTTTTTTTTTAGCTCTGTGTTGTTTTTTAGCATGAATACTACACAACATTATGATGTTTACGTCGTGATATTGACGTTACAAAAATTAAAGTAGCACAGGTGCCTTAGGACACTTGCTACAAAAAATGGATTCATAGGTTAATATATTTTTTTGGCTAATTCTGGTTGTAGATAGTACAACTATTAAATTCTTAAATACAAGTAACATGTATATTTTCTATAATGTTTAAAAGCCCCTCCCTGTATAATACTATATAAAGTTTTTCCATTGTATTGGGCATAATTGAGAAACCATTGTGAAAAATTAAACTTCCATGTGGTGAAAGGACCACAATGAATAGCATTGTTTAACTGCCCATCTCAAAGACGACTTTTTTCTTTTTTGTTTTCAGTCTGCATATTGATTCACATGACTTCTCAATTTGTGATAAATAGAGAGAAAATATAATTTTGGTTAACCTCAAGTCAACTAAGTAATAGAAAATAGATTTGAAAAAGAAAAAAAAGTCCCATAAACCAAAATAACAAATCTTTTTTTATGGGTAATTATATTATTTTAAGATTCAGTCCAAAGGCTTTGTTGATTCACCAGGGAATGGGAAGGGGATGTTCTTAAACACTAAAGTATGTTAAAATTTTCAAAATGAAGTTTATTTGGTAGTGTATTGTTTAATGTCCCTCTCAAGAATTTTTCACTCATATGGAAGTGTCATCATTGCCGATGAAGTGCTGCAAAATTTATGCTTATGTTTGGGGCTCACAGCCTTTGAGTAAGGAGGAATCTTTTCATGCCACACCTACTGTGACACAGGACCTCAGTTTTTGCGGTTTTATCCAAAGGGCTGCCCCATTTACTCGCCTCTTACGACAAGCAAGGGGAACTGAGGACATGTTCTAACCCAATCAAACTGAAGGAAAATAATAGCATTTTAAAGTAAGCATCTCATGAACACAAATCCTACATTAGTTTAACATCACAGTGATTCAAAAGGTATTTAATTTTGTCATTTTAGAGCATAATTTTAATTGTAAAAATTTCTAACCCCTTGTTGTAATTGAGAGTATTTAAATAACTAACACTTACATCAGACTTATCATTTATTTCATACTACAGTCCTATTTCTTTAAACAAATAAATTTGAAAAATTGCAAAATAGTGTAATGAGCAGCATTCTGAACACGCTCGCTGATGTTTAATATGCATGATCAAGATAGAGACTCTACCACATCATTAAAACAGCCAGCTCAATGGCGAGGCAGTATATGTTTCCTATGCACAGTCTTCTACATTAGTTTTTAAATATGTGAATGGAAAATATAGTCCTTTGTTATTTTTTTTCTAGTTATGAATTACAGGATAAAAATCTTTATTAAGTTTAGGAATTGCCAAACTTAGATGTTGATACATATGATGTAATGGTGCTCTATAATAGTTTTCACTTGCAATGGAATTGATTTCTTCCAAATATACTTCAAATAACTATTGTCATAAAATTGCAAATATTCATTTTCCAATATTTTCATTTTAATTTTACATTTAGGTTTAAATAAAATGCATGAAATAAGTATATAATTAAAAAAAAAAAAGCATTGTTGTGAGTAATAATAAAGCATGACTTGGTATTTCACATTGATAACATTTCTTTAAAAAATTGTATGTTGTAGTTGCATACATGGCTCAAACAAATATGTGTACATCTTTCTTATTGTCACTAAATAGAAACTGATATGTTAATTTGAATAAACCTGATACTGCATACTTAATTCAACTTGTATAGAATTCCCTCCCTAAAGGAATTTTTTTGTGTATAATATATTCTCTTGAAATATTCAATAATGTCATTTAATGATAGGCAGGATTATTAAATTAACAAATACAAATATTTATTGGTACAAACACATGTCCAATTATGTTAATTAGCAAAGACCCACATATAAGCATTCAGTCTGCCATGATGCAGTACATGTCATATTGCTTGTGTTTCATTTCTGGATAAGCTATATTTGTTTATAAATAAATATGTTATTTTCAGTATTTTGATATTTACTATTACAACAAACCTTGACTTTTTGAGAAATGGACATATCTGATATTACCTGTATATAGTTCACCAGGATCTTAACAAGTTACCCTTACCCTATGATATACTTCGTATTTTTTTTTTTACATTTAAGCTGAACGTATGAGTACAGTTTGTTGGATTTAAAAGCTATGAAACAAAAAACAAAACAAGCAAAATTGATTAATTCAATTAAAAGTTAACTGAATGCAACAGTATGATTTGTTGGGTTTAAAAATGAACTCAATGTATGTGTACAATTTGTTTGTGTTTTAAAATTATCTGAATGTATGAGTACAATTTGATTTACATATTAATTGAATGATGAGTATGATTTGTGATATTTAAAAATTAACTGACTGCATGAGAACAATTTGCTGGATTTAAAAATGAACTGACTGCATGAGTACTTTTTTTTTCTTCCTTGAAATCAACTGAGTGTATGAGTACAATTTGCTGGATCAAAGAATTATTAAATTAATAAATAATCTTGTTGGATTTAAAAAAGAAATTGTACCATGCATTTGATGTTCAGTGTTAAATCTTTCATAAACATGTACACAATTATTCTGATTTAGTAAGTAAAGTAGCATGGTTGATTTATTCACAATGTTCATGTATGCTATGTATGTTAACTTATCCCAAGGTCAATTGGAAGGGGGGTGTCTAATATGTTCATACTCAAAAGTGGTTTACAAAAAAATAAACATGTGTATAATACTGAAGGTACATTCAGTGTAGTTTACATTTTGAATTCTTTTCTTTTTTATGACCATGCTAATATTCATCCCAAAACTTGAAACCTTGCTCTTGTTTGAAAATATACTGTAAACAATGTACATGTCAGGGTGAAGAAAAGTTTTATCAAATGTTAACAGTTTAAAGCTGCATAGTAACAATTTTGTACGATAAATGAGACAAATATTATTTGATATGATATCAATATCATACAACAATACTTGCGTGAAGCAAGAAAAATTTCTGATTTTTAAAAGTGAAAGCAGACATCACGGCTTAGTTGGATCTTTAGTCTCTAATGCTTTTTGTCCATGTTCTTTTTGTTTAATGATCATGTTATGATAATAATGTAAAATAAAGAAATTGTACACAATTTCTTAACAACAATGCAATGTAACTGCAATGTGAACGACCTTAAAAGAGAGACATAACTAGTTACTGAGAATGAACATATGCAGTAAGGTGGCGAAACAAGCTGCAACTGGAAACTACCGTATATGCTCGCCTATAAGTCAGTTTTTTGGGAGTCAAATTTTGGTCCAAAACTCTATGTCCAACTTATAGGCGAGTTCTAAGAAGATTGGTATTTTTCTACCAGACGAAAAGTAGTATTTTGGATCTAATTAAGTGTATTATACATTCTTTAAATGACTTGCATGGCGATAACTAATTCTATCATTTATCGATATGATGGAATTGCGAATCCGACTGAATATTGAAAGTGCTAACAAAATATATTTTAGAAGAATAATAAAGAGAAAATTTAAAACAGACTTATTGACTCTCTTAGAATTCAATTGATGGAAAATAAATTGTATACTATGTTCCCAATTTTCTTGAAGCATGTGTCACTAAGAAAACACAGGGTCTTAATGCCCCAAGTTGAGCTGGAGACGATAATTGTTATATAAACAAGGGAAAGATTAATCAAAATATCATTTGTGGAAATGATAGGTTAAAGTACACAAAAGCTGTTATGGGATGGGTGTTGAGGACCTTGTAATTATCCACCACTCAGAAATATCACCTGTCAGGTATTTTAAAATTTTATTATATTGTACATCATCATGTTGATGCATCTGCATATGATTCCAACACAATGATTATGGATGCTTTTATTTTCATTCATGAGATAAAGATCTAAATTTGACATATTTTATTTTTATTAGTATAGTTACGAAGAACATGAACTACGTTATATACCAGTAGAAAAAAAAATCAAGATCTGTGTTCAAAATATGTTAGATAAGGGATATAAGTCTAACACTAAAACATAGACGAAGTGGAGAAAGTTTATTGAGCTGTAAAACACGTATGAATAATGTATTTCAGCAATGATATGAAATTGAATTATTAATAAAAACACAAAATATGGTGTCATTGCACAAAATAGAATTTGAAATGAGGTAAAACCAGAAGAACCTTGATTTATAATTATTGACCAATTCTGGCAAAACACTGTACCAACTTATAGTCGGGTCAGTGGCAAATTCCTTCAAATTAACCTCAGAAAATACAACCGACTTATAGGCGGATCGACTTATAGGCGAGTATATACGGTATTATTAGATTAGGGAACTTCCATTGCTTTAAAAATAAGCACCGACCTAAAATGATACATACAAAATATATTTTTTTAACCCTGGATTTTGATATGTATTTGTGACCATAATATTCCTATTATACATTTACTTTTATTTTTACATATTTGAAGGGCCGTATTTTGAGGTTTGTGAATCAAGTTTTTTCATGATCCCTGGGTTAGAGGTTCTGACTCCAGGATGGGGTGAACTTGGTATAAACACATGTAGTGAACATGTGTATAGTATATTATGCAAAGTCTTTCATCAGTTTAGGCATTTTCAGGGTATTTAAGTTATTATTTTATTTCGTTGCTGATTATTAGAATTTACAGACCCTGAAGCGTACTACTATATCACTTGCACAGAACAGTATGAAACAATTCTTTCATGGAATGCTGTACGGTCTGCATGGAACAGTGAATGGTTTGCACAGAGCGCTAAATGGCCTGCACCTAACACTGAACGGTTTGCACTGAAAGTTTCATACAAAATGCTGGCCACTTTGTAGGTGTGACTTGCACACTTTGTGAATGGTCTGCATTAAATGGTAGGCATTGCCTGCATGCTTTGATTTTTAGCTCACCTGAACTGAAGGCTCAAGTGAGCTTTTCTGATCAAAACTTTCTGTTATCCATTGTTGGTGGTGTTGTTGTCATTAGTGTAAACTTTTAACATTTTCATCTTCTGCTCCAGAACCACTTGGCCAATTTTAATCAAACTTGACAAAAAGCATCCTTGAGTGAAGGGAATCCAAGTTTATTCAAATGAATGGCAGCACACATCTCCAAGGGGAGATAAATGCAAAATTGTGAAAAAATACTGACAAATTTTGAAAATCTTCTCCAGAACCAGCAGGCCAATGTCATTTAAACCACAAATCAACCTTAGGTGAAGGAGATTCAAGTTTGTTCAAGTGAAGGGCCAAGCTTCAAAGGTGAAATAATCAAAAATGCAAAAATAGGGTGGGGTCATTTAAAAATCTTTTTCTCAAGAACCATTGGGTTAGTAAAGTTCAAATATACATGCAAGCTTTCTGACATCGTGCAGATTCAAATTTATTAAAATCATGGCCCCCAGGGATAGAGTAGGGCCACAATAGGGGATCAAATTTTTATATGTGAAAATATAGGAAAACTTTAAAAATCATCTCCAGAACCACAGGGATCAAAGTTTTGAATGCAAAAAATCTTTAAAAATCTTCTTCTCAAAAACAATTGGGCCAGAAAAGTTCCAATTTACATGACAGCTTTCTGACATAGTGCAGATTCAAATTTGTTAAAATCATGGCCCCTGGGGGTAGGGTGGGGCCACAATAGGGGATCAAAGTTTTACATGTGAATATATAGTGAAAATCTTTAATATGGACCAAGGTGACTCAGGTGAACGATGTGGCCCATGGGCTTCTTGTTCTTCTTCCTGGGGGTAGTTTAAACACAAAATAATTTCAATATAATGGTAATATTCTTAATATCAACAAAGATTGAGAAAGAAATGATACTGATCCATTTGAAAATGATTGCTCGTGTCTGGCACAGTAAAGCTCAATGACTTATGAACATATTGGGATAAACACAAATGAATAGTTTTTAACTGCAGAAATAAAAGAAAAAGATGCAAAAATTGTATTGTCATGGAATATTGATTATTCATCTTTCATAATTTTTGATTATTTGCTATATTAAATTCGTTCAACCTGAAAATGAAATGGTCGAATCTGATTTGCTATTTTTGCACATTAAATCTGAGTGTTGTTAAAATATATTGGCACTTTGTATATTCCAGACCTCTTCTCAAATACAGATATTAAATAAATCTATGCATTTTTATATTACATGTGACAACAGATAAAATAATTAATTAAACTTGTCAGGCAAGACTGAAACGTATTCATGAGAGGGTAAGAGGGAGATGGTGTGCATCCAGTTATCAATAAGAACCTGTCACCTTAGATAAGATTGATTGCTTCATTATTTGTTTGTTTTATGTCTTATCAAGAATATTTCACCCATATAGATACGTCACCAGTTGTAGATGAATTGCTTAGCACTGGTCAATCTTTGCATTTATCCAGACAGTTTTGATAAACAATTTTGATGAAAATATTTTTTCTCAAAAAACGAAATGTAATTAAACAGTTGTAACAACAAATTATTCCTATATGCAAAAGAAAAGAGAAAAAAACAACTACCATGGGCAGAGATATTATCATGTCTCTGGAGACTACAAAGGTTGTTAAAATTGCTTTGAGAGCAATTAAAATCACTGTTTTGTTTCGATTATTTGCAGATTTTTACTATTGAAAGTCTACTGTAGAGAAATTTTAAAAATAATTGCTCAAATTTTCAACAACATCCACCTGTCCTAGATCCATTACTGAAATGACTTGCACGTTTTGCATGGTCTGTAAGTTTCTGAGGGCATGGTTTGAATGGTCTACACATTTCTGTGATCATGTATGAAATGATTTTAGCATGAAACGGTTTGCACGAAATGCTGAATGGTCTGCACTGAACAGTAAATGCTTTGCACAGAAAAGTGAATGCTTTACACAGAATGGAACATTTTGGAGGTGTAGTAGCACAGGGTCTGTACTTCAGATATGCAGCACTGGAAATTAATTAAATAAATTAAATATTTTCTTTAATGCTATTTATAATAGATATTTAGAAGGAGTAAGGTAGTCCTTATTTGGGCTGGAAAAGATGTACCAAATTTGTGAATTTTGCAACCCCAGGGTTTTGCCTGTAGAACGCATCCAAATTAGTTGTATTGTGTTAATGTTACATATATTAGGTAAAGTGTTTCATCTGTACAAGCACTTTCGAGGATATATAAGTTTTAAGAACATGTCTTGTTTTATACATTTGCTAAATATTAGAATTTAGTTTAGATGTTCAGTACAGGATTTCTGTAGATTTCATAGCCCTTGGCACAATGATACTCATAACTAATACTCAGGTGACCGATAAGGCCTATGGGCTTCATGTTTGATTATTTACTTTTTACCTTTCTTATGCAGGAAATTGATGAGGCCTGCAAACGACTACAGAGGGAAATAGACAATCTAGGTCCAGAGGTGGGGGACATGAAATGTATACCACTGTATTCCACATTACCACCCAATTTACAACAGAGAATCTTTGAAGCCCCTCCTGCTACCAAAGCTAATGGTGCTGTGGGGAGGAAGGTGGTAGTCTCCACCAACATTGCAGAAACTTCACTTACAATAGATGGGGTTGTGTTTGTGATAGACCCAGGGTTTGCTAAACAAAAAGTAAGTTAGTTTTGTTTTGTATAGACAAATGTAATTTTACTTGTTGAGAAGTAAGCTTTATAGCTCACCTGAGCTGAAAGCTCAAGTGAGCTTTCTAATCACATTTTGTCCATCTGTCTATCCATCTGTGTAAACTTTTCACATTTTCATATTCTTCTTCAGAACCACTGGGCCAATTTCAATTGAACTTTACACAAGTCATCCTTGAGTGAAGGGAATTCAAGTTTGTTCAAATGAAGGACCATACTACTTTCGAAGGGGGCATAATCATGGAAAGGCAAAAATAGGGCGGGTTCATTCAAATGCCTTTTCAAGAACCACTGGGCCAGAAATTTGGAATTTACATGAAAGCTCCCCAGGGTCCGTGGGAGTAGGGTAGGGCCACAATAGGGGATCAAAGTTTTACATGCAAAAATATTGGGAAAAGTTGAAATTTACATGAAAGCTTCCTGATGTAGAGTAGATTCAAGTTTGTACCCCCGGGTAGAATGGGGCCACAATGGATGACAAAAGTTTTTATATGTGAATGTAGAGGGAAAAATCTAAAGTTCTTCATCTGAACAATCACTGGACCATAAATATTGAAATTTACATGACATGACAAGCTTCCTGACATAGAGTAGATCAAGCTTGTTCAAATCATGGCCCCCAGTGGTAGGGTTGGGCCATAATAGGGGATCAAAGTTTTATATGGAAATGTCTAAGAAATTAAGTAAAACAAATTCTTTTCAAAAGTAGCAGAGCCATACTAAATCAAATCCAAATGCAAATGTTACTACGTTGTGTGGATTAAAAATTTGTTTGTCTCTGAGACAATAGTTGAGGGCATATTTTGTTCTGTATGTCCTAAACTTTAACCTTGCTCATAACACCTGAGAGGTAGGTGATAGGGCTGTGTGTTCCTTGCGACATGACATTTTCTTTTTTGTAAAAAAGATTTTTATGACATTGTGACCTTGACCTTGGAGTTTGATCTACTTTAAAGTATATATAAATTATTTAATATCTACTGAACAACTATTTAAGGTAGGTCATAATTTGCATGAAGATTCCCTTTGGTAAGGCCTAATATTTTATATATGATCTCTTGACCTTGGAGTTTGACCCAAATTTCAAAACTATTAGTTTACTCTTAACTTTTAAATTGTAAGTGATATCTTATATCATATCATTTCTTATGGCAAAATATTTTTTTTTTGTTTCAAAGTTTCCGTGACGTTGGAGTTCAACCTACTTTTAAGAAAATGTAACCTTTTAAATTTAATGATCCCC
>JAMZEH010000083.1:57500-112500 GCA_024699665.1 Ostrea denselamellosa | reverse complement strand
TTATTTTTTGCAACTGTAATCAAGAGCTTATCCAGAATAGGTAGATCAATACATGTAATTTAATAGTAATTAGGAATTTTAATTTGAAAATCATTAGTAATTATTATTTTCAATAAAATAATTGGATTTCGTGTTTAAATTTCATTAAGGGCATGCCCACATTGTTTCAGTGATCATGGTGAGAAAAAGCCATTCCACTCTTCCCCTTCCCCTCCCTAATGATGAATGAAGTAGTGACAGTCTAAACTCTACCAAGTCAATGATTTAAGACGATGCAGTAGCCCTGTATAGGCAGTAATATCAGGGGTTGTATTTTTCACTTTTTTCTTTCTTTTGACATGGTTGCGGTTTAATGAAATTTTGTATCTGACTTGTCCTGACATCAAAAGCACACACTCCACTTGAAAACATAAAAGGGAAGAATATGAACAATATATGTCAAAGATGAGAGCAAAATTACTTGATACAAGTTTGGTAATTTAAACAGTGCATGTTAAATTCCTGAAATGTTTTGTAATGCAGTTTATCAAGTAAAAAGTTGAAATAATATATAGTAAATGAAGTTCAAATATGAATTACAAACTGACGGTAACCATTGTGTACATGGGTACATCAAAACTGCAGCCTTTTGCATTTTTACGTGATCAAATAGCTGGTTTTGTCTATATGAACAGCTGTTTAATGATCAGTGCAAATCATTATAATGCTGATTGGAATTTAAGAAAAACATGGCAATTAGAAATAATAAATTTACGAAGTATTAAAGAATATAACCTGCTCTTGGGCATTTTACATACTATATGACTGTGCAATATATATATGGGTAGCCTGAACTAAAAAATAATAGTGTTTTCAGTGAAGTGTTTATATCAAATTTAGCCAGCATCTTCAATGAACACATCTATCACCATCGTGAATAAAGCAAATATTTTTACTGTGAGTCATTTTTCCCCAATACAATACAATGCTATTAGTCAGAGATTTACATTTGTTCATGCAAAAGTTTGTTGTTTGGAAAATTGCAAAAGGTGTAAACATTGATCCTACCCATTGGTTAAACATTGAGAATGAATAAAATTGTTGCATCAATCACAGGTAATTACATAATTTATAAATGAAAGAATGATATTAAAAAAAATTTGTTCCAGTATGCATTCTATGTAAAAAAAAAAAATTATTTCTAGTTAGTTTTGTGGATTAGTTTTGTCATCACGATGTAGTGCACGTATAGTAACTTTTTGTTTTTTGAAATATGCTCCTAACCCCACCCCTTCTAGATCTGTGCATGGAGATGTCCTTGTTACAGGTGGTAGGTGTTGGAATTAAGATTAATTATCATAAGCTTCAATGTTTATCAGGCCCAATATCCATTTTTGAAGAACACCGATTATTATTCCTTAGTGATCTTCTGACATCTTCTTTTAATTGATATATTGGATAAATGCACCTTTCTGTAAAGGCTTTTATATATTCTGAGTCATATTCTTGTCTGACTTATTAAAATCAGACCCTCAATCCACTCCTTTTTTGAGCATAATCCACAATGATGTTTTGAAATGGAAATGGAAAATGCATATCACTCGGTAAATAGCATCCCATCTCACTCAAAAGAATAATGTACATACAATTCTAATACAGTAACTAAGTTTGCCCCTGATTATTGTTCAAGTGGTTATTCAAATGTGTAACTCGTAGAGATATGTGTATTACTAAATAAAGATGGAATAAACAGAATATTACGTACAGTTGTACACAATTAATTTTAGACTAAAGTAGAAATCCAAATATTGTGTGTGGAAGGGGTAGTGTTTTAATATATAAAACGTTTATGCCACCACAAGATAATTTTTGGAAATGTACCAGTTGTCATTTTATAGGTTTATTTTTTTTTTTATTTCAAAAATAAATTTTTCTGCAATACCTAAAAACAACTATTAGGACAGTGCAACTGCTTATTTTTACCTGCATCACCAACGGTAACAGCAGGTTTAGTTGCCACTCCATTCTGTCTATTCGTCACACTTATGGCTGCATACTTTGTAATCTGTAACTCAAAAAATATCCAACCAATATTATTAAAACTTTGTACAGTGTTTGTATACATATTGAAAATGTGCACCTCCTATTATGAGCAAATGTGACAAATTTTCATTGCAATTTTTACCATGTTCGACTTAGGCTTTTCACAATTTATGCTATTGACATTGCATATTTTGTGTACTCTGTAACTCGAAATGTTTCCCATCAATATTATTGAAACTTTGTACAGTGTTTATATACATATTACAAATGTGTACCTTTTATTATGTTGAAATTTGGCAATCTTAGCATGTTTAACTTATCTATATTTTTTTTTCCACATTATATACGATTGAGGTGTATATTTTGTGTATTCAAGGCATTTTCTCTTCAAAATGGAAACAAGCGATTGTTAGATCTTTGTTAAAGAAGGTAGATCTTGAACTAGAGTATGCGAATTATAGACCAGTCAGTAACTTGCCGTTTTTATCAAAACTTAGAGAAAAAGCAGCGCTCTATAGACTAAATCAACATGTCAGTGATTTTGATCTTCTTCCAAAAAACCAGTCTGCATATCGTCGCTTCCATTCATGCGAATCTGCTCTGTTAAGACTCGTACATGATTTGCTGAATGCAATGGAAAAACAGGAAGTCACTGCTCTCATAGCAATCGATCTCAGCACCGCGTTCGATACAGTGGATCACCAAATACTCATTGATGTGCTCAGAAAGCAATATGGTATCACTGATTCGGCTTTGACTTGGGTTGATTCATACCTACGGTCGCGTAGTTGCCGAGTGAACGTTAATTCTGCATCATCATCTCGTCAATTGCAGTGTAGTGTTCCACAGGGGAGCTGTTTAGGTCCGTGGTTGTATCTTGCATATGCAGGGACTTTATTTGACATTATTGCGGTCTATGGATTTGCAGATGATCACATTGTAAATAAAAGGTTTAGACCTACGTCTATTCACAACGAAATTGAAGCAATTAAAGAACTGGAAAACTGTGCAGGCATCATTAATGACTGGATGGATTCAAATAAACTGAAAATGAACACATCAAAAACAGAATTCATAATATCTGGCAGTAGGAAGCAACTGGACAGATGCAACACGAAACTTATAAACATAAATGGCAACAAAATTAAATTGGAATATTGTATACGATACTTAGGAGCATATTTAGATGAAATTCTAAATTTTAAGGAATACATCAAAAGAAAATGCCGCACAGCAATGATCAATTTTCTCAGAATTAAAAGTATAGGTAAATATTTGACAAAAGAGGCAACAGAAATTTTGGTTTTATCATTAGTTATTTCTCATTTGGACTACTGCAATTTGATTTTATATGGAATAGCACAGAGTGAAATAGGAAAGATGCAACGTATTCAAAACATGAGCGCAAAACTTGTATTGAATTGTAAGAAATTTGATAGTTCTAGGGAAGCTCTCTATGACTTACATTGGTTACCCATCAAATCCAGAATACAATTCAAATTGTTGACTTTTATGAATAACTGTTCTGTTGGCGAAGCACCATCATATTTAACCGAACTTTTAACGAAACGGGTGCCAATTCAAAAGTTGCGCTCTGCTCAATATTCTTACGGCTGCTACAATGTTACTTTTAATAGACACAAGACGTTCAATGACAGAAGCTTCGGAACCGTTGGTCTTCGACTTTGGAACGATCTACCTCTAGAGATAAAACAGTCGAAATCACTGAACAGTTTTAAGGCGAAATTGAAAACTCATTTATTTAGAAACTTTTAATATACAATTAAAAAGAAACAAACAAAAAAAAACATTTTAGTATCGTACTAGACATTGATTCAGTTTTGTAGAATGTATGTACTTGTATGTTTTATTTACTTACGTATCTTATGCTTCTACTATTACCTTTTATGCATATCATCTCTTTTACTATTTTATTGTACAACGCCAGTGAATACATGTTTGTAAAATTAGGCATTTTAATCAAATAAACTAGTTTCAGTTTCAATTTTATTCTTCAACACAAAAAGTATCAACACAATAGCATTCAAACTTTGCACAGTGTTTATATAGATATTAAAGATGTGCACCTCCTATTATGGTGAAAGTTGACAGAGTTTTACTGTGATGTTCAACTTGGACAATTCTTTCCGATTTTTGCTATGAACATGTTTCTTTTGCATATTCGACTTTTTATGAAGTGTGGAATCTAGAGTGGATATACATTGTGTGCTTTTATCTGAGATGTCTACATCTTAAGATGATGCTAAACAATAGGAAGTATTAATAAATATATGGCTGTGTTGCAGGTCCAGACATGTAATCAGTCTTGTCATTATCATTATTCAGAATTTGGAGTTTGACCTGATTTTGAAAAATCTGACCTATTCAATATCTTCTGAACTATTTAAGGTAGAACTTTCATATTTTGTATATAAATGATTTTATCATTTCATATCATGATTTGTAACCTTGACCTTCTCTAGAACAGCAAGATCATGTTGGTGTTGAGGCATCCCTATGCTTTGGGAATTTGTGTTCCTTTATGTTGTGACCGTTTGGGGTTAGGTTGGGGCTGTAATATGGTGTAAAAATTTTCATTGGATTAAAAATAAATCTTTGAAAAAACACAAAAGCTGAAGAACAGTAGGGCCAAGGTTACTCAGGTGAGTGATGTAGCCCATGGGCCTCTTGATTTTCTTTTTCTTTTTTTTTTTTTTTCAATACATGTATTTGTATTTAGTTTAATAGATAAAGTACACTTTATGTATACCTTTACAATTGGATATTTTAATGCCTCTAAGAATAAAGGGAGTATTTTAATGTACCATATGCATGTATCCTATTTATGAATGGACCTTTTATATTCTTGCGCAGATAGCCCACCTGGAGAGGACTGGTCACTACCTGACCGTCAAAGACAGCCAAGTGGTTCAGCTTCACCCCTCCACATGTTTGGACCACAAACCTGAGTGGGTCTTGTATAATGAGTTTGTGCTGACCACCAAAAACTACATCAGGACAGTCACTGACATCAAACCAGAATGGTATATAGCACAGATATTTACTAAGTTTCCATCTATCTTGCCTATACACTATTTGTTTTGAACAACTTCAGATCAGGAAAAAGCATGGCTCACTAACTCTATTTTAGTCCTAATTTGTACTTACATGTATACTAAATAAATCACGGAAGTGAGTTTATAAATTTGTTGGCAAGTAGCTGTGATATACAAATTAGAATTTAAGTACATGGAAGAAATCATGATTTTACAATGTACATTAGCTTTGTGTGAATTTTGAACCATTTTTTTTTTCAGCTGGTAAAAATTGCTGTTATTCTTCACTGTCAAGAATTGCATATGTCAATCACAGTTGAATTGATATATATGTTAATTATCATCACATATACATGTGTAAAGAAAATTTTGGTTGATGTATGTGATCCATGATTTCTATTGGAAAATTGCTTGAAAAGTTTATTTTTTAGGTCAATTTTCATAGAAATGTTTAATGCCACCAAACTTTTTATGTCATTCAAAAACAGGAATCAGTTGTGGTAATAATGAATTTCCATACACATTTCACAAGATTTCAACATGCAAATTACAGACCCTGAAGCATGCTACTACACCTCCAAAGCATTCTGTTTCATTCCTTACAAACTACTTATCATTCCATGCAAATTGTTCCCCATTCAGTGCAAAGTGACATTCCTGGAAACCATTCACCATTCCATGGGTAATCATTCCCTGCAAGGTCAAGCCATTCCCATAGAAACATGCAAACTATTGAAGCCACATCCCTAGAAACTTACAGGCCATGCAAGTCATTCCACTATGGTAGCTGTGAAAGATGGACATTAATGGAAATTTGAGCAATTATTTTTAAATTGCACTTAATATGGACTTTCATTGGTAAAAATTCTCAGTCTAATTAAAGTGACAAAATAATGATATTAATATTGTAAGGCAAAGCAGACCATAGCTCTTGAAGTAATTTGGATATCCTCTGCAGTTTTTGTGTCACCTGAGTCACTCGCTATAATAGAGACTTAACAGAAGAAGTATTTATACAGTATTCTTTTATATTTCTTAAAAACAGATGCTTAATATGGAAATAGTTTTCTCTAGGTTATTGAATCAATTACAACAATGCCTAAAAGTAATGAAATTGATAGAAATATTCTAAACAAATTAATTTGATTGATATTGTTCTAAGAAACAGAGTTACAATTGCAATTTTATCATTATTTTTAATTACATATCCAATATGGAGTGCAGTTAATCTTTTAATTTTAGATAAAATACAAAATTAAGGTATTCCCATAAATAGAAAAAATAACACTGAACCAGCCTATGCATTGGTATATGCACACTATGTGATTTGTAATTATCAAATCCCTTGAACCATATCTATTTAATTAATTTGATTTATTTATCTGCCTATTAAATTTATTTTTGAATATTTTTTGTCCCCCACCTTTCTGCTAAAAGCAGGGGATATTTGTTCATCATTCTGTTTGTCACATTTTAGTTTCCAGACTCTTATCTCTGAGAGTCCTTAAGTCCTTATGATTTGAAAAAGACCCCTATTGATTTTGAGGTTAAAAGACTTTGAAGCATTAAATTTAATTGATATTCTAAAGGCAGAATAGCAATTTCGTTGTTGATGTTCATAGTCCAATAATTAAATTATGACTGTCTGGTTATTCACGGATGAATTTACTACAAAACAGATCAATAAGTAGTCTGATCCCCATCCCCACAATTCTGTTTGCTAATGTACAAATCATCTTTGGGTGAAGGGGATTCAAGTTTGTTCAAATGAAGGGCCATGCCACAATCAAAGGGGAGATAATCACAAAAATGCAAAAATAGGGTTGGGTCATTTAAAATCTTCTCCCAAGAACCACTTCAAATTTAGAAGGCTGCTTTCTGAAATAGTGCAGATTCAAGTTGGCCCCTGGGGGGGGGGGGGGGGGGGGGGGGGTAGGTTGAGGCCACAGTAGGGAATCAAAATTTTACATGCAGATATATAGGCAAAATCTTTAAAAATCTTCTCAACCACTGGTCCAGAAAAGTTCAAATTTACATTGCAGCTTCCTGACATAGTGCAGATTCAGGTTTATTAAAATCATGGCCCCCAGAAATAGGTTGTGGGGTCACAATAGGGAATCATAATTTTACATGTGAATATACAGGGAAAATCTTTAAATATGGACCAAGGTGACTCAGGTGAGCAATATGGCCCATGGGCATCAATAATGTCAATATTATTAGTCTTATTATATTGAAATTATTTATTGAGTAAAATACACCCACCCACCCACCCCCCAAGAACCAAATAATCAAAGCATTCGGGACATCCCCACTATTGGGTTAATAAGTATGCAAGTCATGGCTACTGTTTCATGCAAAACATTCGCGAAGTGGGCACCATTTCATACAAAGTGTTCAGTGCAAACCATCTAGTGTTCTGTGCAAACTATTTAGCATTCTGTTCAAACCTTTCACCATTTCATGCAAGTGGTATAGTTGCATGCTTCATGGTCTGTATTTTAACAGAAACAGCTAACAATTAGCATTACAAATAGATGTTGTTGCAGTAGAGGTGAATGATTAATATTTTGGGACATATATTATTGAACAAAGCTACTAGTATAATATTTTGCAAAGTTAACTTTCTCCACTGGTGCTGAAGCCATTTTTACATTGTACATTTGATTTTGTAGGCTAATAAAAGTAGCTCCACAATATTATGATATGACGAACTTCCCAATGTGTGAGGCCAAGCGACAATTGGAACGTATTATTGCAAAGTTGGAAAGTAAGCAATACCAAGAGGGATTCTAACTAATGACCATGGTAAAGCAGCTTGCAGCTTGGTACAATATGTGTGTCAGTTGACTGACTTTACAAACTGAGGATATCATTTTCACTTGCATGCATCTTAAATTGCATTGGCTTATAGTTTTACTATATAAATAATGTCATATTTCATTGCTGGAGGTAAAGGCCAAGGATATAAGTGATATAGTCTGATATGGAATGAAAGCATAAGCCTCATAATTTTAAAGAACAACAGAACTTTGAAACAATTTTTCATGCATCATAGCTTCTTTTTTTTTCAAGTAAAAGCACTGTTAAACAAGAAACAAATGTTTTGACATAATTTTCAGTTTCATAGATGTATTGTTGATTTGTTGATTCATGTATTTGTTGTAAACCATCAAGTCCAAGGAAAGATACAAAATAAAAAAAGTTAGAACTTAAAGTGGGTTCAGACTTATGCATTCCTCTGTAAACTCCAGCAAGTAGGACAAGCTATAGGAAGGTCCATTTTGTCCAAGTAAACTCTAGTTAAATGGTTTTCAATGTTTGGACACATTGACTTGGGATAGATCTGTAAAACTGGAGGACATGGCAGCCCGGATCCATAAGCTTTCGTTTCTGATGTCTTTATGTAGAAATCATCACTAACTCTGTGATTTTGTTCATGGAATTTTAGCTCTTTCATATTACCAGCTGCTCTTTGGTTGACTTCTTTACATACTGTTGAAGGAAGTCTCATAAGTTTTGTTTCTGCCTCGGATACATACCCTCCACTGTATGAAGCGTGACGTTTCCTTTGGGATTCTAAAATGAATTTGGATTTACTTCTACTCAGCATAGCATGGCTCTCTTGGGGGAATGCCGTAGACATTTTCAGGACTTGGCTAATAATGAAAAAGAAATGCCTAGTTTTATAATAAATTTGTGTTTGTAATATTGATTTATAAAGTATATTGGTTCTTGTTTCCAATGATTGAGATCAATAGCATTTTAATTTAATCACTATCTTTTATCACATTGCAATGAGTGTAACACTGCTCCATTGTTGAACGGTTTCAAGCATTTGTACTTGAGGTACCAAGCATGTAATTTGAAAAAATGGTAAGAAAGGGGCCCCACTTCGTAACCGTAAAATGGCGTCGTTTTGTATAGAATGGTAAACCAAAGAAAATCATTGGCGTAGTGGATGTGTTGATTACATTCATGAGCAAGAGTATGTATGAGGCAATGACTATGTTCGCATCCTATTATGAAATCATGAGTTATTAGATCACATGAGTAAATTCAACTCGAATTACTTTGTAATGCTTCAATTCGTATTGACTGTACATGTGCATCCTGGTTTGACAAATAAGCTTAAGAACAAACTACAGGTTATTCAAAATAAGGTTATTAGATTTATTTAAGATTGATCTCCTAGAAGTAGTATTATTAATGCGAAAGAATTCGGGGGAAACAACAAACAAACAAAACAAAAACAAAACTGGAGTACTTCAATATTAGCAACAGAGGAAAACAACTTCAACGTGATTCACGTCTCTAATATTTTCCATAAAAAAATGTCCAGAGTACTTGAAAAATGTTTTAGAAGAAACTGTTCAACCAGATGAACTAGATCCAGTAAATTTTATTTCTTTGTACCAGAGTTGAGAAAATGGAATCAGAAACTCTCTTTTTAATAACGGCATCAAAGGTTAGAACTCTCTCCCAGATCAAAGCAAATGTATAAGCAATAAAATTTCATTAAAATCAGAAGTTTAATAAAAATTACTCAACGAAATTAAGTAAATAGTAGACAGTGAGTGACTTTTTGTATTATTAATATCAGTACATTTTGTACATTTGTAGTTATTATAATACCCGCACTTTCTAAAGAAAGTTCGGATATATTGTTACCCTGATCCGTCTGTCACACTTCACACTTTTTTCTTCCTCAAACTCCTCTTTTATTTCAATTAGTAATTAGTTAATTTTTTGGATTATGATAATTGGTGTCTTTTAGATGTGCAGGAAGGTTTTGAAACTTTCAATTTTACCAAGGGGGTCGAAAATGCGTTTTTACTACAAAAACCTGGTTCCTGGATCTCTTACATTTTACACAGTAGCCAAATCATCTTTTGGAAGTTTTGTAGATGTGTAATAAGGTTTCGGGATTTTCATTTTCACCATGGGGGTCGAAAAACGTTTTCTCTAAAGAAAGAAAAAAAGAACAAAAAAAACTTCTTGCACTTTATTACACAGTAGCCATCTCACCTATTAGAATATGATAGGTGGTGTACTGTAGATGTGCAATAAGGTTTTGTAACTTTTTGTAATAATAATAATATTAACTTTCAATGTTGCCCTAGGTGGTTTAAAAAATCCACGTTTTTCTACAAAAACCTGGTTCCCAGAAGAACTATTACATTTTACGCAGTAGCCAAATCATCTTTGGAAGATGAATGATGGTTTTCTGTAGATATCTGAGTTTTCATTTTTACCCTGGTGACCGAATAGGGGTTGAAAAACGTTTTCTAGAAAAAACTGTCTCCCTGAACTCTTGCATTTTACACAATAGCCAAGGCTTTTGGAAGATGATTGGTGGTGTCCTGTAAATATACAATAAGGTTTCAGAATTTTCATTTTCACCCAGGGGGCAATTGGGGGTCGAGAAATGACGTTATTTTGTCGCACCTGAGTGATCTTCTAGCTGGACTTGAGCAGTGCACATCTCTGATAGGAATATATAGGAGTGAGAAACAATTGAAATCTCGTTTTAAAACATTATTCAATGCTCAAAATTACAAAATACATATTGTATTATAGTAAACATTAGGAAAATTTAGATAAATATGAGACAAAAATGGTAAGAAAGCTTTGTTGTATACTTGCATGTGCATGCAGGTGTTCACGGTTATCGTGTCAATGAAATGAAGGGGGAAAGGTGGCGTTGAAATAATTGCCAAGTGCATACTACATGTAATAGAATGGAATAAGCAAAGACCATAAAATATTATATTCATATTTAATCTTTGCAAAATACAGGTGCACAAGTATACGCAATTCACCTGGCATTGTTTGTCAAGAAAACACATCAACTGCGGAAAGCTGCATGTATTCACCCGGGACCGGAGATGTGCACTCACCGAAAATGTTAAGATTCTCATAATTCTGATAAGTTCACAAAACAAAATAGTAAACAGCATTTGTGTCTCGACCAAACTTCACAACACGATGTCATTACCTTGCACAGAATGCTTCACACTTCACTCGTGTCAATCAGAGGATATTCGATAAGGGGAGATTCAGAGTAGAAATTTTTCCTGCAGTGAATACATGACTGGTCAGGGGTTTTGCAGTTTAAAGAAATCAGGAATATGATCATGCATGTACATATACACTAAACATTTGTTTGGATATTGTAAAATTGCGTGCACAATTCAAAATTTATAGATGATTACACACATGTACAACAGTGATCGGAAATGTACATTTGGGTGAAAAATATGGGTATTACATACGCAATCAAAAGTTGACAGTTGACCTCACCAACAATGTATGAAAGGGAATATATAAACGAAAATATAGTACACCTCTCAAGATTTGTTGTCTCTTTGGGAACCACATCATTTTTTACGGTCACTTGTACGTGTAACTTGAATGAACGAGAGAGAATCTTCCACGTACAATATCATTTCATAGAATAATAGAAAATTGATCACTAATATAATTGTAAGGTTACAAGCATTCACAAATGTGAACTATTTATTAAAATTTTGGATTGACAATATACATTAGTGGAAATTTACGGAGTATGCTTATATTCATTTAAATTTTAAAAAAGTATATTTATCTGGGTATGGACTGAAAGTATTCAATTGTAGATTACTGCAAAGTCTATCAAATTGCAGGAAATTCTAATTATTACAATTCCTTCTTAATATTATTAGAAACATTATAAAATTGTTTTAGTATTTTTTACAAGCAAGAGAGAAAAAAAAAATGAATGTGGGGTACTTCTACCCAAACCTCAAAATCCTAAATCGTAGTAAGGGGGGTGGGGGCGGAGGGGGGCAAAGGTTGATTCACAACACCCTTCCTTCAATTCATAGCTTCACATATCAACTACCTTTTATTACAACTTTAAAAATTTTATGTTGGGGAGGGGGGGGTGGGGTCAATCGAATTTTGCATATAGAAAATACGGACTTTGTATGTTAAAGTAAAAAGTAAATGTTTAAAAAAATGTTGGTGGGGGTGAAGACCAGGCTTTCTGGCTTCCCCAACCCTTCCGTATACGTTTTCACATTGTCAACACCATGTTGAAATAAAAGTACATGCTTTATTGATAGCCAAATCATGACCACGGTATATAAATCCGAAGTGTAAATTAAATGTTTTCCAAGATTTGTGAGTCTCACCATACAGGTATTGAGACTACTAATCAATAAATAAAATCTTATACCCTTTGTGCAAAACGCCAGAGATATATACATGCAAGATCTATAAAGCTCTAAATCTGCATAAAATCAAGCAATGGATTTATGATAACATTAAATTTGAATTACTGCGTAAATAAATCAAAGACATCTATCAATTAATAAGAGCAATACTTAATTACCATATACATGTATATATATATATTGTTAAATTTTTATGTCAAGATCAATGCAAAATGTAATAGACATGAAATTTATGTTAATGAAATCTCTTACTGAGTAATAGAATGTGAATATAATATTTTTTAAGGCGTCGAGCTTGTTTGAGAGCCTTCTAGCGATAATGCAAAATTTTGCCACTACACCGCCTTTCCGATCTCAGTGGACGAAATCAAATAGTGCCTATTGGTACTGGATGTTTCTTACGATTAAAGACTTTAAAACATTGAATTTAATTGATATTTGAAAGGCACAATACCATTTCCGTTGTTGTTGTCGTTGTTTATTACTGTATCTTTGTTCAATAGTTAAATAACGATTGTTTGGCAAGAAAAGTTCATTATTCGCGGATGGATTTACTACGAAACAGATTTTCCCGCGAAATTTGTGTCGCACGATATCATTAAGTACTTACAGAATAACCTGGTCAAATTTGGTTTTCATTTATATCTATAGTCTCGTAGTTTCACCGATAATCGTTATTTCAGATCAGTAGAAACAGATGAATACTTGTATTGCGCGTTGCCACGGTTCAGTTCTTATTCCAAAAACACGAAGACTTTTCAAGTTTTGTTTTCGGTAATCCCGATTTTCAAGCAAAACGAAAGTAGCGTGTGCATGTGACGAAAATAACAGGTTATTTTGCAAAAAAAAAAAACACCAAAAAACAAAAACAAAACAAAAAAAAACCCAAGGCTAAGTAGCATTCATTGGGAATTGAATCTTCTTCAGAATTCCAATAACTTTTCTACATATTACGTTGAACTCTGAATTGTTAGACATTATTGAAAACAGAGAGTTAATACCGAAATAATTGTTACATCATACATGAACAGAAGATACACCTCCTATAAACAAGTAATCTCACTCTGAAGCAGTTATATTCTTTTCAGCATTTTTCGTCTGCAGTGTCGATTTATTTATTATAGCCTTTGTAAGGTAACTATTCTTGAGGGGATATTATCTAACAAGAGGAGGAGGGTACATGTATGAACAGAACTTGTTAGGATAAGCAACTTTAGCCCAAGCTCTCTTCTTCATTTCCTTTTACGTAAATAAACATAATTTGCTGACATTTTACAAATGATTGTAATGCTTTATCTATGTACTTAAACATGAGGAAATGTCTCCTGTGGTGCTCAAACATTTCTTTTACTTTCTCTAGTTTACCTGCCCTCTGAATTTATTGAGAACCCAATAATGTATATGATGTTGCACTCGACGCCTTTGTGGTCCTTCAGGCCTTTGATATTTATTTTATGTAAAGATAAACGCAAAGTATAATAAATGAGCTTTTTACATTTTTCGTTATTACATTTTGCGTTGCTACGTGTCCTTTTTATGAAATGAAAACGATCGTGAATTTTATATATATTTTACCAAGAAATATCTTCTTTTTACATAGAGTGGGACACTTAGAATTCATAAACATTGAATATGAATATTTCGTCGATCGCATTTTTTTTTTCTAAACTCTGTACCAACTTGTATAAATGTACACTCAAGTACTTCGTGCGTTATGGGCATAACGTATTTTTAGATAGAAAGTGTGAATTATAATCTAAGCTGCTAAAAAAAAAGATGGTATAGTTTATATTTATTCAGGAAGACAATTATTTTGAATTACAGTGTATCTGCCATAATCTATCTATATATCGCATTAGCCATGTTTAGAGGGGACATATCACCCCTAAATAAAAGACAAACCAAAAATTCTCGGTTGAACAGTAACTGAGAAATAAATAATATAATATCAACCAGTAAAATCAACGTTTGAATCTCTCTCTCTCTCTCTCTCTCTCTCTCTCTCTCTCTCTCTCTCTTATTTATGCAAATTAAATATGCATGTGGAATTTATGTATCTAAACGATTTGCCGATTTTACAAATCTGGAAAACTTTGATCATAGACACATACATAATACAGGGTTCTAGCAAATACTTCCCCTGATTGAAGACCCCTGATCGCCACTGGTTAAGTGTGTCGCAATCTGTAGAACGAAGTTACAACGTGTTTATGAATGAAGTTTATCGTTTTGTTTCATGGATTATGATAATAAAAAGAATTTTACTTCTACTGAGAGTATTGTCGACCGGCATACGCGTACATCTACGGTCCTTTAAAGATATTTGAGTAGACCCAGGTAAATAGTCGTCCGCATTCAATGCGTTTTCATGGCGAGTGTACAGGTCATGTGCACAAGTTGAAGTATAATAGTATTTACGTATATGGATTTTGCTTGAAGTGAGTATGAATGATGAATAGTATAAATTTCATGCCCTTTGCTTATTCCATTGTATCAATAGATAATTGATAAAATGTCTCTCCGCGTTGATTGTATAATTAGACATCTTTACTGCAACTATACGAACATGCATGTAAAGAGTGGCTTTTTATTCTAAATATATTTATACAATACAGTAAAAAGGGCTTTACTGATGTACGATATTTTTATTACAAATTTTGAGCACGGCATTGTGTTGTAAAAATTGATTTCACTTGTTTTTGATACCATATACATGACTATCGGAGATATACGTGTTACCGCCGAGACAACCCGCACTGGTAAATCGGAAACACTGATGTGAAGTGAAGCGTAGCAAACCATGTCCCCTTTTATACCAGACAAATCCTGATGCATATAACAATAGAAACTTAATCAAATATGGCGGATAAGAAAAGAAATATAATTCTATTATATTAATTCATGTCAGCTTTAAGTAAAGGTAAGCCACCACAAGACGTCATTTACAGGCAAATGAGCACAATCAAGCAATCGGAATGGCTAGACAAACCAAGCGAGATGTTGCTACCTGGTTTGGTGTGTCCCAGAGTGTCATCTCTAGACTCTGGACACGATTTCAGGGGACTGGCATAGTCAATGACAGTCCTAAGAATGACAGACCCCGTGCCACAACGCAACTCCAAGACCGGTACATCGTAACGTTGGCCCGGAAACAGCGTTTTCATCCTGCTCCAAGACTGACTCGTCAGTTTAATGTTGCCACAGGCCTGCATATTACGTCCCAGACTTTGAGAAAATGATTAAATCAAAAAAGAATTTAATTCGAATACTCACTATAAAAAAGCTTTAGTAATACTATAAATTTTGTAAGAGCACTTTGAGAGTTTTCAAATAAAAAATATGATTATATATATATATATATATATATATATATATATATATATATATATATATATATATATTGGTTTCTGTATTGGATGACCCCGTGGGGATCCGGGTTGTTAGAAAAGATCCTCAGTATCCCTTGCTTGTCGTATGATGCAACTAAATGGAGCGGTCCTTCGGATGAGTCCGCAAAAACCGAGGTCCCGTGTCACAGCAGGTGTGGCACGTAAAAGATCCCTCCCTGCTCAAAGGCCATAAGCGCCGAGCATAGGCCTAAATTTACAGCCCTTCACCGGCAATGGTGACGTCTCCATATGAGTGAAAGATTTTCGAGCGGGACGTTAAACAATATTTAATCAATCAATCATGTATTGGATGTGTTCGATTTAAACTGTAGCAAATGTTAAAATAAATCATTTTAAAATCAGCAGGTTAGCTTTAGAAGATCTTAAACTTACAAATGCAACGATATGTATATTGAAGACGTTCAGAGAAAACATAAAAATTACGGACGGAGAGAAAACATAAACAATACGGACGGAGGGGAGCGTATATTTCAGCCGTGGCTTGCGACGATGGAAATTTAACAACTGAAACATTATCTATTCCCAAATTAGATTGCAGCATGTGTATTTGGGGATTTTATTAGTTTTATACCAGATTTCATTATTAAAATACAGTTAACAAGGGACGTTCCGGGGGTTTGGCCGCCCTCAGGATGAACTGGGGGACCTAAAAGCGATCAAACGATCCCTTGTCTCTCAGATTTTTTTATCACGCTCCTCCATACCTAAATCCGCCCATGCTTACTGGGCAAATTGCATTGAAGGTGTAGACTAACATGCTGAAGTATATCAACTATCATGATGGTATGCAAGTGAAGCAAATATGAGTATTATTAGATTTTAAGTTTCAATAGATTGCATTCTAATCCAAAAAGAGCAAAAAATATATACGATTTCGAAATCTTTCGGGCAACGGAGAAGGAGTCAGTATCAATGTGCATAGGAAAAGGAAAGAGAATTGTATGCGACTCCCGATCACTTCACCCTAAATGTCAGAGGCCTGTAGAGAAGACACCCTCGGCTTACTATGTTTTAGCGCGTTTTGTATAAAGAGTAAAGAGGCAAACTGTTTGTATGATTAATGAACCCTCTTTAAAAACGTACAAATTCATTAACTCAAAAAGGAAATCGCATTTCGCTGTGATGTGATAAAACTTAATCCCCTAAATGATAATCAAACATGTGTGTGTCATCTAACACAAAGTATAAAAATGGAAATTTATAAAAGGCACACGCATAACACAAATGAACTCTAAGGATCAAAATGCATACTCACGTGACTGTTAAGGCTCATGGGCCTCTTGAATCTTTCTTACCTTGTGGTTGTGTTTGGTAATAACCGTTATTTCAAGTAGTATTATAATGTTGCGTAACATATCGAAAAAGATGACGTCACAATCGGTATCAAAGTTTTGATTCTTTCATCACCACCCCCTTAAAAAAAGTTAAAGTTTTTTTAAAAAGTTGTTGGTTTCGGGTTTTTACCCACTTTTTTTTGGGGGGGGGGGGGGTGTAGACCGCATTGCAGGACACGATTTGTTGCATATGCTACATAAAAGTGGATCATGTGTGTGTGTAGTCATCTTTGGGTATATTTTTTTCTACATACATTATATATGTGTCTTCAGATCGATGTTCATGTTAGAATGATGTAGCTATCGTGTTCTTGGATGCACTCATAGGGTGGACAGTACAGTGCGTCTCATCTCAGACATCAGATTTCAAGAATTAACATGAAACTGCGATAAGTACTACTTAAATTAAAGATGGAATAATCGATGTTTGAAAAATATATTTCAAATTTTGAAGATATCAATTTTTAGGGGGTAAATGAAACCCCTATCAATCAACCCCCCCCCCCCCAAAAAAAAAAAAAAAACAACACACGAAACAAACCAACAAGAAAGTAACAAAATCAAAATAGAAACTTTTGGGGGTTAGGGGGTATTAAGACTTCTGAAGGACCGGCCGATTTCCTGCATATGCATAATCGTAAGAACTTACAAGGGATCCATGTTACTTTGGAGGGTATTATAAATATTATTTCATTTACTATAGATTTTATACTCTAGAAATTCTAAAAGGGAGGGTCGCCACCCCATTCCCGTATGATCCTCTGCTTAACAAAATGAGCAATTGTCATGGAGTACGTTGTTTGACTGTTTGGTGAACTAGGCACTGAAAGTCCTAAAGAGATCACTTCTTTCAACTGTAATTAAAAAAAACAACAAAAAACCAAATAAAAAAAAACCAAAAAACAAAAACAAAAATAAACAAAAAAAAAAACAAAAAAAAAACACAACCAAAAAACAAAACAAAAACAAAAACAAAAAAACACCAAAAGATATTTCAAGTTGGATATACATGTAGTTACTAATAGCAATAGTGATATCCTTTATTTATACAGGATTACACTATTGGTTGTACAATTGTTACATGTGGTCCTGTCTTTAATTATAGCATTGTACATGACTGAGTATGCATGAAAATGCACATGCATCGTGTCTCAAACCTCTAAAATTTCTCATATACTAAAATTACCAATTTTAAGGAGGGGTGGTGGTGCTGGTAGTCTATAGCAAATATGAAAAACGCATTTCTGAACTAAATTCATGTAGTACATTGTGTAACCATGTATATTAATATTCTAATTTAGACATAATATTTTAAATATAGATATCACACAAAACATTGCGATTACATTCGAAAAGATCACTATAAATAATTTACCTGCATATTTTAAGGGTTTTTCGAATAATTCGAGACCTTCATCTTTGAAATGGTTCATGTTTTGTACAGACTGTCCATTTGAAATTGAAGATATTAATGTAGACATGCCAATCTAAAGAATCAATATTAATTAACTGTTAATTTTTGATTGAATAAATCATGGTTGTAAATATTCATTAATATGTGTTTTTATGTTGTTGAATTTATAACCGGTTTAATGATCAAAATTCCACAACGCGGCTCAAGTTTCAACGGACTAGGGTCTAACTTCAATACCTTTGGTCTCAATATTCAACATTGAAAAAATAGACCTCCGGGTTAACCTTCAACCTGGGTCAAAATTCTTCGTTACACCGGCATATGTTGTTCTGGACAGTCAATTTCTACTTTCTATAAGCTTTCGAGATGATCACTTGTGATATACTAATATATGTACAGCTTAGTAGGCCTATCTCACAAGTGGTTACACATGTTGGTCAGAAAATAGAAACTGACTATGCAGAGCAACTTATGAAGGTAATCAGCAGGGAAATCACAAATTTTGGATAAATTATTGGTTCTATATCTATTTTTCTCATTGGGTTAAAAATAAGATTGATAAAATCTATATACACGCTATCCATCCCCATACTCTTGTGACGTCGTAGATTTTATTAAAGACCTTTCAATAGAATGTGTGTTAAAGAAGTAAATATTTCGTAGGAATCATTAGGTATAATTAAAGAGAGAGGCCCATGGGTTACAACGCTCAACTGTGTTACTCTGGTCCTGCTGTTCTTCAAATGATCTCCAAAAGATTGTGTATTATTTTATTTTTGCAGAATCAGTGACCGTGTTTACATTTTGGCATGTACAGGAACGTACTAGAGTCAATCCCTCCTCCGAACAATGCCACTGCCACAGGCTTTCCAAACTTCTGCAGAAATACGGAAGTTGCTATACGCGTGTGAATCGGTTTTTAAAACTATCGGACAGAACGTATATGCACAGTCTATTTTATTCATAATTACTTCTAATAAATTATTCGATGATAATGGAGTTGTAATAGAATATACTGAGCTGACCGGAGCTTTCCGGCAGGTAAAAATTCTGGTTTGGTACGTTCATAAAAGAATTCTTAAAAAAACTTATATGATTCTTGTTTAAGAGATCACAAACAGTTGTTCTATTCAGTATTAAGAGAGAAATCACGAAAAAATCGCTAGGTCTATTCAGAACTTTCGAGTTTCGGCCGTTGTACTTCAAGGTATCACACAGTTAATTGTCCATTCAAGATGTAATCAATTGTAGTTACATAAATTTAAAAGAATATGTTTTTTCATGTACGATTTTTCTCATTTCTTCCCTTTTCTCTTAATTGTTTACCCCTGATTAGGAAATTTTGTGTAAATTGCAGAAATAATTAATTTTGTACAAAGGAACTATTCAATCTTGGTAGCTGAGGCTATTTCCTAAGGTGCACATGGACTGTTCATACACATGTGAAAAACACGTCGATTTGAGGTTAGTCTTGTTTATAGAGATATTTTTTTTATTTTTTTTTTTTACAGAATGCCGTGTAGGGTGTTGTTTTTGCGGTGTCGACAGACGAGACAAGTAACCTAGAACATTTTCAACTGCGTTATTTATGAAGGACATAATTAACATAAACTCATATAGTTAAACATATCTTTGATTATTTGAAGATATTATTCAATTATTACTCTTATCAAATGAATTAATTCGCGCATCAAATCAATTAATGCTCTCATCAGTTGAGTTAATGCGTCCATCAATTAAAGAAACACTACAGCTCATTTTGGTCCGAAATCGTAAAATTACAATTTTCCCAGAGCTTTCACTAATTTTGTTGCATAGTTGAATGTATAAACTTTGCAAAAATAACATATTTCGAAAGATGAAAATTCTCGTTTAAATACAAAAATCAACTGTTTTTGAAGGCCCCCCCTTTTTTTAACAACATTGAAATTTCCTCTTTCGGTCTTCGAACGCATGAGCACGGAGGGTAAACAATCCAGTGAGAGTTGGAGTACAATGGCTAAACCCGGAATTTTGACAAATTATGCGAGAAAAAGGATAAAATGGAACGAGATACAACACATACGCACGCTATAATTTACGTGGGGGGTATCAATTGACAATTGACCAACACTTAACCATGGGGGCACATATATCATCAGTGTGCAAAGGTGCTTTCATCCACCTTAAGAACCTGAGCCAGCTGAGAAGATATATAGACAGGGAATCGTTAGAATATGTTGTCCATGCCTTTATAACAACAAAGCTGGACTACTGTAACTCTCTCTTTTGCGGCTTCAATCTATCCAAAATGCTGCTGCCAGAATCATCTCAGGCACCAGCAAATATGACAGAATTACACCTGTACTACGCTCTCTCCATTGGCTTCCAGTTCAGCAAAGAGTCATCTTCAAGACATTGGTGTTGGTGTACAAAACAGTACACAACACAGCCCCATCCTATCTGCAAGAACTCATAACACCTTATGCTCCCTCCAGAATACTGCAGTCCAGTGACCAGAGCCTACTACGAGTGCCATTTACCACCTCAACGGTGATTCAAACTCGAACCTTTAGTGTTGCTGGCCCTAAACTGTGGAACGCTCTTCCGTATGATATCAGAACTGCCACCAGTCTCTGTACCTTCAAATCTAAATTAAAGACTCATCTGTTCACATGCTACAACTAATCTGGGACCTACTACGATCTGTTTTTATATACCTCATTTCACTTATTTTATTGTTGTTTAAATAGCGTTTAGAGCAGTATGGACTTTACGCTTTACAAAATAAATTTATTATTATTATTATTATTATCTCAATGATCCTCTATACACGATACACACACGCAGGGCTTTAAACGTAAGTGCTATTTTTATCAAAACACGTGGCGTGCTTTATAAAAAACATTATCTGGTTTTAGGGACGTGAAAGGTTTTCTGTTACAATAATGATTTATAATTACTTGATTATAAGAAGCAGGAAATAAACCCATACTCGAGAAGCGAGTGTGGACCCTTTTAAGGGGTAATTAAATAAGTTTTTACACAATGTGTGTCGTCATACTGAATCACGTGATGTAAAATGTCCGAGTCGGAACGAAAAATCCATTGAATTCTGGATGATCTTTAAAGCGCATTTGAGAGCAAACTAAAGCATCCCAAATGTTAAAAATTGTCAGTATTGTTATGATTTTATTGTTCATTTCAATCAAATTGGTGGAAATATTGCTCGCAAACATTAATTTAGAGCTCAATATAAATTATTTGATGATCTCTTTAATTCAGTTGAAGATATCCTTAAGTAATTTACAATACTTTTGTGTAAGGAATTAATGCGCGCATCAGTTCTATTAAAGAGAGCAACAATTCAGTTAAAGAGATCAGTGATTCAATTGTGGATATGTTGAATTGAAGATATCTCTAATTATATATTATATACTTGATCTCTATAAAAGAATATGAATTGAATTATTGCTCTCTTCAATTGAATTGTAGCGCGCATCAATTCAATTATTGACATCATCAATTCATTTGACGAGAGCAACAATTCAATTATAGCGCACATCAGTTCAGCAGAAAACAACAATAATCAAAATTTAAGACATCAGTGATTATTTGTGGAATTGTTGTGCGCATCGAATGAATTGATATCTTCGAATAATTAAAGATGTCGCCAATTATTTAAGCTTATGTTAATTTGGCGCGGCATAGTTATTTGGTATCAATTTAGCAAACTGATTTTAATGGGTTTTTCCCTCTATAGTAACATATTGTGATTATTACATGTGTAATATTTACATTTAGCCTGGTTCCCGATTCCTTCCGATGTTCAAAGAACGAAGGAAGGCCTTGGGAACCAGGGGAGTCGCCGTTTAACGCTTGCTATCGGGTTCGATATTGTAATAATTCTTTGCTACGTGGCGAACAAGTGCGCATGCCAACGTGTAACTTCCTTTCATATTGTGTTCAAGATGGGTACTAAAAACATGTTGGCATTTGCTTTTTTCTCGGTTATTTCATTTGCATCAGGGCTATATTTTCATATCGGCGAAACTGAAAAGAAATGTTTCATTGAAGAAATTCCGGACGAAACAATGGTTGTCGGTAAGTTCTGCACTAAAGAAAATAACACGCCGGATGCCCCGATATGTACTGTATCATGTATAATAACTAGTACATTTGGATATATAAAGTGTTAATTCACCGTAGGCCAGTTCGATATCCAATCTGTTGATAACTCTGAAGTATATATATTATGGTAGACAAGGAACGACATGGAGACACATTCACAATCTGAACGAAACCTCGGGGTTTCGACACGATCTGAGGAAATTGGAGTGCATAGAATCATTGAAATTACCGCTAATAACCGAAGTTACCACAGAAACGATCGAAATTATCATTAAAGGGCTGAAATTACCTCACAGTATAATCATTTATATGTCATATAGACATGAAAATTAATGAAGATTGTTGTCAATTTGAAGTTGTGGCCATAAAACAAATATTGTGAAGGTTAATCTAGTTATTTACCTATACAAAATTGTACAGTAAAACATGACACAGTTATTTAACACAATCAAATTAAAATCAGATCTTCTCTAATCATTACACTGGAGAACGATCTGACAGTAGTATGTATGAGGTCATGCTATTGATCCCAGTCTCATGAATAATTCAATAAATATATGACCAATAATAGCAGCTTGACAAAGAATCAAAGACCAGTCAGAAATTGTTATACTAAAGTGTACTTGGATTGTAAAAATAGCATCAGCTAAAGAAAAATAATAAAATTGTGTTTAAACGAATTCCAAATACCTGCATTAAAAAAATCACAAAGGAAGACTTTAAATGCATTTTGGGGGAAGAGAGACTATTTGGCAGTTTTTGCATTTTAAAAACTTTTTTGATCCGAATTTCGACAAATTTTTTCCACCTTGCAATCATAGCAAGTACATATTTATGAGGACATACATTATTTCAGTTGTTTTAACTAGGGCTGGATCAATGTATTGATTATTGATATAAATCGGTATTTTTGAGTGATTTAGTAACTGATGCAGCAAGCTTATTAACATGTCTTACAGCAAGATTTCATGAACGAGTTAACAAGTAAATTGAAAGTATGTGAACAAACTATCTAAAGGTATTTGCTTCATGATTGCATTCTAATGCACACATATGTCGAAAATGTGCCATTGTAACAGTACCATGGTCTCAGTTTTCAGATAATTAGCTGGAAAAAAACAGAATTGTAACATTTGTGGAAAAGAGATTTCAAGCTCTGGTGGTTCAACGAATTTGGCAACACATTTGCAATGACTGTCAGAAAGATGGTGAAAAATCTATCAATGATTTGTATTGTCAAACACGATCTGCAGTCACGACTTTCTGAATTTCTTGTGAATAAATTTGAAGAAATATTAAATAAATGAATTTATCATTCATCCTGAAAAAAAAAAATCCTCTGTTACCTCAGACTCCAGCTCAGAGCGGGTTTTCAGTACAAAAAACATTACTAGAGAATTAGGGCTTGTTTAAAGACAGAGCAAGAGGGTGTCATTCTTTTTGGAAATACATGTTAACAATATTGATAAAAGCAAATAAATAAACCCATACACAATTGCCTTTGTGATAAATTAATATTAGTTTTAACCAGGATTATTTGATTTTTAAATTGATGTTTACAAGTGTCTGTCATTCAACCATTTCGAATGCATATTATTTAGATAGCAAGTCAAGTGAGATGTCGTGTGTTCACTTCTGACTTCTAAATCAGTGGTCTTATCTGTGTAAAGCTGTGTATTTTGTTACTAAAGTACTGTGTTTAAATTTAAGAGAAATAAATATGTTGTATACCTCTTGTAATTCATTGTTTTACTTTTTTCATACCAAATTTAGATAGTGCTGAGTCTTAGTTAAATACATCATTTTGGAATTTCCCTTAGTAATTTTGGTCATTTCTTTGGTATTTTCTGTGATTAGTGGTAATTTCTGTGATTCTATACACATTGGTGCTAAGGACTTCACATATGCCGTGAGGACCCAGGTTAGGATAGGTCCTCAGTACCCCTTGTTTGTCGTAAGAGGCGACTGAATGGGGTGGTCCTTTGGATGAGACTGCAAAAACCAAGGTCCTGAGTGACAGCAGGTGTGGCACGATAAAGATCCCTCACTACTCAAAGGCCATAAGTGCTGAGCATAGGCCTAAATTTGCAGCCCTTCACCAGCAATGGTGACTTCTCCATATGAGTGAAAAATTCTTGAGTAGGACGTTAAACAATATATAATCAATCAATCAATCTTAGCATAGGAATACACATCAAACTTTATATATATGTAAATAATCAACAAGTTTGGAAGCTTAAAAATGGCAGTGATTCAACTTGCTTATTTACAGGACAAAGTTCTGCAAGAAATAAAGCTTACTGTATTTTTTCCTGTTAGGTACATCACCCATAATAGTTATGGATGTGTATATATGAGATGAGTTAACTCTGACACAATCTAAAAGCTTTGCATGTTGCATATAAACTCTTGACATTTTTTTTTTCTGTCATCTGTCTCAACCTGCTTGGAACTGATCTTAAAATGTATCATGTGACCGAAAATAATGCTTTACAGAAATTTCAAGGTGTCCAGAATGCCATTGATCAGTATGAAAAATGTAAAAGTAATCAGATATTTTTTGGCACATGTATTCAAGAGACGAGAAGGAAATAACATGGAGAATAAAGAAACATATGGTAAGTAAAACAAAAGTATTTTGTATATTTATGTAGATATTTCTTGAATTACTGCAAATACTTGGCTAAAAACAGCAGCAAAAATGAAAAAGGTAATTCACAGGGAGTTTATTTCCCCCACTTAAGGACATACGTGATGTTTCTGACATTTTTCTGAAATTATTTTTTCATCTCCTCGATATGTAGAGTTCTTATATAATAGATTTTGAGTTTGTAATATAGTAATATTACCAACGCTCTTAGGTCGGCCTTGGCAGCTCAGTGATTAAATCATCTAACTTGTAACATAAGGGTTCCATACCACATTGCTCCAAAGAATTTTTCTCTCCTTTACTACAGTAATTTCAGTTTATACAGTATTTTTATTTGAACAGCCAGGAATTATTAAAATATGCTAACTCTTCAACAGACATGGTAACATACCCCAATTTTTTCATAGAAACGAGATATAATGCAAGTGAATTGTACATGAAATTTCACAAAAAATTACATATTATTGACAAACATCACATATGTCCTTAAGGACAGAACAAGTGGGTGGATAACCTAGGAAAATACAGATGAGGAGAGGTATATTGTAGATTTTGTATGTATATCCTAATATTAATACATACTAAAGAGTATATATTGAATTTTTTGGAAAGCGTCATTTTTGGTTTTCATGAGACATTTTTAAGATCAGTTCTGTGCAGAATGAGATAATTGACCCCAAAAACCATCAAAATTAGAATTGGAGTTTATTTGCAACATGCAAGGCTTTTAGACTAGCGCACGGCACATGCTTATCTCAATTACTGAACCAGTTTGCTCAGATTTTGTGAAAGACCCTGTATATGAAGCTATACCTATATATATCAGATATAGAAAATACTGAACAATTTCTTCATATATTTTCAATAAAATTTCAATGTAAAACTGATTTATGAATTTCCTTTTTGTCAATCTATTTCCATGTTAGTCATTAAGTTTTCTCTTACTGTTCCTTGTCTATGGGCTTCTCATTGTGCTAGTGTAGTAGTTACAGCTGTATGGACTGAAGATATCAGCCTGTATCAAGCTCAATGGTTAGAGCACCTGACTAGTAATGCAGGAATCCCTTGTTTCATTCCTGTTCCAGTCTTACATTTTCTCCTTTCCTATATTACACTAGTAATAATTGGTAAATTCAGTCTTCATGAAAACTTGCTAGCTCAACACCTGACACTTGTTGAAATATGTCTGGGTTAGTGAAAATTGTCATATAAGTAGTCTGATGGGCAAGTAAAAAATTATGATGATATTCCATTCTTAATGAAAATTAAATGACGTAGACTATCTTTCTTAAGCATATAGTAATTAAATCTGATAATTTGCTGAAATATTGTGATAATAAGTCACAATACAGATTTAAATCCAAGCTCCAATTGCACAAAATCTTCTTCTTTAGTTAGGTCATGACATGATTTTGATGCAATTAATACAAAAATAAACAATGCTGTAACTGTGATACTGAACTCTTTTGTGAGGTATGTCTCATGCAAATGAGGACACAAAATTAATAATCTTTATTGCAAAAATATCTTTAATACAGTACAGACATTCTTGGATTACTTCCAACCTTTAAGATATAAACTTGCATGAATTATGAGAGAATTTTAATGCAGCTTTTTGGCATAAATGGCAGCAGAGGGTCTGAAGTGTTACAAAAAGGTAAAAACTATCCATGATTTCCAAAACTGCTTTGTTTGAGTTGGCAAGGTCCTGCAAAATAGGAAATTATCCAATTTCACTTTCTTCACCTGAGGCTCTACATTTTCTGATTTCACACACACAGATTCGTTATGGGATGGATCCAAAATATTTTAACACTTCCATATATTCACTAATGTGCTTGTATTTCCTTGCAGTCCCATGGGGATCTGGGTTGGAATAGATCCTTAGTACCCCTTGCTTGTTGCAAGAGGTTACTAAATGGGATGGTCCTTCGGATGAGATTGCAAAAATCAAGGTCCCATGTTAAAGCAGTTGGGCACGATAAAGATCCCTCCCTGCTCAAAGGCTGTAAGTGCCAAGCATAGGCATAAGTTTTGTAGCCCTTCACCGGCAGTGGTGATGTCTCCACATGAGCGCAAGGTTCTTGAGTGGGACGTTAAACAATATACAACCAGCCATATTTCTTTACTTTTCTGTCGGATCTATGGTCCGTGCATCGCATGATTTTCAGCTCAGAAATGTCGCTTGTGTACAATTGCCCACTGTGGTTAGTAAACTTTCCTTTTAATCTGTCCTTCTCAGCAATTGCCTTAATAAATGATTTTAGATTGTTTACTCCAAACAACTGTTGACTAAAATATATCTGAACTTGATCTGTGGGAGGTAGTGGTCACCTTTAAAATGCATCTGTATTCCCCATTGACCCCAAATACAGCTCAATGTAATCAACAGTGTGCAACGATTGCCTTCAATCAATCGAGGTGTCCTGAGCTGCCTTTATAGGTTTTTAGATTGCACATTGAGGTGTCCTAAGCTGCCTTTATAGGTTTTTGGATTGCACATTGAGGTGTCCTAAGCTGCCTTTATAGGTTTCCCTGTGAATTGGATGTATCTGATGATTAAAAATCTGAAGTCTGCACAAATTGTTATGGACATTCAGTACCATCCTTCCTCTGCACTTCATGACAAATTGTCCTAACTAGAAGCTCATCAGCTGTGACTTCATTTGATTTAGCTCAGGAATATTTTCCCTCCTTCTGGTCTGCCGTTTCTCGAACCAATTCATTGCCCATTTAGTGTTATTATTTGTGTTCACATTTTCTTGGTCTTTAATTGATTTCTTTATCTCAACATCACTAGCCGGTGAACCAAATAGCTTTCATCTTGATCTCCATGGTGACAGAATCAAGGGTATGAGGGAGTGATGAGAAATTAAGCAATCCGTAATGTCATCAATTTTGTTTATCAAATAGGTGATAAGCCCAAGTCAAAATCAAATCCAAGATTGAACTCTCCACTACACCTATCATTACCTTCCATCCTCGCAGAAATTTCCGCACTTTCTGATACTTTCATATGCATAATCAATTAAGGAAAGGTATCTGATTGGTTAATCAATCAAAGGATCATGTTGAGTCTTAAGCCCCTTCCTTTATCTCTGATACATAGAAAACTCATACTCTAAATATCACTTGGTACAGTGATGTCACATGCAACCTTCTGTCAGTTGATTGTGAAGGTAGTGTAAGAAATTATGGAAAACTCAACATTTAGTCACCATGGACAACATTTATTTTGATGTCGACAAATTTCCTGAGTCTTAACAATCTAAACATATATGTTTTGGCCACCAATGCATTCAAATAGTGATGTAAATACCCAAGAATGTAGTGAGGAAAGCAAATGTGAAATCATAATTGTGAGTAAATAATGTTTACATGGGTCAGTGTCTAAACACTATTTGGTAATGTTATTCATTTAAATATCTGTAATTGGTGTTGTTTTTATAATAAACTGTGCAGTTATTTATTTTTGGATTTGAAAAATTATGATATATGCTACATCGTTGACAACTAGGTCTGCAGTCATGGGTGCATTTTGAAAAAAAAAAAAATTAAATGATAATAATAAAATTTAAAACAGAAATCACAATACATTGTACTTTATTTTAATAAAGCAATATAATTTTCTTTTTTCTTTTTTTTTTAACTTGTCATCATAAGGGAGTGGGAGTGTGGCATTGATGTTATTAGTTCATTTTTTAAAAACAAACAATTGAAAGCATTGTAATTCAGTTTAAAGTTTAAAATTACAATATTTTATTATTTATAATTGCAACTACATTTATTTTTTATTTTTATATTTTTGAATCTAGTTAGGAACTGGGAGCACAAGTATATGTTGTTACAAGATTATTTTTTATTCCGAAGGTGCGAGTGTGTATTTTATGAAATGATAAAGACCAAAACAGAAAGTATTTGCTCTAGGCCTAGCTATGCTTGGCTTCTATATAACCATTTTCTCGCAGTTGGAAAAGTACATGGACAACAGTGACTGGGGTTTTTTTTATGTCGAAGTTCTTGCATCAATTAAAAATTTCCCTTGTATTTTTCCTTTTTGAAAATATGTAGTATACACCCTTTCTTCTGACAGCTAGTAGTACACCTGTAAACAGAATGAAACACCCAAATGTAAAGTTATCTACAAGTCCTTAATATGATAATTGGTTGTTTTGTTGATTAAATCCAATCTGTTTTTGAAATGGCTAACAGCTGTTTTTAAACCTCCTCACTTGAGGTCATGTATGATGTTACACATAATGGCTTGTAAAATTTCAAAAATAAAAAAGAATATCACAAGACCTGAATTTTGTCACTTTCAAACTTGAATCTGTACAAAATTTATCATTTAAAACACATTCAAAGTCATTTTAGGCATACAAAGAATTAATTTTGCTAAAAAATTTAAAGAGTTTAGTAACATGCGATATGTCCTAAAGGACTTAAAACACAGGTTTAAAACAATTTTAGCAAGTGTGACTATATTCTTGACCTTCAAAATCTCATCAAATGAAAAGGAGGAAAATACGGAAAAGAAAATCAGTCAAAGTAACTTCTAAGTAAGCATAAGAAATCTGAGAAGAGGGACTTTTTTAAGAGTCTTTGATGTGGTGCCAAGGAAGAAGGCAATACTTAACTGAATATGAAATTTAAATGGAATAAAACAATGTAACATTAATTCTGGAGTTTTATTTTTGGGCTAGTAAAATTTTCATTATGCAAATGAGAAAATTTCATATCATGAAAAGTTTTCATGAAGACTACTGCTAAGGAATGTTTTGTTGTCTTTTTCTCATTGTGTATCAACAATGTACTGCAATGACACCAGAGTATTGGAAAATAGTACATTTGTATTCATTAAAGCAGTGTCACATGACTGATGTCTCAGTACAAGTGTAATACTTACTATATAATTTTGAACATTATAGGTGCAAAACTCGACATATTTTTGACAATACAGTGTAATCTGTGTGTAGGGGTTTGTTCAATTCATTCAAACAAATGACAAGAGGATTAGAACTTTACATTTTCCCATATAAGTTACTTTTGGGAGCTATTGCAAGGTTTGTTAAACTCAGTCTGCTAAATGAACATTAAGATATTTCTACAATTCAGAATGTCGGACCATTACATTTCCCTGTGAGATATAATCTTTGGGAACTATAATCATATCACAGGGACTATTTTTAGCTCATCTGAGCTGAAAGCTCTTGTGAGCTTTTCTGATGATCCATTGTTGTCTGTCTGTCAGTAAGCTTTCACATTTTCAACTTCTCCAGAACCATTGAGCCAATTTCAACCAAACTTGGCAAAAAAGCATCCTTGGGTGAAGGGGATTCAAGTTTGTTCAAATGAAGGGCAACACCCTGCTCAGGGGAGGTAATAGCAAATTTACACTGAAAATTTTGAAAATCTTACCCAGATCACTGGGTCAATTTCGATCAAACTTTGTACAAATTACCCTTAGGTGAAGGGGATTCAAGTTTGTTCAAATGAAGGACCATGTCCCCTTTTGAGGGGGCCTAATTACAAAAATGTGAAAGTAGGGTGGGGTCATTTAAAAGTCTTTTCAAGAACCACTGGGCCAAAAAAGTTGAAATATACATGAAAGCTTCCTGACATAGTACAGATTCAAGTTTGTTAAAATCATGACCCCCAGGGTAAGAAGGGACCACAATAGGGAATCAAAGTCATGCATAAGAAAATGTAGGAGAATCTTCTCCAGAACCTCTGTTCTAATTTCAATCAAACTTGGTACAAATCATCCTTGGGTGAAGGGGATTCAAGTTTGCCATGCTCTCTTCAAAGGGGAGATAATCACAAAAATAAAGTGGAATCATTTAAAAGTCTTCTACTCAAGAACCACTGGGTCAGAAAAGTTTAGATGTACTTGGAAGCTTTCTGACATAGTGCATATTCATTTTGTTAAAATTGTGGTCACCAGGGGTAAGTGGAGCCACAGTAGGGGATCAGAGTTTTACGTGTGAATATAGGAAAAAATCTTTAGAAATCTTTTCAAGAACCACTGAGTCAGAAAAGTATAAATTTACATGGAAGCTTTCTGACATAGTGCAGATTTATGGTCCCCAGGGTGGTAGGATGGAACCACAATAGGGGATCAAACTTTACATGAGAATAAATAGGGAAAACCTTTAAATATGTGCCAAGGTGTCTCAGGTGAGTGATGTGGCCTATGGGCCTCTTGATTGACATAAAAATTAAATGAAACACTGTTTTAATATCTGGTATGGTGATCTATGATTTTCATTGTTTTGCCATATATTACAGGCCATTACAAAGTAGAAATGTTTGACAGAAATGTTAATGACTATGTTCCTACTGTCTATGGGCTTGGTATGCACGTGGAGGTTTCAGATCCAGAAGATAAACTTGTTATGTCTCGGGTAAGGTAACACCAAGAGGAGTCATTTGTATAGCATTGTTTTCAATGCATGAGGCATGACAGTATTTTTCTGATAATGAGATCAAAACTGAAAGGCAAATGTATTTTTGATGAATGTAAAAAAAAAATGCAAACAAACATTTCAGATTAATAATTATAATGATCTTTACATTTTTTTTTACCGTAACAATTGTTATGAAAATCTGTTGGTTTTGATTTCAGTATTCAAATCCTGACATGCTAATATTGCAAAGTGCTCTAAACTGTTGACATATATAATGACACCTTAATGATCATGCTTGGAATCTTTATGCATAAAATATATATGGGACTTGAAGATTTTACAGCATTGTGATCAACAGGTGTCATTATTCACTGATGCCCTTTGTTTTCTCCACTTTTTTCAGAATTGGCAGCTTGAGATGATAAGTAGCAGTTATGCTGATATGACCAGATTGGGTGCATGGAGTATATGTGGTTTTTAATCAAGCTTATTTAATTGACCATTTTTTCCAGGCACTTACAAAGTTCAGGCCTATGATTATGCAAAAAAGGACTACTTGCCCTCTGCCCCTGGGGTGGGGATGTTGGTAGAGGTTAAAGACCCAGAGGGAGAAATTGTCTTGTCCCGGGTGAGTTACTCCCCTTGGAGGAAGCTGTTTTGATTTCTCTGACCTCTTCTATCCGATCAGAAATGGAGGTGAACTGGGCTTTTATTGAAGTGTGATTGACCAATAAACATTCAACTCTAAATTTGACACATATAGTAATTTTACAACTAATTCAATTAATACACATGACTTTATCTTAATGGCACAGACTTTACAAATATGTACACAATTTCATATTTATTTCTTCATCTCATAGTATTAGTTGATGTTAGTCAGTTATTCACAGTTTTAAGGTTGACCCCCCAGCACAGCACCAATTAATCTTAGCAAAGTATGTTTATTCAGAGAGAGAGTAAAAGATAATGTAGATTTACAAACTGATATTTTTGCATGTGTAACTATTCTTCTTATCCTTGTATTACGCACTTTCCAGTAGAGAGCCATAAAGTCAGATAATTTATATATCCAGTCCATTACTCTCTTTTTTTAATGAGATATAGAAAGTAAAAAAAAGTAAAAGTTTGCTGGTTTTAATAGCTGAACTACAACAAAGCTGAGCTTTACCTTTGTGCTTTTGAATGTAGTGGGTTGGCCATTATACTGGGTTCATGGTGACAAGTCATATGCCTTGCATCCAGTTGAAACTAAACATAGATGTAAACCAAACTGCAATATGCTTTGGGGGAGAACTAGTAACTCCATTCATTAATTGTAAAAGAATATATTGCTTTCATTGAAATGCAGCTACAACTCAGCTAGTGTTTCTTTGTTGCTGTTTCTGATCTTTAGATACAAAAAGAACTGGGAACTGGTGCCATGTTTCTACAAAGAATAATTTTATTTCATGCATTTCTTTATTTTCATTTATATCCTTTATTTGCAGACTACCAATTTATGGGGAGGTTTTCCATTGGGAGAAAATATTATACTAATTAGGTCAACAGTTGCATGACAGAGATTATTGTTTGTATTGATGAACTTTTATTTTTATATGCATGCCTTTTTATTCTGTAGCTGGGTGATGATAGTCTTGTGTTTCATATGGAATGTCTCAATATTTCATATACACCCATATTATGGTATGACATTCATGTCTGTCTGTTAGGTTTTCTGATCACCGGTTGTCCATCGCCCATCTGTCTGTAAACTTTTCACATTTTCGACTTCTTCTCCAGAACCACGTTGCCAATTTCAACCAAACTTAGCACAAATCGTCCTTTGGTCAAGGGGATTCAAGTTTGTCCAATTGAAGGGCAACACCTATCTCCAAGGGGACATAATAGCAAAAAACAAAAATACATTGACAAATTTAAAAAATCTTCTCCAGAACCGGCAGAACAGTTTCAATCAAACTTGGTACAAATCACCCTTGGGTAAAGGGGATTCAAGTTTGTTCAAATGAAGGGCCATGCCTCTTTCAAAGGGGAGATAATCACAAAAATGCAAAAACAGGGTGGGGCCATTCAAAAATCTTCTTATCAAAAACCACTGGACTAGAAAAGTTCCAATATATGTGGAAGCTTCTTGACATAGTACAGATTCAAGTTTGTTAAAATCATGATGCCCAGGGGTAGGATGGGGTCACCATAGGGTGTTAAAGTTTTACATGTGAAAATATGCCCAAAAAATCTTCTGCTCCAGCACCACAGGGCTAATTTTACTCAAACTTGGTACAAATCATCTTTGGGTGAAGGGGATTCAAGTTTGTTCAACTGAAGGGCCATGCCTCCTTCGTAGGGGAGATAATCACAAAAATGCAAAAACGGTTCGGTCATTTAAAAATCTTCTTATGAACCACTGGGCAAGAAAGTTCCAATTTACATGGCAGCTTCCTGATATAGTACAGATTCAAATTTGTTAAAATCATGGCCGGGGGGGGGGGGGGGGGGGGGGGGGGGGGGGCATAATAGGGGATCAAAGTTTATATGCAAATACATATAGGGAAAATTTTTAAATATGGGCTACAGTCGCCGGATAGCTGAAAAATTGCCCAGGCGACTATAAATAAAACAAACAAATAAATATGGGCTAAGGTGACTCAGGTGAGCGATGTGGCCCATGGGCCTTTTGTTCATGTCCAGTTCACAATTTAAATTCTGTTAGGCCTAGAATCATTAAATTTGGCAGCTGATGCATCTTTTATGGAAGGGTGTCACAGTATGAAGAAGGTCACTGTGACCTTGATTTAAGATGATATGGCAAAACCCTGTCCAACTCATAACTGGACAGTTATTTGGCTTAGAATCACCAAACTTGGACAGTTAATGAATCTTTGGTAGGTTTGTGGCACCCTAAGGTGATATGACCATATGTGTTGTAACCCTTTTTCGGCTCATGTATAACCAACAAACTTTGTCATTTGTTGTATCTGTACAAGTCAACAAGTTATATGGTGAGATATACAAGCAGATAAAAAAGGCATAAAGCAATGATAAAACATGGCTACAAAAAAACCCCAATGTTTGTCAACAACAAACCACCTGCAAGAACACCGAATCTTAAAAATTGTTAAGTTAGTTTAAGTAGTTATTTTGTAGTTATTTGAACAATTCAAGAGATATATTGACAAGTTAATTGCAATGGGCACCTAGGGACACAATAGAATAATCTAGAATTTTTCAGAAGTCCCCCAAATCTGGTTTAGTAATTATTATTATTGATTAGTAGTATGACTTTACTTTGTAAGGAGTTATTCTCAATCAAATTATTATGTACTTTTAAATCAGGTTGTAAATGGAAAACGAGTCTGTATAGTTTACTAAGGTTGACATGATTTTGGCTCATACTCGTTCATCTGTTTATAACATCTGAATGGTGTATCATGTGCCATGCTGACGCACTTTATTTGAAGGCTATATAATTTTTTTTTTTCTAAAGGAAAGATATCCAAAATAAAATCGAAGAAAAAAATTGTCCTTTCTACTATCTTTAGCTTACCTGAGCCACAGGCTTGAATGGCCTTTTCTGATCAAAGTTTGTCCAGCCTCTGTTGTTGTTAACTTTTCACATATTCATGTTCTCCAGAATCACATTCCAACTTGCCAAAATCATCCTTTGGTTTTCAAATGAAGGGCCACGTACCCTTCAAAGGGAAGATAATCAAGAAAAGTCAAAAGTAAGGTGTGGCCTATTAAAAATCTTAAGTAGATTGGGCCAGAAAAATGTAAATTTACGCAAAAACCTTTGTACACAGAGTAGATTCAATTTTATTCGAATCAGGAAGAGGGTGGGACAGGCCACAATAGGAATCAAAGTTTTACATGTGGATATGTAAGGAAAAGAAAAATCTTTTAAAATCTTTTTTTCATGAAGAACATGGCCATAGTTAGTTGTATGAATATGCAAGCATCCATTGGGAGTTCAGATTCAAGTTTGTTCAAATCATGACCCTTGAGTTAAGAGTGAGGCCAGAATAGGGGATCAAGGTTTTCTGTGGATATTTATGAAAAATCTTTAAAAATTGTCTCAAGAACCAATTTGCCAGAAAAGTTTGAATTTACATGAAAGATTCCTGACAAAGTGTATTTATTATCAAAAAAAAAAAAAAAAGAAAAAGTTGGGAGTTATGCTAAAGTCAAGTTGTCCGTTAGTTTGAAGACACAATGATTTCTTGGCTCTAAAGTCTGAAGTGTTATCCTTTTCACCTAGAGTCAACATACTATACATTACATGGGATGGTGATCCTTATTGATTTTGGGGTCCAAAGGTAAAGTGTACTGGACATTGAAATAGCAAAATAGTTTCTGGGCTCTTGTGTGTTATCCTTTTCACTTTGTCTTACTATACCACACATATGGGCTACCCATAGGACAAAGGTGATTCCTACTGATTTTGGGTCAAAAAGGTCAAAGGAACACCCATTAAGTTTGGAAGATTGGGTTTAACATGGGATATTCATAGTGAGCAGTGCTCCAATACCTCTTGTTTTTGTTCAGGGGTATTTGGGGCCACAATAGGGGATCAAAGTTTTTCATGTAGATACATAGGAAAAATCTTTTTAAAATTTTATTCTCAATAGCAACAGGGCCATGATTAGTTATATTAATATGCAAGCATCCCTAGGAGTGCAGATTCAAATTGTAGACGCCAGAAGTAGGGTGGGGTCACAAAAGTGGATCAAAGTTTTACATGGGAATCTGAAGGAAACAATCTTCTCAACAATAGCGTGGCCATGATTAGTTATATTAATATGTAAGCATTTTCAGGTTGTTAAAATTCATGTATGTTCATTTCATGGGAGCTGTGGATAGGGAGATCATTAAATTTATTTTTAAAGTATGGATAATGGGTTAGGGTAGGACTTGAAGTTAACAAGATACATGAATGTGGATGAGAACTAATATAGGACATTCCTATTTGGTATGGAATCAAGTTGGGTTAAATCATAACCCCATTTGGCTTAAGTGAAGTCATATGACATTTTTTGTGGGAATGAAGAAAGTAAAAAAAATCTTTGAAAGTCTGAAGAACAGCAAGTCCAGACTGACTCAGTTGAGCATTGTGGCCCATGGGCTGCTTGTTTTTCAACACAGCCTGTTATAGAATTACACTATTATGAAATATAACATGATTTTTGTTGTAAAATTGTAAACTTATTGTTTTAGGAATTTTTGAGTGAAAGCTCAATGAACTTCATACTCTTTGCAGACTTATGCAGCAGATGGACGGTTCACTTTTACTTCCCATAATGCAGGAGAACATATAATCTGTCTCCACTCTAATTCCACAGCCTGGTTCTCCAGTGGACAGTTGGTAAGGGATTCAACTATGCTTGAGAAAATTTGTAATAAGTCATGTGGTCTGTTAAAGTATGTATATTTTGTGATTCTTAACTCATTATCTACTGTTACTTTTTAGAGGTATGACAATATTTTAGCTCACCTGAGCTGGAGGCTTTTCTGATCAAAACTTTCTGTTGTATGTTGTTGTTGCATAAACTTTTCATATTTTCATCTTCTTCTATAGAACCTTCAGGCTAATATCACCCAAACTTGGCAAAAAACATCTTTGGGTGAAGGGGATTCAATTTTTTCAAATGAAGATCAAAGGGGAGATAATTACAAAAATGCAAAAATAGGGTGGGAGTCATTTAAACATTTTCTTAAGAACCACTGGGCCAGTAAAGTTGAAATTTACATGGCAGCTTCCAGACATAGCGCAGACTCAAATTCATTAAAATCATGGCCCCCAGGGGGGTAGGGAGAGGCCATAATAGGGGATCGAAGTTTTACATTTGAATATATGAGAAAATCTTTTATATTGTCCAAGGTTACTCAAGCGAGTGATGTGACCCATGGAACCCCCCTTCCCTTCCTTTTTTTTTTTTAAATTGATTGCAATATTGTTTTGGAATGAAATCTTAAAAATATGCAGCAATTCCTTTTGACAGAGAACTGTTTATTATGTTCTAAAGAAGGTAATCCCTACATATGTAAGCAAGTGATGCATTTACTCATTTCAGTAGTTATACAATGGAACCTCGATTTGACTTTCATGGTTTATTATGTTGGAATGCATATAATGAGATGTTGGGATTTCGTATTACTTTGTAAAAAAGTCTGACAAAAAAGTAGTAAATCCCTACATGGTCACTTTTGATTAAGATAATCACCCTATAATTAGTATGTTCACCCACCAGGGCTGCCCCAGGCTATAAGTGTATACATTTTCTAGTCTGTTAGGAGATTAGCCATTGATAAACAATTATACATAATTATTGTTTATTTAAAAATTACACATCCTTAAACTTTTATTAACAGCATGGTCAATAGTTAAAGCAATTCAGTCCCTCTGGTGAGGTCATAAATGAACATTGTATTTCTGGTAAATTGGTGTGGTCAGTGGGGGTTTCACTGCTGGTAAATAAAGTTGAGGCACACTGATCCCAAATTAAATAGTTTTTATTTTTACAAGCAATGGCAGTAGACGTACGGCATTCACACTGTATCGTTATGTGCACATGGCTCTACAGTAAAGCGTGCGAGGTGCGGATCAACACTACAATTTGACATATTGCATAGTGTTATTTTTAAAGCTGTAGAGCCTGATGTTTATCATTTTTTGTACAAAATTACTTTATAGGAGATGATTTACCGATTTAAAACCAAATAAATCTGGTTAAAACAGGTGAAATAATGTATGCCATATCGTACAGCCTCATAGATAAGAATGTGCGATAATTTAACGCTGCTTTTAAAAGATGGACAAAATTGGTCAAAATTCGGACCGTACAACTAATAAAAATGGATCTAAATAAAGAGTTATCAATAAAAATACGAGGTTTCTTGACTTTTTTCTTTTGTACAGTTTGATGTACATATTCTTTTGTACAGTTTGATGTACATATGTTAAGTACAATCGAGTTCTTGGGAGCAAAATTTATACACATGTATTGTGCAAGAAAACGGAAGTTATTATTATGATCTATGGTGGACACTTGTCAGATGCAGATCATGCAGATATCCTAAGTTTATCAAGATCTTACACTAGCAATAAAGTTACATTTATCATATTTTTTTTATAACTTGTGATGCAAAACTAACCCGACTTTGTTTCTGCTCGTCAATGAGCAAATGGGGCACCTAGCACGCACAGATCTTACGTAGCCCAAGTCGTTCACACAAGATCTTCAAAACACTTGATGAATGAATGCCACTTAAGTCTTCTATCTCTTGCATGGTATAACGTGTGTCTTCCTCAATTAACGTTTTCACAGTAGCAATGTTCTTTTCCGTCAAAACAGAAACCGGCCTATCCACGCAACGGTCATTTTCAATTGACTCCCGACCATCATTAAAACAACGTACCCACTTGCAAACTGTAGCATATTTTAAAGCACCATTCCCATAAACCTTTTGCAAATCAGCATGAATTTCCGTTGACAGAAACCCGAGGTGTGCTCGAATCTTACAATATACCGTCTATTCAGAGATTTTTCCATCCATATTGAACTCTATATTTTACTATAGTGTATAAAACTAAGTGTTGAAAATACCCAGCACAGCGCGCAAGTGGACCTCGTGCGCCGCATACCGTGATACTGTTCAAGAGAGGAATGATTACACAAGTTCTGTGTAAAAAATCGTGAAACTTCATTAGCGTTAGAAAGTTATAGGCTTACTTTACGAACTTAAAAAGTTATAGGCTTACTTTACGAACTTAAAAAGTGTCCCTCATATTACATCAAAACAAAGAGATTTTCTGTTCTTATAAACTCATCTAATTTCTTTGTATCAAATATTTGATAAAGATAATATTTATTTAAAGTCCGGAAATGGTACATTAACTCTTTAGAGGTGTTTTATAGTTGTATTTTCTTAATTTGGCTCCAATATATATAAGAGAGCTTGTCATCATTTCATGTTTAACATTGTTCTCTTCCAGAGGGTTCATTTGGATATCCAGGTGGGTGAGCATGCTGTGGATTACACACAGATACAGGCCAAGGACAAGTTATCGGAACTCCAGTTGAGGATCCGACAACTTCTGGATCAGGTGGAGCAGATCACTAAAGAACAAAATTATCAAAGAGTGAGTCAGATAATCTGTTTCACTAAGAAATTATCAAATTGAGTCTGAACAATGCATAGCACTGAAAAACAAAATTATCAAAGGTCAGGTTTAGAAAATTCAAGTTGCTGAAATATTATGAAAGGCTGAGTTGAATAATTTGAATCACGATTGTAAGAATAAAATTACAGGTGACTAAGTGGTTCAACTTGATCTGTCTAAGTTCTTGATATCTTAAAATGAAATCAATGACCAAATTTTGTCTCAGTATACAGGTGCTTTCGATAACCTGAAGTTCAAAGGACCTTGATAAAACTTCAAGGGTTGCATTAAATCTTGAAATTAAGAAGTCCAACCATTATGATTCAAAGTTTACAGTAACAGGAAGTGTATATTCACAACATCATGGAATTGTTTAGACATGTTTTCTTTTGTATTTTCCATTCCATAGCTTGCCTGTAAATTACTGTCACATTGGCATAGTTGTTGTGTCACCTGTGTAAACATCTAATTAACAAAGTTATGCTAACCCAAGGCATTCACTGGGTCCAACCAGAAATAATTGTAGCTTGGTTGATGACAAGTACACACTACCACCTCTTCAAGATTTCAAGTGTGAAAGACAATGAAATATATTTAATTGGACCCAAATATTAAGAATTTGGAGAGATCAGAAGTTGAAAGAGATCAAGAGTAAATTGAGGCAAAACATTTTATTACTTGGATTACAGAATTTCAAATTAAATACTGGGTCTGTTGGTTGAAATAAGCACCTCTATAAATTTAAAAATAAAGTATTATTTTTTGTTTGATTGTTTTCTTAGGTTTCTGACACACAATGATAAGTGAATTGTTATGCTGTCTCTAGCCAACTTTTTATTTGGCTTACTTGTTTCAAGGTGTCATTCTGGTAATGTCCAATCAATTGAATGAATTTGATCAATATCTGAAAGAATATGCATTATATATATGTGCTACTTTTGTCATTTCCAGATATTCTTTTCTTATTTTTGTACCCCTGATTAAGAAATTTTATGTAATTTGTAGAAATAAATAATCAATTATTTACAAAGAAACTGTTGATGTTGGTAGATGAGGCCATTTCCTTGGGTGCACTTGAGCTGTTTACACACATGAAAAACTTGGATTTGAGGGTAGTTTTGTTTGCAGGTTAAAAAAGATATAGAAATGCAGTATAGGAGTGTTATTATTCTGTTTTTTAGTTTCAGCAGATGAGACAGTTAATTTAGAACATTTCCAACAGTGTTAATTGCATCAGTTTATAGTAATATATAGTGAAAATTACCGATGTGATACCTTAACCTATGTTTATGTCTGGATAAGAATAACGCATTTCAAAAAAGAATTTAAAAAAAAGCATTTTGAACCTGATCAGTATATTATAACTACAATGAGTTGTATAATCATTGTCAGAATACAGTCAGTTTTGTCAATATATTACCCATATTTTTCGTAGAGATTGTAGTCATTTGCTTTTTTTACTGCAACTTATTTTATTACTGTTGGTTAGGAAAAAAATTGGAAATTTTGTATTTTATTTTTTCTAAACATAAAAAATTAAAGGGTTGGTGATCCACCACTTTTCAACAACAAAAAAAAGTTACATGGAGAAAAAATTGGGACCATGACTTCATGTCAAGAAATCATTATAGTTCAAGTGTCAACAGTAACTAAGCATTTACTCTTGATCTTTCAAACTTAAAATTTCTAGAAGTTCTTTAATCTCTCAGATTGAAATTGGTGTCCTGTAAAACATATGCTTTTCACTCAATACCTGAAAGTGGTAGTAGTGTATCATTATTGTCACTTGCAACTTATCTGAATAATAGTGAATGTCTGGGGCTAGTGTGGCCATATTCATTACATACTGTAAAATGAGAAAACTTGGCACATGCCTATTTTGGTGCAAATGCAAGTGTCAAGTTTTGTGGTTTGAATGACGCCTTTTTTAGGTCACTTGAAAAAACTCAGATGACCTATTGCAATTGGTCTGCATCCATCATTGTTAACAATTGAACACTTCTAGCGATCATGCAGGATTTTGCCTTTACGTTGCATCTCAATGGGCGAAATCAAAATAGTGCCTATTGGTTTTGAATGTTTCTTATGATTCAAGACTTTGAAACATAGAATTTAATTGATATTTGAAAGGCACAATACCATTTCCATTGTTGATGTCATTCTTTATTATTATTTCTTCGTCCAATAGTTAAATAACGATTGTTTGGTAAGAGAAGTTCATTACTACAAAACAGATTTTCCCGTGAAATTTGTGTCACACAATATCATTAAAGGCTTACAAAATAACCTGCTCAAATTTGATTTTCATCTATATCTGTAGTCTCGTAGTTTCACCAAGAATCCTTATTTCAAATCAGTAGAAACAGATAAAAATTGCACAATGTCATGGTTAGGTTGCTATTCCAAAAACACAAAGACTGTTTCCAGTTTTGTTTTCGGTAATCGCAATCCTGATTTTCAATTAAACAAATCGAAAGTAGCGTGTGCATCGCAATGAAACTAACAGGTTATTTCATGAAAAAACCCAGGCTAGGTAGCATTGATTGGGAATTGAATCTTATTCAGGTTTCCAATAACCTTTCTAAATATTATGTTGAACTTTTTGAATTGTTAGACATTATTGAAAACAGAGCGCTAATATCGTATAATTGTTACATCATGCATGAACAGATGATATAACTTCTATAAACAAGTAGTCTCACTCTGAAGCAGTTATATTCTTTTCAGCATTTTTCATCTGCAATTTTAAGTTACTCATAGCCTTTGTAAGGTAACTAGTCTTGAGGGGATATTATCTAGCAAGAGGAGGAAGGTACATGTATGAACTTGTTAGGTTAAGCAACTTCAGCCAAGCTCTCTTCTTTATTTCTTTTTATGTAAATAAACACATTTTGCTGACATTTTACAAATGATTGTAATGTTTTATTATGTACTAAAACATGAGGAAATGTCTCCTGTGGCACTCAAACATTTCTTCTCTTACTTTCTCTGATTTATCTTCCCTCTAAATTTATTGAGAAACCTATAATGTATAGGAAATTGCACTCAATGCCTTTGTGGCCATTCAGGCCTTTGATTAACTTCTTGATAACTACCAATCCAATTCTTTTCAAATTTGGTATGTAGCATCTCTGGGACAAGGGGAACATAAATTATAAATTTCAGAACTTCTGCACCCTTGGGGCCATAGGGCGGGGAAAAACTGTCAAAAATTGACCAATTTTCAAAAAATCTTCTCTACACAGTGATGAAAGTGTTCTGCTAATTGGTGGGTTTCTGCCTTTTATGCTTCAAAAAAGTCATTCTTGAGATTGGTATAAATTTGATTTGATGTTTAAAAAAATTATGGCATGGGGGTTGGGGGGTTCTTCAATATTTCTTCTAATGGAGTAAAACACATTCCTGACTTTTTAATAAACTGTGACCAAAGAACTTAATTTCATTTCTTGTTCACCGTTCATATGATAGGCCTACTTATAAGAAATGAAACACTTGTGGCATTGTTGATCTAAATCAAAAGTACAAAGGGATACAACCCACACGTCAGTTAGCATTATGGCAAAGAGCATGACAGGGTATCGAAATTTGAAGTACCACAAATTTAGTCCCATGCTTAGCACTCTGGGCCATAGTAGTGACCATCCTTTAACGTGCTAAGCCCTGCCACGATACGGGACCTCCGTTTCTAAGGTCATATCTGAAAGACATGCGATTCTCACTTCTGAATGCCGAGCTTTTGGCGAAGGAGCAATCACTACTTATGTTTATGTCTTAGATTTGATGTGGCCATGGCATGAGCAGGGCTTGAATTCATGACCCCCTGGCTGCATAGCAAACGTTCTACCACTTACCTATCACGACCAGTATAATTATACCTGTGATGCATCCATTATATAAAAGAATATGACAACAATGGAATTTCAACTAAATATCTGTGCAGTTGAAGTCTGGTATTAAGGAAGTAAGTGTGGGAAATTCTCTGCAGAAAGTGGATTTGGCTGGGAACATTTTTTTTTTTTTCATAGTTTAACTTTTTTAAGTTATAGGTCAAATTCATAATAGTGGAAGATTATGTAAGGGATTCCCAGAATCTACTGAAAGTAGAAAGAATATTTTGATTTTAAGATGGTTAATGGATACAGAGGGAAAAAAAAGAGAAAGTGAGAGATCAGTGAATTATCACAGTGTGATTTTTTAAAGTTAAAATAAAATATGAGGCCCATAAATTTGCATTCTAGTGTGCTGGGAATGGTCCCATTTAACCTTGAAAATGCTGAAATGCATGGATTTTCCAGGGTCTTTGGATCCTTAGTGGGGCTTTGACCCTGCAACCTGACTGGGGGTTACAGCCCCCAGACCCCAGGCTAAATTTCAGTCTTTTTTAATAATGTGTACTATCATCACTGTCTACTACAACTGCATATGTGCCAAAAAAACTAATTGCATTTTGGTGTAGAGCAGGAAGGCCTCTACCAAAATTGTAATTTTCATGATCCCCGGGGTTGAGGTTTTGACTCCAGGGCGAAGCCAATCTTTGTATAAAGCGCATATGTATGTAAAACATTTAAATAACATCTTCTTTAGGAAACTAAATGGATATTTAGAAAGAACAGGTAGCCCTTTACCCAAATCATAAATTTGATGATCCCAGGGGTAGGGGTTTTTAGGAAAAGTGGGGGAGGGGTCTAAATGGTTAGTTATTAAATATGTGAACAGTTGAACTTCTTGATAACTACCATTCCTATTCTTTTCTAATTTGATATGTAGCATCTTTAAGACAAGGAGAACATAAATTGTAAGTTTCAGGACTCCTGCACCCCTGTGGCCTTAGGAATAGGGCAAAAACTGCTAAAAATTGATCAATTTTCAAAAATCTTTTTTTCCCTTTACAGCCACATGTGTAAGAAAAACTAAATATACAGTGATGTAGAGCAGGAAGGCCTCTACCAAAATTATAAATTTCATGATCCCCGGCATAAAGGTTCTGGTCCAGGGCGTGGCCAAACTTGGTATTTAGTGTTCATGTATAAAACATTTAAATAACATCTTCTTTAGTGCTATTGGTACTAAATTAAAACTAATTGAATATTTAGAAAGAACAGGTAAACTTTACCAAAATTGTAATTTAATGATCCCAGGGGTAAGGGTTTTGGTATCAAGTGGGGCCAAAATGTGTGAAAAATAGAACATTTTGAACCTTTTTTTTGATGACTACCATTCCAGTTCTTTTCCAAATTTGTAATGAAGGATCTTTTGGATAAATGGGACATCAGTTATAAATTTCAGGACTCCTGCACCCCAAGGGCCTTAGGTGGAGGGGAAAACTGCCAAAAATCGACAAATTATCAAAAATCTTCTCTACAACCACACGTGTAAGAAAAAACTAAATACATATTGCTGTAGAGTAGGAAGTCCTCTTGCAAGTAGTAAATTTCATGATTCTGGGGTGGGACCAAACTTGGCATTTAGTGGATATGTGTAAAACATATAAGGAGGTACTCTACAGCATCATAATGGCTCACTTCCTTTTCAACAGTTAATGAAAATATGAATTTCAGCAATATTTGTTTATTCATTTCAAATTTCATTGCTTAGCTGAGTAGCTCAGTAGGTTAGCATGTTAACTGCTAAACTATAGATCAAGGGTTCAAGTCTAGCAGGGTTTTTTAAATTTTTTTCAAATTGCTTTCTACTAAAACTACATTTTTTGACTAAATAAATTAAATTTGAAAATTTTCAATTTCAAAATGTTGTTCACATCCTCCACTTTTCATCCACAACAAATTTCTGTGGTGTAGCATTCCTCTTCAAATAACATCTTTAGTGCTATTGAAACTAAATGGATGTTTAGAATGAGTAGGTTATCCTTTACCAAAATTATAGATTCCATGATCCAAGTGGGTTTCGGTTTTGGGGTTGGGCCAGATATAGTGATTATTGTATTTATCATATGAAAAATTTCTTTAAGTTTGTGGATACATTATAAAAACTAAGCGCATATTAGGAAAGAAATTCCACATGAAAGGACCCTCAGGGATAAAGGAAAAGAGTTCTTTGAAGACAACTGAATGAAAAGAATTTCAAAAATTGACAGTCTATGGAAGGACATTGTACCAAAATTGTGAATTTTGCAACCTTAGGGTTTTGACTCTAGGACAGGTCTAGATTAGTTATATCATATTTTAATGTTACATATGTTATGTAACTTCATCAGTATAGGCACTTTCAGAGGCATTTAAGTTTAAGACCACTTCTTGTTTTATACTGTTGCTAAATACAGACCAACCTCATTGTCTCAGACTCTATGGGACCAAGTATTCGAGATATAAAGTGTAAAATATTTAGAGAATAAGTCGTTGGGAATTCCAAATCACTTTAACATGTCCATGGTATTCGAGATATCAATGTTCGGGATATCGAAGTTTAATTGTGTTAGAATTTAGGTTAGAAATTTTTTTAGATGTCATAGCCCTTGGGACTAATGATACTTTTGACTAATACTCAGGTGACCAATAAGGCCTCTTGTTTTCCCCCAAGTCACCTTTGTTAGTTTGTACACAAAATACACTGACCTCCTGAAATAAGTGGATGCTGTCTAGTTAACAATGGAATGACCAAAAATGTTTGAAAAATACTTTTAAAATGGAAAGCTGTTGGTGCATTCCTAATATTGGTGCAAAAGGTTATTGCACTGAAGCCTATTTACACTGATGCACATTAAGTTGTACATTGCATTAAATTTAATGCGAAGTAAAATAATGCACATTGAAATAATCCAAATTAAATTGGGTTCACACTATGGTAAAATGCTTTTAATAATAAAAATCTACTGTCTAATGTGTTTAAAAAGTTTCAAAAATTATTGATATTATACTTAACAGGAGCTCATTTTAGAGAGTTTATTATTTGTTTTGTAAACAAAGATTGCGGTATGTTATTGTTTACGAAGTTTTCACAAAAATGGATACAGATCTAAGTGTTTTATATATATATATATATATATATATATATATATATATATATATATATACCTTCTTTAGGTAAAATAGGTCATTTAAAAGCTGAATTTTACACTGATGCACATTAATTTATACATTGCATTAAATTTAATGCAAAGTAAAATAATGCACATTGAATTAATCCAAATTAAGTTGCATTCACATGATGGTGATATGAAGTGCTCAGTAAAAGGACTGATTCATAATTTCCCCTCAAATTTTGTTTTACACTTATAATTATCAAAATCTACCGTCTAATGTGTTTAAATGGTTTCACAAAAATATGAATGTTATACATAACAACAGGAGCTCATTTTAGAGAGCTTATTATTTGTTTTGTAAACAAAGATTGCGGTATGTTATTGTTTGAGGTTTTCACAATAATGGATATAGATCTTAATTTATTATATATATATCAAATTTCAAGTATTCTTTTGGTAAAATATGTCATCTAAAAGTTAAAATTGTGATTGTGCAAAATTAAAACTCAATGAAGATAAAACTAAACTTATAGTCTTTGCAACAAAACACAGACTTAAAGATATGAACAGTTTTGATCTTGAATTTGGTGACTGCGTTGTAAGTGATTCATCTTTTGTAAGAAATTTAGGCGTTTTCTTTGACAAATCCCTTACCATGGAAAAAAAACTGTCTCTTTATTTCCCACTCAGCATATATTCGCAGAATTGTCTATGTCCGTCCATTTATCAACAATGATGCATGTAAAACTCTTGTAAACTCGTTAGTTACATCAAGATTAGATTATGGAAATGTATTGCTTTATGGTGTTCATTCTCAACACACTAGCAAATTCCAGAGAACACAAAACACAGCTGCAAGATTAATAACATGCTAAAAAGAGTCTGACCATATTACTCCTATTTTAAAGGATCTTCAATGGCTCCCAGTTGAATACAGAATTCAATATAAGAACCTTCTTCATACCTTCAGATCTCTCAACAACCTATCTCCAGTTTACATAAAGGACATCCTTAAAGTTTACCATCCCATATGATCACTAAGATCCGAATCTCCGCATCTTCTCCATGTAGCTCGTACACATACAAAAAAATATGGGGATTGATGTTTGGATAAGGCCGCATTGAGTCTGTGGAACTCTTTGCATTTGAAAACTCAGACAGTGTACTTCACTGTCAAGTGTCACCTGTCTATATCTGTAAATTACAAAAGATCAAAACTATCTGTAAATTACAAAAGATCAAAACTATCAAAGTAGCTAATTGGATGATTTAAAGAGGGAGTTGAATAATTCATGTCGTAAAATTATGAAAGGAATTAAACTTTTGTGTAAATTGTCTGATGATAAATTTATGCAAAACAGAATTCAATCACAGATGATATTTGATTTTGAATAACGTAATTTTTTTTTAATATAACATGTACATGTAATATTTGAATTACTGTAAATATATTACATTTGGCTGTGTAATCTATTTAATACTTTTCTTGGAAAGCAATTGCTGCAAAATCAATTACTTTGCTAAATGTTTTGCTTATACATGTGTATCTCTTTCTATAGCACATTTGGAAAATGCTAAATCAAATCTATGGTAACTCATTGAAACTTCAATTTCTGCCAAATGTCATGCATGCTAAAGCCCTGTGGGGATCCGGGTTAGAATAGGTCCTCAGTACCCCTTGCTTGTCGAAAGAGGCAACTAAATGGGGTGGTCAGATGAGACTGCAAAAACCGAGGCCCTGTGTCACATCAGGGGTGGCACTATAAAGATCCCTCCCTGCTCAAAGGCCATAAGCCCCGAGCATAGGCCTAAATTTTGCAGCCCTTCAACGGCAATGGTGATGTCTCCGTATGAGTGAAAAATTCTTGAGTGGGACGTTAAACAATATATAATCAATCAATCAATCATACATGCTAAATGTAATTCATTGACAGTAATCTGTCAAGGAATAGGATTTGTAAAGCAATTTTCACATATTTATGATTTTATACAGTAAATGTATGTAAAAGCATGCAGCTCCATGAATGTTTGTTTATATATAATTTGTAACTATGTTTTTCTGTGTAGGTTACATTGACAGGTTGAAAATAATATCATATGTTTGCTACATGTATTTATGACATTGATTGAATAGTTTAGGTGTAAAGGTCTTGATCAACATTTTTTTTTCTGGCATTTCCAGTATCGAGAAGAGCGTTTCCGACAGACATCTGAGAGCACCAACCAAAGAGTATTATGGTGGTCAATAGCCCAAACAATCATTCTCCTGATCACAGGATTCTGGCAAATGAGGCATCTCAAGAGCTTTTTCGAGGCCAAGAAACTTGTATAGTGGTTTTAATCACAAGTTTGGATATATTATAAAACCAGAAATTCCCTGAAAGCAGCGATTCGGGAGAAAACTTTATGAAGATATATGGAAAGAAATAAGAAGAGGAGTTTTAATTATCAGAGTGACTTGTTAGATAAAAAAAATTATGAAAGAATAATATAAAAATGAAAAGTCAGTTTCTTTTACATTTCTGTTTAGGTTCAAATGAAAAGGATGAAAATATTACGTAAATAAAATAGTTGCAGTTAAAAGAATCAGTCAGAATCACCAAAGGGTAGGTGTATTTTCATGCAATGGAAGAAACAAACAGTTAATATAATTCATTATCTTTATTTGAGGTGAAAGTTTTCCTTTTGTTTTGTGACATTATATTTATTATGATGCATGTATTAAGGTGAAATAGGGTGAGTATGTTGTGTGCATGATTGGAAAAACAAAAGGGTATGTATATCTTGAGAGCAAGTTTTTATTCTCATTTGTGAATTATTTCTATGAGAACATTTAATGAATAACTGCCTGATACATAAAACATATGCCTAAATTAAGTTATGATTTGCACATATTGTTAGAATGATAATGGAACTGTAAATCATATTTTTGATAATAAATGCATAATTGTGATTTTGATATTTCATTTTTGAGGTTAAGTAAGATACAAAAAGAAGGAGAATGTGATTCTTAGCAACTGTGTTTGACCTGTAGTTTTAAAAATGTTATTTTTAATGCAGAAGCTATGTTGTATTAATTTTTTCTATATGTTTAGAACACATGTCTTTAAATTTCTTCATGTTTAAATAGTGGCAGATTTGAGAGAGAGAGGGAGAGGGAGGGGGGGAAGGGCTGCCACAAATTTACAAAGTAATGTGAGTAAAACTCCGGAGTTGGCACCCAAAATGGTTTAGTATTTAGGCTAATATTTGACTTTTACATGTGCAACCCCCCCCCCCCCCCCCCTCTTTTTTTTCATTCAGAAGTCCTGAATCTGCCTCTGTTAAAGTTTGTATTTAAATAAACATACAGCTCATCATCACTCCACTGCATTGATGAATGTTCCAAGATTTGAGATATTTTTGCTTTAAATCTGTCTGTTTTCACTGTCTTTTAAGATTGTGTGAGAATGTGTGATTTGTAATAAATCTTCAAAAAAAAAAAAAAAAATGGATGTGGTTTTTAGTTCACCTGAGCTGAAAGGTCAAGTGAGCTTTTCTGATCACCTGTTGTTTGTCCGTCCGTATGTCTGTAAACTTTTAATATTTTTGATTTCATCTCTAGAACCACTGGGCCAATTTCAACCAAATTTGGCATAAAACATCCTTGGGTAAAGGGAATTTCAAGTTTGTTCAAAACTTCTTTTCTCTTAACTTTTAGTCCATTGGATGGGACTTTAAATGGTGCCCCATGTCAAGGATTACAACCCCTTTGGTACGTAAAAGATCGTTTCCTTGATTTTTGAAAAAGAGTAGGCTCACTGGGGGCCATCAGGGAAACTTCAACTTTCAAAACCAAACATATTTCAGTTGCTTAACCACTGTAAAATGGCTGAAATATTGCCAAGTCGGCGTAAAACCTCAAACAATCAGTCAATTATTGGTTCCAAAGTCGAATTCTGGAACCAATGAAAACTTGGCCACAGTTTTCATGGTGTAATCTGCCAAAACTTTGTTGGGAGCAGAGTGAACCGAAAACCCTTGGCTTGCGAAGGTGGATCAAAAGCTTTTTTAAAACTGATCTGATCTCCATCTAAAGCTTTTAATCCCAATTTATTTCACAGTCATTTATTACAAAATTATTACAAAATGGTTACATGGTTGACTTTAAAGACAATTCTGCATTACAGTTCAGGCAAATGCAGCTGTGTTCGTATATGGCAACAGAACTGTCCAAACTACCAATTATCTGAGGGCGATGCAGGTACATGATAGTGAGCTTTATTCATAAAAGGTCAGTAAAGGGCCATATGAAACATGGTGACCTTTATGTAATTACACAAGCTGGTACATAATTGCATCAGCTTGGTTGTACTATTCAACATTGGTATGGTTCTATGGGCCTGCATCACTCGCGTACGTAAGAAAGTTAACTATCAATAGAAGTAACATAAGATCAATATAAATGATAATGTAAGGTATATACGTATATAGAGATTTCTTTAGGTCATCTGGTTACACTCGTCACCCGAAGGTGCCTAAGAGGAGTAAGCATCCTCTGTCAACTGAGTCCTATATCTAGATCAGGTAAGCGGAGTAATCCGTGTGCCAAGAACAACTGCATCAGACAGCATTTGACCTCCTGGAAGGTTGTACTGGCAAAGTAGATCGTTATAATGACCATAAAATCTGCGAAATGCTGACTTTAGATGGGATTGTACAAATCTCGGTAACATCTTGTTTGTCAGTAGCCTGCCTCGATTTAAAAACTGGTCGTATGCAGAACAAGCTCTTGCATATCGAATCAGTTGGGAGATAAAAACACCATATGCAGGTGATATTTGAATATTGCCATATAGATGAGGGAAGTTGACGATGGAGAAACTGAAATCATCTGGTTTGTATATTGTTTGATGTCCCGCTCGAGAATCTTTCACTCATATGGAGACGTCACCATTACCGGTGAAGGGGTGCAAAATTTAGGCCTATGCTCGGCGTTTATGACCTTTGAGCAAGGAGGAATTTTTAACGTGCCACACCTGCTGTAACACGGGGTCTCGGTTTTTGCAGTCTCATCCGAAAGACCGCCCCATTTAGTCACTTCTTACAACAAGCAAGGGGTACTGAGGATCTATTCTAACCCGGATCCCCACGGGAGCATCCGTTTGTTATAAAGTTGAGTTGTTAGTTTGCTGCCAGAAACAATTTTCAATAAAATATCTAAGTACGAAGCAGATGTGGAAAATTCTGTGTTTTTTTAATTTCATGTTCAGTGGGATATATCCAATCGACATGTGATTGAATGATCGATTGTTGTTTCTGCCACACTCAACAATTTTTCAGTTATCTGGTGGCGTCCAGTTTTTATTGGTGGAGGAGAGAACCCAGATACAATGTACGCAGAAAGAGACCACCGACTTTCCGAAAGTAATCTGGCAAACTTTCTCACATATATCGACGCGAGCGAGAATCGAACCCGCGCCGACTAGAGTTGAGAGGCCTTGTGGTTTTGAGCGCGATGCTCCAAACACTCGGCCACGGACGACACGTGAATGAAAATAGTCATTGTTTATAGATAAAACGTTTTCATTTTATCTAAATGTCGAATTGAAGGCCACAGTGAGAGATTTTTTCTTCTCGTGTAAAAGCTTTTGAATGAATTCTGTTTCATAAGAATAAAACAGGTCAGTTTACAATGGGAATTACAACAGACTGTTGGATTGATTGATTGATTATATATTGTTTAATGTTCCGCTCGAGAATTTTTCACTCATATGGAGACGTCACCATTCCCGGTGAAGGGCTCAAAATTTAGGCCTATGCTCGGCACTCAGGGCCTTTGAGCAAGGAGGGATCTTTATCATGCCACACCTACTGTGACACGGGACCTCGGTTTTTGCGGTCTCATTTGAAGGACCGACCATTTAGTCGCCTCTTACGACAAGCAAGGGGTACTGAGGATCTATTCTAACCGTGATCCCCACGGGACTGTTGGAAGACTTGATCACCAATCTATAATAATATATAATCATTCATAAATCAAAATCGATAATTCACAATCGATGAATTAAAATCAATATGTGACCAAGATATCATCATACAAGGGTTGTTCGATATGTAATGTGTATTGTAAATCTCAAAAGCATTCGACTCAAATAGTGAAATGAACATTACATCCCTTCAAAGTATTTTTTACATAATACATAATTTCAATCTCGGAATCCATTTCTGAAATGCGTCATGGTACGCAGATTTAGGTAGATCTCTGAGGCACTGACTGATGGCTGAGCCAAGGGCTTGTCGGGACTTGTAACGACGACTGGATAAGAACTTTTTTTTTTTAAAGTTTTGGAAAAAGTCGCATGGGGCTAGATCTGGAGAGTATGGTGGGTGTGCAAGACGGTAACCTTCGACGACTTCAAAAATTGCTTCACAAGTTCAGATGTATGTGATGGAGCATTTTCATGAATTAGATGAACATTCCTAAATCCTGACACAGGGTGCCGTTTATGATAATATTTCTTGAGCTTTTTTAGTGTAACATCTCGGTAATATCGACCTGTGTCCTTCTGCACCGGAATTTGTACGGCTATACCATCACATGAGAAGAATATGCAATAAAGAACCTTCTTTGTGCTCATGGTTCTTTTGGCAACTACAGGCCTTCTACCGTGTTTAGTTAGCCATATTTTGTTTCCAGTTTTTCTTACTGGTTCGAAATAGTGAACCCATGTTTCGTCACCAGTAACAATGTTTGCAAATTGTCTTTGATCGAATATGGGAAACATTTTTAGCAATTACTTAGCGGTTTGTACTCGTATCCGTTATTGGTCATCTGTCAATATATGCGGTAACCATCTGGCAGAAATCTTTCGTACTTTCAAAATACGCTTCAAAATGAAATGCACCCGCAATAGCAATATGCCAACAGCTTTGGCAATATCACGTATCGTGTACTTGCCATTACTTTCAATTATTTCCCTGAGTTTTGAGACATTGGACTTGCTTGTTACAGTCACAGGTCGGCCAGATTTTGCTGCATCTTTGACGGACTCTGTGCCAATCAGATATTTCTTTCTCCACCTACGAACTGTCTCATAAGATACCTTATTAGACCCACAAATTTCCCCAATTCAGTAAAAATCTGCATTACCGAATGACCGAGTTTTGTGTGAACTTTATATAAGCTCTAATTTCTTCAATATTCTCAACCTATATGTATTTCCCATCCATTTTTACAACATTGAACAACGACTGGCTGTCGAAATTACTATAAGTTTTAAACTATGTGGAGCTGAAGGCTCGTGTTTATACCGTTGGGAAGATATTGAATAAAGCTATTCAAAAGGATCATCCACAAAGTCGTGCAAAGCGTTATCGCGCTTTGGCACAATACACATTACATATCGAACAGCCCTCGTACATGACTAGAATACGTAATATATCAAACAAGACAATGACTGTAAAGTGTTAGGTTATGTATAAGGCGATTAATGTTAAAAGTAAGCACAAAGTTAATAGAGTTCCGACAGTACGGATTTCAGGGGGATTTTTCCTTTGGCCTCCTTGCTCCTAGACTTGTTGCAACATCTTAGAGGTCTACACCGACACTTAGATTTTTCTTAATCCTATGCCTATTTTTGGATTAATTATGATCATCAATAGGAAGAAACTTGTCACAGAACAAAGGGGTTCCACCCATGGTCTAATTTTCACTCACCACTCTCCCACTCACACTCTCCCCAACTCCTCCCACCCATGCTCTCATCCACACTCCCCCACCCACGTTCTCCACACTCACCCACACTCCCCCACCCACGCTCTCCACCACTCACCCACACTCCCTCACACACGCTCCCACACACACGCTTCCACACCCTCCCACTCCCTCCCTCTTCCACGCTCGCGCCCCAAGCATGCACCCTCTCTCTCTCTCCCTCTCCCATGCTCGTCCCCACGTACGCACCCTCCCTCTCCCTCCCATGCTCGCCCCCACGTACGCACCCTCCCTCTCCCTCCCAGACTCGCCCCCACCCACGCACCCTCCCTCTCGCCCCCACGCTCGCCCCCCACGCACGTACCCTCCCTCCCACGCTCACCCCCACGCACACACCCTCCCTCTTCCTCCCACGCTCGCCCCCACGCATGCACCCTCTCTCTCCCACACCCGCCCCCTAGCACCCTCTCTCTCCCACGCACTCGCCCCACACACGCACTTTCCCCCATACGCACACACTCACCTCTCCCGCCAACACCCACGTGCC